>JAEIGF010000591.1:4675000-5090000 GCA_018903485.1 Drosophila littoralis
TGTCATTGAACAGGAATTAGGTACCTTAAGGCAAGGTGGCCTGTCCCTGCTTCAATATTACGATGAGGTAGAGAAGAAACTCACTCTTCTCACTAACAAAGTTAACATGTCATATGAGCCGGCCTTAGCAAAGGGCCTATGTGAAAAAATTCCGCGACGATGCGTTGCGTGTGTTCATATCGGGTCTCAAGCGCAGTCTTACAGATGTGCTCTTTGCAGCAAAGCCCAGAGATTTGCCTTCAGCGCTAGCTCTCGCGCAAGAAGTCGAGTCAAATCATGAAAGGTACGCATTCGCGGCTAATTTCGCAAGAAGTCTAGAAGACAAAGAGCGCAAGCCGCATGCAAAAGCGCAGGGTCACCAACAGGAGAGGCATTCGCAACAAGCCGAAACACAAGCTAGCGGTACAAAGAATCCGCACTTTAGCAAGCAAAGCAAGGCCCCAGTGCAGACTGACCAACGAAGCAGCAGGCAGCACAATAATAATGGCGCACCGGTGCCCATGGAGGTCGATCCTTCCTTCTCAAGGATCTTGCAGCCCACTCAGGCCCCTGCTTACGCGAATAGGAAGCACCCCGCATCTGACCGCACAGGCGGTCAGAGAAATCAGCAGAGGTTGAATCACGTCACGCAAGACGCGGGACAGGGGGCAGAGGCGTATGCTGATGCCGCCTCCAGCGCAGCAGCACAAATCAATGACGATGCTAGTTATGACTCTGATGCCCTCAATTTTTTAGGAGCAAATCCCTGCTACCCGTCATCAGACGAAGAGTAGCAGGGACTCACATGCGATTCCTCATAGACACGGGCGCGGCCAAGAATTTCATTCGGCCACATGAAGGGTTGAAAGGCGTCCGCTCGGTAGAGTCCCCCTTCAAAATTCATTCCATTCACGGCGAGACACAAATTACACACAAATGCTTTGTTTCAATGTTTGGGTTAAAGGCAACCTTTTTTATTCTGCCGGACTTGTCAACTTTTGATGGGATTGTAGGCCTTGACCTGCTAAAGCAGGCAGCTGCTTCGCTTTGTCTAGCTTCAGGACAACTTAAGTGGGGTACGGAGGTCGAACAAATCACCTTCCACACGTGCAAAAATGTTAATTTCACAAATGTAGACTGTGCAGAGGCATCCCCATTAGCTAGAAGTTCTTTTTGAAAATGCTAAAGACCAGACAAAAGGCCTTTGCAGACCCAGACGAGGCGTTGCCGTATAACACATCAGTCGTGGCTACCATTAGGACCACAGATGAGCAACCGATCTATGCCAAGCTTTACCCTTATCCAATGGGAGCAGCTGATTTCGTTAATAAAGAAATCAAAGATCTGCTAAAAAATGATATAATTCAAAAGTCCGTCTCTCCCTACAATAACCCAATATGGGTAGTAGACAAGAAGGGCACTGATGAAGCAGGCAATAGGAAAATGAGGTTGGTAATGGACTTTCGTAAACTTAACGAAAGAACCGTGCCTGACAAATACCCTATGCCAAATATATCAATGATATTGGGGAATTTGGGGAGAGCCAAATTCTTTTCAACATTAGACCTCAAGTCTGGTTATCACCAGATCATACTCGCTGAACGCGACCGTGAAAAAACCTCTTTCTCTGTGAACGGGGGAAATACGAGTTCAAAAGACTCCCCTTTGGATTAAAGAATGCAGCAAGCATCTTCCAAAGAACCATCGACGACATACTGCGAGAGCAGATTGGCAAATTTTGCTATGTTTATGTCGATGACGTAATCATCTTTTCAGAAGATGAGGAATCCCACATTAAACACGTGGATTGGGTCCTTAAAAGCTTACACGAAGCAAACATGAGGGTCTCCGTCGAAAAGTCACGTTTTTTTAAGAAAAGCGTGAACTTTCTTGGTATCATAGTCACCAGCACTGGCGCCACGACGGATCCTGAAAAGGTTAGGGCAATACAGGAGTATCCAGAACCTAAAACACTGTTCGAGGTCAGATCATTTCTAGGCCTCGCAAGTTATTACAGATGTTTCATTAGGGACTTCGCCGCAATAGCAAGACCCATCTCGAACATCTTGAAGGGTGAAAATGGAACAGTCAGTAAGCATAGGTCCAGAAATATAAAGGTTCAATTCTCTGAAGTGCAGCAAAGGGCGTTTCAGAAGTTGCGCGATATTTTGTCATCCGAGAATGTAATGCTCAGGTACCCCGATTTTAAGAAGCCATTCGATCTAACGACCGATGCTTCGGCTCACGGCATAGGTGCAGTTTTGTCTCAAGAGGGTCGTCCTATAACAATGATTTCAAGAACATTGAAGGACAGCGAGGTTAACTATGCAACAAATGAGAGAGAGTTATTGGCCATCGTATGGTCACTTGCCAAGTTAAGGCACTATTTGTATGGGGTGAAAGACATTAATATCTTCACTGACCATCAACCCTTGACCTTCGCAGTTTCGGAATCCAATCCAAATGCGAAGATCAAAAGGTGGAAAGCGCGCATTGACGAGTCTAATGCACGTATCTTTTATAAACCTGGCAAGGACAATCTGGTTGCGGATGCCTTGTCAAGACAGCAGCTCAACGCTGTAAATGAACAAGAAGTTGAGTCCTGCGCAGCAACGATCCACAGTGAGGTATCTCTCACCAACACCATTGAGACAACAGACAAACCCTTGAATTGTTTTCAAAACCAAATAGTGCTAGAAGAGGCGCGTTTCCCCTTAAAACGAAGTTTTATTCTTTTTGGAAATAAGAAACGCTACTTGATCAGCTATACTTGCATCGAATCGCTGCTAGACGAGCTCGAAGATGTAATTTCACCCAAATGCGTAAATGCTCTCCACTGTAATTTACACACGCTTGCAATGATACAAGATGCATTGGTTCGAAGATACCCGGCCACAAAGTTCTGGCACTGCAAAAATCGCGTAGTGGACGTATTTGCGGTTGGAGAAAGAAGGGAAATCCTCACAGCCGAGCATAATAGGGCCCATAGGTCTGCACAGGAAAATATTAAGCAGGTGCTCTCGGAGTACTACTTTCCAAAGATGGCAAAAATAGCCAATGAAATAGTACAAAATTGCAAAACATGTGCTAGGGCTAAATATGATAGACACCCCAAAAAACAACAGCTTGGGGAGACACCTATCCCCTCACATGTAGGAGAGATGTTACACATAGACATTTTCTCCACTGACAGGAAATACTTTCTCACTTGCATCGACAAGTTCTCTAAGTTTGCTATTGTCCAACCGGTCCCTTCAAGAACCATTGTGGATCTGAAGCCAGCTTTAATGCAACTAATGAATTTTTTTCCAAAAGCCAGATCCATTTACTGTGACAATGAACCATCATTGAATTCAGAGACCATCGTGACTATGCTCGCAAACAACTATGGGGTCAGCATTTCTAATGCACCACCATTGCATAGCATCTCGAATGGACAGGTTGAGCGCTTTCACAGCACTCTGTTAGAACTAGCCAGATGCCTAAAGATCGATAAGGGCATAAGTGACACCGTAGAAGTCATTTTACTGGCTACAACTGAGTACAATAAGTCGATCCATTCGGTCATCGACCAGAGACCAGTCGATGTGGTTCAGGCGCACCCAGATGAGCCACAAGAAAAGATACAAGAAAAGATCAGAAACGCTCAGACGACACTCAGAGCTAGGGAGAACGCAAACCGGCAGAATAGGGTCTTCGACGTTGGTGACAAAGTTTTGGTCAAGTCCAACCGACGGCTCGGAAACAAACTCACACCTTTATGTGATGAGAAGGCCGTGGAAGCAGACCTGGGGACCGAGGTCCTCATTAGAGGGAGGGTGGTCCACAAGGACAACCTAAGGTGACTCCCTTGTTATTTTTACACCTTTTTTTAAGCCAACAATAGACAAATAGAAATAAACACTAGAGTTCAAGACCAGCTTAACCAGTTAACAATCACTGTCAATAAAATTCTCAAGATAACCAAAAACTCACAAGTTGACACTAGCCATTTATTTGAATCACTACTGTCTAGAAACAGAATGCTGATGATGGAGTTGCAAAATTTAATGCTTGCTATTACTCTTGCGAAGGCTAACATTGTTAGCCCATACATTTTGGACCACTCAGATTTGAAATCAATTTGGCTAGAGGAACCCACCAACACTCCCATAGGAGATCTTATGTCCGTTGCGTCCGTAAAAGTTCTTCAATCCATTAACACTGTACATTTTATAATTAAATTCCCAAAGATTAAAAAAGCTTGCAGAAAAATTACGATTTATCCTGTCGTCCACAAGAACTTCATATTGCGATTGTTTGACAACGTCATAACCGAATGCGATGGAGAAACCCACACACTGCAGAGTTGCACCGCTTCACCTGGAGCCACATTTTGTCGTCTGGCATTAGAGAGTTCATGTGCCAAAGAGCTCCATGCAGGTGGCACGGCACACTGCGAGATCCAGCCGAGCAACCTGGAAATAATCACCCATGTAGATGACGGAATCATCATCCTCAACGACGGGGCCGCAAGGATTCAGGTGGACAACGGCACTGAGATCCAGGTGCAAGGCACGCATCTCATCACGTTCGGAGACCGAGTCGCAATTAACGGGACTCTGTTTTACAATCACAACAACGTACGCAATAGAGTCCCGAGCATTGCCAATTCTCCCTTGCTGAACATCACTGCCAGCCAAGATGTCCTCAGCCTCCCTTACCTTCATCGTTTGAATGAACGTAATTTGGAGGTGATACAGCAATTCAAGAAAGGCGCCGGAACTGATCAAGCTTATCGTGTGGCATTCATCATTGGAGCCATATGCTGTGCTTTAATCTGCATCGGCCTCACTCTTTGGCGGATCATCGACGCAAAGAAGTCTGCGAAGCAGTTACGAGAAGTCGTCGCCGGGATTGAGTCGGCCGAGGACGGCCTTATACTTGAAGGGGGAGTAGTTAACACATAACACTTAATATAGGATATTTCATAAGTTTATAATCAACCCTCGCTATCGCGTGCTTCATAAGTTAAGGAACAGCCCTCGCAATTGCGACACTGCATACTTTGTATCAGCGCGCTATAGCTGCAATGGTCAGCGGCGGTAACCGGACACTTTTGTTTTGCTGCAAGAGTTTCCGTTATTGCCTAAGATTTTGCTGAGTCGGCTTGCCGACCATGACATTGTGGCGTGATGCGAGTTTTGGCTTAGCTTAAGTGAAATATTCTGTGTATTAAGAAATTAGTTTTGAATTCAGCGCTCTTCCAATAAGTCGCTTAAATAAATATTCACTCCGGCACTTAGCCGTTAAATAATTTCTTTTATTGTCTGAGCCCGAGGCCAGCAATAAGAGGCACAGTCGCCTCTCAACCTAATCTTCAGCCACCACAGGACTGGAAGGATATTAATTTATATATGTATCTCTAATCCGTTTGAGCGTAAGGGAAACTATATAATCTACCAAATGTAAAACAAGAAAAATATCTTATCGATATTTTCGGTTTTTTACATATTTATCGATCAGAACCGATAACCAACTCATCAACAAAGGGAAACTTTATACTCTACCGAATGCAAAACAAGTTTATAACTTCTTATCGATATTTTCGGTTATTTACATATTTATCGATAAGTATCGATTTGCGACTCATCAGAATAGGCAAAGTTTTGCCAAAGCTATGAAAGTTAGAAGTTAAGTGGATCCCTTTACGCGTATCTGGGCACTCTATGGTATTAATTTTATAGACGACGAACAAGCTATTGTTTGTTCAAATCGAAATCAGTCTAAGGCCCGATGGCTGCAATTTTAGATAGCGCCCAAATGCAGTCGGGCCCAATTACGAGGGCAGCAAATTGCAAAATTTCAATTTCTGGTTGATTAAAGAGCAGCTCTATAGGTGTGTGTGTGTGCCTGTGTGCCTGTGTGCCTGTGTGTTCTCGTGTGTGTGTGCGTGTGTGTGTGTGTGCGCCTGGTTAACGCCAGATCGAACCGGTTGCGACTTTGATGCCCATTGGCTAGCTTCGAGCAGCTGCCCTCCAGTGCACTGCCGAGCACCTTGAAAATTAATTTCTCACGTTTCACGTACAATTTGTATGGCCGGAAGCGTTTTCAATGCGACGCCACCTGCCACCTGCCGCCTGCCACCTGCCACCTGCCACCTGCCACCTGCTGGCTGCTGCGTAAGTTCTGCCTCCTGGCTGCTGCCCGGACCGGCTGCAATCCTTAACCAATCCACCTAAATCCCTGCCTTCTTGCAGTAGTTCCAACTAGCTGCGCGCTAATGAAGGTTTCATATTGTTGCTGGCTGCTGCTCGTATACCCTGTAAACCAAAGTAACGCAAGCGGGTAGGCACTATTAAAAGCCAAGCTCGTGTCTCGGGCTAGTGCATGGATTCCAAGCTAACTTTAATGTTATATATTTCTTTATCTTCATATCTAAATAGACATATATGTTCCTCTTCAACATTTTCCTCTTCTTCCAGCTTATCTGCAACTTCTTATTTTAGATAGATGTATCTTTAGCTCTAGATGTATCTTTCAGCTACATCTGCAAGCGAACTTTCGTTTGCACATAGGGTATGTCGTAGTCCATCATTTAGCCAATGCGCCACACTCGAGCTTAGCCTCTGAGGTTGTTGTTGCTTTTGGCTTTGCCGAAGCACACAAATCGCCGCACGTACACAATGAGTCCAATTCCGCATTTGGCTCAGCCTGGCCAATGAGGCCACGCACCAAAATGCATTTGTGTGTGTGCACGCACACACACACACACACACACACACACAACACAGAAAGCGTGTAAAGTGATATTGATACCCTGCACCCAGCTTCAATAAGCGTATTAAAGAGCTGAACAAAAGCTGGAATTTGTGGTTCTATCATTGTGGTTCTTCTACATATATATTTATACATATATATAGCCAAAGCCTCGTCTTGAGCTTCGCTTCGTGATTCTGATTGACTGACTGAGTGATTGAATGACTGACTAATCGACTGTGTGACTGACCATTTGACTGATTGACTGAGTGATTGACAGACTAACTGTATGACGTCCTAATTGCTACACTCAATCAAACTGATTGACCAAGTGACTATTTGAATGCCTGATTGATTGAGTGACTGAGTGATTGAATTGTGGGCTGATTGACTGACTGGCTATTTGACTGATTGACCAATTAACTGGATGACTGAGCAATTGACTAATTGATTGCTTGACAAACGGATTGATTGATTAAACGACTGAATGACTGCCTGAGTAATTGACTAATTGAAAGGCTGACAGACTGGCTGCCTGATTGACTAACTGATTAACTCACTGACTGAGTGATTGCCCGACTAACTGACTGATTGACTGAACGATTATCGGAATGACTGTCTGACTGATTGAGTGACCGACTGAATGACTGTCTGATTTATTGACTGCCTGAATTGATTGAGTGATTGACTGACTGACTAACTGACTTGTGGTTATCCAGAGTCCGCGTGGCAAAGGTGTCTGAGCGTCGGATTAGAAAGCGGCAGGTCGCCGGTTCAATGTTTTTGTTTGTTTATTTAACTTGTTCAATCAGCAAGGAAAAACAATATTTCGGCAAACGGAAACTTGCGTTTTTACACACTCAAAAAACCCATTTCTTTTCTGTCACCTTTTATGAAATGTTCAATAACACATTTGAGCACGCCCCCAACTTGAATGTATGCAAATGAAAACAATTTCTAACTGCTTGCAGGGTAACTCACAGTCGGGCATTTTCTGTATTTCTATTATTTTTTTCTTTACAACATACTCAAGTTATTATTATTGTTGTTTCTGTTTGGTTATTACGCGTATTAGCTTTTGTGTGAGGCAACCGTCCCCCCTCCCCCCTCCCCACTTATAACCAGTCCCCCCACCCCTGCTCCTGGCTCGTACGCGCCAGAGTTGTCATGCGTGTGCCCAAATTGCAGAGGATTATGGGTCTTAATTTTATGATTGCTTCTTTAATCAGAGACCTAACTGCACGCCAATTATGTCCTGACTGTGCTAATTGTTTCTGCTGCCTTGATTCTCAGCCCCACTTTCTCTCTCTCTCTCCCTCTCTCTCTCTCTCTCACTCTCACTCTCTCTCTCTCTCTTTTGTCTTCCTCCCCCTCTCTGTGTGTCTTTTGTTTATTGTATTTCTTGTGGCCTGCTCCTTGGGGCCAACTCATTTGATGTGGCCCTAATCGATGTGCGTTATTTGCGATTAGTCGAGCGCCAAATGAGCCACGTAGTCACGAGCATTTTACCCGGAACTGGGCAGGGTTCGGCGTCTCGGCTATCATTTGTCTCGCTGCCAGACCTCATCCGGCCCCCGACCCCCCATTCCCTTCAACCAACTGCTGTTGATGCTTGCTCGGAGTTTTGGTTTTCGGGTCCGGAGCATAATGAATGCGTGTTTAGCCATAATAAAATGTAGCGGCATTTCCCAACAAGCCACAAAAACATGGCACAATCCACATACCTGACACACTCAGCGAAAATACTGTCCAAACTAAAAATGTGCATCGCAATTGCGCATCGATAAGTTAAAATTGTTTAAGTAAGGCATTAAGATAATAATCGATGCCTCAATGTATCGATATACTCAACATCGATGCCTCAAAATATCGATATAGGCAACATCGATCAATATAATCAACACATAGACACATCAATCTATCGATATACTAAACATCGATACATCAATGTATCGATATACTATACATCGATACATCAATCTATCGATATACGTAACATCGATACATCAATGTATAGATATAGCCAAATCGATACATCGATTCTATCAACAAATTTTTGTGTAAATAGAAAAAGATTAACTAAGAAGGCAGTCCTTGTTTTTTTGCGTGTAGCTGGCTGCCCCAGGGCTGATCCGGAGGCCACCCGCAAGTTGTTGTTGTTGTTGCTGTTGTTGTTGTTGTTGTTTCTGCTGCTGTTGTTGTTGCTGTTGTTGTTGCAAGAAGAATGCAATAAAACATTTTGCAATGCAATGCGGCACCGCAATCATTTTGCAGTGCAACATGTGGTGGTTGGGATCGCACAAAAGCACCGACAACTAACCAAAATCCGTTGCCCAAAAGCTCCGGCAATGCTTGCCCTTCCTCCACGCTCCCCGCCCCCCTCCATCTCTCTCTTCCAGTTTGTCTAGTCATGCTGAAAAAGTCGTAAATAAATAATATGCATGTACTTGTCCATTGCAACCGGGCGGCAGCAACAATAATAAACACTTGACCCGACCCAGCCGACTGGCACATACCCTATAACTCGAATTTCAATTATGAACACCATAATTTTGTTAATAAAGAACACGTATACGCGGCTTAAGTTAGGCTGTGTTTGGTTGTGTTGAATTTTGTTTGGTTATGTTAGGTTTCTTGAGGTTAGTTTAACTCGGTTTTGGTTATGTTGGGTTTCTTGGGCTTTATTTTATTGGAAAAGGTTTGTTAATATTAGGTCAAGTTTGCTTGAATTAAGTTCAAGCTCAGACCATTTTAAGTTATAAACGATTTTTTGTTATTTATTATTTATTACTTACAAGGAAGCTACGCTTTAGAAAAATGAGCCAGCTAATAAACAATGAATAGTGAATAATGAACAATGAATATTGAATAATGAATAATTATTAATGAATAATGAACAATGCATAATGAATAATAAATAATGAATAATGAATAATGAATAATGAAACATGAAAAATGAATAATGAATAATGAATAAGGAATAATACATAATGAATAATGAATAATGAATAATGGTTAATGGATAATGAAAATTGGATTATGGATAATGGATAATGAATAATGAATAATGCAGAATGAATAATGAATAATGGATAATGGATAATGGATAATGGATAATGTATAATGGATAATGTATAATGAATAATGCATAATTAATAATGAATAATGAATAATGAATAATGAATAATGAATAATGAATAATGAATAATGAATAATGAATAATGAATAATGAATAATGAATAATGGATAATGGATAATGGATAATGGATAATGTATAATGGATAATGGATAATGGATAATAAATATTATGAATAAAGAATACTAAATAACAATGACTGAATACTTAATGAATGAATACTAAATAATAATAACAATTGACAGGCTATCGACAAGTCTTGAGAAATATTCCAAAATATGCAAAAATAGAGTAATAATCAAGCATAATCAGGGGAAAAATGCATATGCGACGTTGCATGCTCTGCTTAATGAGAACTAATTAATTAAATTGAATTTAAACCAGCTACGGGCAGAGGACTGCTGAGCAATTAACAAAATTGTCATGAAACTTGCAGGCAAATAGGAAAGCGCTGAAACATTGTTTTACTTTGTGGCACATACCTCACGAGGAGTCCGGCGACATGCGTAAATGCCGCGCGTATGTGTGGTATTTTTTAAAAATATTTTCTGCTTTATTTAAATTTTTCATTATTTTTTTCAATGTGTGACTTAACTAATTAAAACTTTATTGCATTTGCTTGTTTTCGGGATTTGCTGAGCATTTTTTTGTTTGTTGTTGTTCAGTTTATTTTGCGCGGAATTTTATACCCTAACCCCATGACAAATCGCAAGAGAGGGTATAATGTGTGTGAGAGGTAGTAGGCAACAGCTCCAAGCCCATGTCATGCATAGTATGTGTATATACATATATATTCCCGGTCAACCGAGTCCATCTAGCTATATGTATGTATATTCTGCTATACCATCAGCAGAGCGAGTAAGTCATTAAGTTTCTTCCTTTTCGACATCGACAGATATCCATTTTTAAGCAAGGTTTTCTCAGCACAACTCGAGAACTATGTGAGCTACATAAGACAAGTTTCGGATGTACTCACACGTCTGTCGCACATTCAAGCCTCGAAAGTTTCACAAAGATCGCACGTTAAGCATCCGAGTTAATGGAGAACGCATTCTCTCATATAAAGTGTGGATCAGCCGGCGTTTAGCACTGTTTAGGGTATCTGCTCGTCGGGCACTCTTGCTTGTTGTTTTTTTTTCGTCTCATAATTTCTGGGATCAAAGGGTTGTCCATGACAACATTAGCCATTTTTTTTTTCCTGTACGCCTCGAAGGGGCGCAGCTTTGTCTTTTATTCAACCCAATGGCAAATGTTATCAAAGCGAAGCATAGAAGAAGGGGCGGTGGTGGGGGTGGGTGGGTTATCAGAGCCTGATTGCAGAGACGGGATAAAACTTGAATGCTTTTAGGCGAGATATTTTGCGAAAAAGCCAGAGTGTCTTCGAGAGTCATTAAGTTTATTAAGTGCCCGATGTGCAGATAACCCAAATGAGTGCATGCCAAATGGAAAGGCAACGCAATTTACGCTTCCAATGCAAGTTATAAGTTGCCTACACAAATACCACCTTATGGTATCTGGATGAACCCACCACCTCGCCCCCTGGCCCCTTTATGGCAAAGTTTGCCAGCAAAGTACACGAACAAGTGGAAGAGATAACAAACAATGTGCGGCTGCGGTGTCGGGCAAATTGCCACTGCAAGCTGCAAACTTCTCCACGGACCGCAAAGATTACCGCTATCAGTGAGCGAGAGTGGGCAGCAGAGAGGAAGAAAGAGCGAGAGCGCGCGCAGATAAAGATAGAGTGCCGTGCAAGCTGCCAACTTCTTCACGGACCGCAAAGATTACCGCTATCAGTGAGCGAGAGAGCAAAAGAGACCGACGAAAAGAGAGAGGAAGAGAGAGAGGGAGAGAGAGAGAGAGAGAGCAGATAACAATAGAGTGCCGTGACCGTATTACATTATTTTCAAGTGCTATAAATATGTTCATTTATTTGTTATCGCTTGTGAAAACAATTGCATTTGTTAGGCGGATCACTTTTAGCTGACCTTATCGCCATAATCCAGAAAGAAAACCTATTTATAATTGACAAACAGGCGGGCGGCAAAATGTACAGTTCGCCCAAGGCAAAATATTTGCGTTTGCTACACAAAATGTGCATTTATGTTATCAATTTAAATTCAAATTCAAATTCAAATTAAATCGATTGCGTTTCGATAATTTCGATAATCGTTAACAGTTTGCAGCCAGTCAAATGCTGCCTGCTATGACACTGCACATTGAGCTGTATGGCAGTTGTTGCTGTTATCGATAGACTTGCGAACATATGTTGATTTAGCTCATGGTATGCTGCTCACAACAGTTGAACGCAATTTGATTTAATATTTTTCTACCAATACATTTCGGTTGCACCGTCTTCGCATTTTGACGAGCAGATTGAAACAATCAATATATAAATAAATAATGTTGAAACAGGCAAAAGATTTTGCTGGCTGTGTGCGTGCGAGCAGCATACTTGCCTGGCTGTCAGCGCCGTTTATTTAACTCGGACGCGCTGCTTGCGGAGCACTCAACATTTGGTTGCCGCCAGCGACGCGGGCGTCGTTCGAGTCCGAGTTGTCCGCTATTTATTAATCTCTTTCAATTTTGTTTTCAATTATTGTTTGTCGCCTATAAGAAAGAGCCATTATTTACTGCTTTGTGCTCATTTAGATTTCGTTTTGTTATTTGTTTTCGTTTTGGACTCCATTTGTTTTTTTTTTTTTTACTTTCGTGCCTTACTAACCCACACACATAACGGCATGTCGCTTAAGTGTAATGCGAAAAGCGTGCGACAGTTAATTCAGTTCACCAATTGCCGTCTGGTGCGCGACCATCGGCTCATCGAGGACGATCTGTGGGTGCGCGACGGCAAGATCATCAATCCGGAGCCCGTGTTCTACGATGAGCGCAGCAAGGCGCATCGGCGCATCGATTGCGGCGGCGCCATCATAGCGCCCGGCTACATAGATCTGCAAATCAACGGTAAACAACAGTTACGGCCAGCTAATTTCACTTTCAATGCGCCGCCAAGGTCGTTTTTTTTTCTTTTATTATTATTATTTTGCTCACGCCCCGTTACGCATAATCGGTGCGTTAATCTTATCGCCAATTTGCCCCACTGTGCATAAACGAGATTGCAAATCGTAAACACAAAGCGTTAGAGCGGTGCAGCAATAGACAAGGACAGAGACAGGCCGTTTTCATGCAAGCCCACGCTCACTCGCTCTCTCCCTCCCTCTCTCTCTCTCGCTCGCTCGCTCGCTCGCTCTCAGGTGGCTACGGCGTGGACTTCTCATACGACAAGGAGACGATTGAGGCCGGCGTGGAAAAGGTCGCCACGGGTCTGGTGCAAAACGGCGTCACCTCGTTTTGTCCGACGCTGGTGACGTCACCGACGGACAGCTACCACAGCATATTGCCGCGCATGCCGCAGCACATCGAGGGCGGCGCCGGCATATTGGGCGTGCACGCCGAGGGGCCGTTCATCAATCCGCAAAAGAAAGGCGCCCATCCGGAGAACTGCATCCAGACCATCGACAATGTGCGTTCAATTCCTGCACAGCCATGCCATGCCACAATTGTAATCCTTCTGTTCCTTCACCCATTTGCAGGGCCTGGAAACGCTGCGCGCCACCTACGGCCAGCTGGAACGCATCAAGATCATAACGCTGGCGCCGGAGCAGGTGCGCGATGCTGGCGTCATCGATCAGCTGGTGGCGACAGGCATCACCGTCGCCCTCGGTCATTCCATGGCCAGCCTGAGCGACGGCGAACGGGCTGTCCAGCATGGTGCCACACTGATCACGCATCTGTTCAATGCCATGCTGCCGTTCCATCATCGTGATCCCGGCCTGGTCGGCCTGCTCGCCTCGGACGCCATACCGCCGGGTCGCACCGTCTACTTTGGCATCATTGCCGACGGCGTGCACACACATCCCGCCGCGCTGCGCATTGCGTATCGCACCCATGCCGAGGGCCTTATACTGGTCACCGATGCCATTTCGGCGCTGGGCCTGGAGGATGGCGTGCATCATATTGGCCAGCTGCCGCTGGAGGTGAAGCGGGGCAAGGCATTTATAGCCGGCACCGAGACGCTCTGCGGCAGCATTGCGCCCATGGACGAGTGTGTGCGCATCTTTCAGCGCGCCACAGGTGAGCCCCGCCGCCCCCCAACCAGTTCGAATTGGACTTCCAATTGGATTTGTATATAAATCCCATTCACTTGCAGACTGCTCCACGGTATATGCCATCGAGGCGGCCACACTGCATCCCGCCCGCTGTTTGCGCATCGAACGAGAAAAGGGCACACTGGACTTTGATACGGATGCCGATTTTATACTGCTCGACGACGGCCTCCAGGTGTTGTCCACCTGGATAGCGGGCGTTTGTGTGCATCAACGCGGCAATTAGCACGAACTAACCCCACCCCCAACCCCCTTCCCACTTCACGCAAATTGGCTGTTTGTTGTTTTGTTTTTTTATTGGATTAGATGACGCTTTAAATTGTTGTTTATATTTAATCATTAAATCATTTGGTGTGGACAACTACGCTAAATCCATATACATTTACAAATTATAAGTATTACGAAAAAAAAAAAAATAGTTTATAGTTATGTATATATATATAGGTGTATGTATATATATATATATATATATGGTAGGCGGCGCATTGGCCAAGGCTAAGAAAAGTTCTCATAGACACGCCCCGTTGGCCAATTTGTTTATTAAGCTTCTTTTTTTTCTTTTTTTTTGTTGCAATCAGCTGTTGTAAACATAATTACATTTAAACATACAATACGATATCATTTTAATATGCAGCTCGTTTCTATTCGCACGCGTTCTGCTGCTTCTTCCCGTTCCTTATTTTTCTTTTGGCAATAACAAAACGGAAAGGCAATTTTAAGCTAAGCTAACTAACGGTTAAACGCAAAGCAGGTAGCCAAAAGGAAGAAAGAAAAAAAAATGCTCAAAAATAATTTAGCAATACATTTTTTGTATGCATATGTGTTGAGTGTGTTTATGCATATGTATATGTATGTATAAGAGAAAAAAACATGGTCACATGTTTCGTCAAGTTTTCAGGCTGCAGCCAGAAAGAGAGGTTGTATAAAACGCGTACATAAATAGTTGGTATATTTTTAAGTGATTTGTGGTATTTAAGTAATTACCATATACATATACAAATACATTTCAAGTGTATGTGTGTTGTGTGTCTTTGTGTGTGTGTGTGTGTGTGTGAGTGAGAGTTTAAGTCGCATGTGCGTCCGTTTCAGTTCCGTCTGTTCCACGTTTGCTAAGTAGGGCCCGCATGCCACAAATGCTCGTGACACGCAAAATGCATTTTAATTTTTTGCTGTTCCTCAATTTGCAGCTGTTTCGTTTTCCGCTTGGTTCGCTTCCTTGTGCGTTAACCAACGTACGCTGTGTGTTTCTCTGTGTTTTGTTGTTGTTGTTGTTGTAGTTGTAAATTTACTCCAAATAACATTATAAAATATTAAACTTTAGGTAGGTTGTTTCTTGGTTGTTAATGCTATAAGTGTGTATATGTGTGTGTGTGTGTGTGTGTTAGAGTCTATGTTTATTGCTTTCGGTTACAGTTATGTATTTACTGCAGTCCCGCCCTTTGTGGGGTTATGACACTTGTTAGTTTTGCTTAAAGTTGGTTTCTTTTTGCGCAGCATAGGCAATGTCATTTGTGGAAGGGAGACAGGACGTGTATGAGTACCTCTTTAAATTGGCAGCCCGATATTTAGATGGTAGGGTTGCCACCCAGTAGAAAACGCATTTTGGTGTTTTGTTTTTGTTTTTTTTTTTTTGTTCATATAGTAATATTAAAGGACCTATAAAAAAGTTACAAAAAACAGACACACACACACACGCACGCACACGCACATTGAAGAAAAGCACTAGGTTTTTGCCAAGATTGTTATATATGTATATATACATATAGATATATATGTATGTATGTATGTATGTATGTATGTATGTAGATCACAAAACCAACCGTGAACGTTAAACTAACAAGTGTCATAACCCCATTACGCACAACACTTGTTGTAGCCCGGCGCCTTGTCGCTATTGGCGCGATCGATGACCACCCTTTCGGGATTCTCGGCCGATTCGCGTCCAGATGTTTTATCCAATATGGCCTCGGCAAGTTCACAAAATGCGCGCTCAATGTTTATATTTGATTTGGCGGATGTTTCCATAAACCGTATACCATGCTCCCGGGCAATCTGTGTGTCAGAGCAAATATAGAAAGAGAGAGAGAGAGAGAGGGAGAGCTTATGTGTATGTGTGTGTGTGTGTGTGAATTGAGTTGTGGGTAATTTACCGCCTCGCCGCGCTCTTTGCTGACCACCCGCTTGTCGCCCATATCGCACTTATTGCCCAATATCATCTTCTCCACATCCTCATTTGCATGCTACGAAAAGAAAGAGAGAGAGGGAGAGGGAGAATTGAATAAATAAATGATGACAGAGGGTGCCGCCCGCCGGCTGGTAGCTTACCTCGTCTATGTTCCGTAACCATTTGACTATGTTCTCGAAACTTTTCTCGTTCGTTATGTCATAGACGAGCATTATGCCCATCGCGCCACGGTAGTAGGATGTGGTGATTGTGTGAAATCTCTCCTGGCCGGCAGTGTCCCATATTTGTAATTTAATTTTTTTGCCCCTGAGTTCGACTGTTTTAATTTTGAAATCGATTCCTGCAAGGCAAACACAACAAGAACAAGAATAAGAAGAAGATCGTTTAATAGGCTTTAGCTAATTACAGAAATGACGTCACAAGTGCGACTTGTTTATCGTTTATCGTGCTGTAGCATTAAGTGTTTGATAACGATTTATTTAGTTGAAACCTGAAGAATGTGTTCCTTTGTATATGAATCATAACACACATCCACATACATATATATATATATATACATGTACATACATATATACAGATATGCGTCACAATAATTAATCTAGTTTACCAACACTCAGCACAGTGGTTAACCAGCAACAGCAACAACAACAACAACAGCAACAGCTACAATAACAATAACAACAGTTACTAAGCTGAATGCGACTTATGCGGGCTGCGAGTGCAATTCATCAAGTCCAAAGGCTATCGCATCCGGCGCAGTAAAGGCCACAGGGAGCATGTACATACATATGTATGTAGCAAGCGGCAAGAGGTAGAGTGCGGGCGGTGGTCAGTGGAGCTTATTAAGACAATGCCACGCCCAAAATGCACAGAGAAGTGGCCGTGTCCTTGTTGTTTTTGGCAATTGACAATGCCATTTACCAACACACAAACACACACCCAAAGAGCGGCAGTCACTTTGCAGGTACATGCAATACACACACACACACACACACACACACAGCACAACACGCATACATACATATGCATCGGTAACTGAAGACTGCGCCATTTGCTTACCTATGGTTGATATAAATGTTGATGTGAATGCATCATCCGAAAAACGGAATAGTATGCAGGTCTTTCCAACGCCGGAATCGCCAATAAGTAGGAGTTTAAAAAGTAAATCGTACGTTTTCTTTGCCATTTCACGTTACGGCACGCGCACAAACGCACACACACACACGCACGCACTCACGCACCCGCACAAACACACTCACACTTACGAGTCACACTCACAGGTTTTGTGTAGAACAAAGCAAGTACACACACATACACAGTTGAGACAACAATTATTTGGGTTTTTCGCTTTTGTGTTGATTTATTTGTCGTTATTGGCGCGCAAGTTAATTGCCAATCAAATATCTGCAGAAATTTTATACGTTTAAGCACTTTATTTTTCTACGCAATGCAATTGTTGCTGTTGGTGTAAGTGTGACCGCAGCGGCAGACGCGAATAATACCCATCATATTTATTGGTTCGCTGTTGCAGTTCGCTCTTTGTTTTGCATAAATATCGATATATTTGGTATATATTATATACACACTGTCAAATGCAACCCTGCTGGGCACACGCGACCTACATCAACTTGTGTTACTTGAATTTTCTAAAGCAATGCTCCGCATTGACTCTAAAATCGCCAAACTAGTTTAATTTAATTGAGCATTATTTCATAACTATCTGCTAATTGCATAGACATTCAATGTAATTATTAATCGATATTTCTTTAGCGATATTTTCTGCTCACTAATTTCAGCAAGCTGCGCTTCAATATGCCGTTAGCCAACACTGAAACCGCTACATACATATAAACAAGGGTACACAATAAATAAATATTAATTGCAATCGTTTTTGGTTACAATTTTTGTGCATATTATGGACCTAGACTGGCAAAACAGTCTAACAGAGATCAAGGATCGCGGCCAGTATCTGCTGCACTCTGAGAAATGGGCCGACTGCCGCTTTCTGGTGGGCACACCGCCAAATCAACGCATCATCGCTGGCCACAAGCTGCTCCTGGCGATGGCATCGCCCGTCTTCGAGCGGATGTTCTTTGGCAATCTGCCGGACAAGACGGATCCGATAATAATACCCGATGTGCAGCCGGAGGCATTTGAGGCCATGCTCGAGTATATCTATACGGATCGGATAACCATCGGCTCCTTCGACAAGGCCTGCGAGCTGTGCTACGTGGCAAAGAAATATATGCTGCCACATGTGGTCACACGCTGCACGCACTTCCTCTGGGCCGATCTGAGTCCCAAGAATGCGTGTCGTGCATACGAGTTTGCCAAGCTGTTCGACGAGCCGCGCCTCATGCAGAGCAGCATGGATCTGATAGCGGCCAATACACGTGAAGTGCTCTCCGATCCCAGTTTCCTGGACATTGAGGTGTCCACGCTGATGGCCATACTGGATCAGCATCGGCTCAACATCGACTCCGAGCTGGATCTGTTCAATTGCCTGCTGAAATTCGCCAGCGAACGCGGCATCTTGAATGAGAATGGCAACGACGATGTGGCCAGCGGCAGTGGGAACAACAAATCGTCGTCGGCCTGCACAGAGCATCCGGACACGGCGGCCAATGAGATTGTCGAGGAGATCAAAATGGAACCCGACGTGGCGGCCATGGTGCAGCACATGCATCAGGACGAGGATGTCGATAGCTACAAGCATGTCAGCGAGCAGGCGACAACGACCAACGGCTCGGCCTGCAGCTCGCCGATACACGCCTCCAGCAGCAGCTCCTCCTCCGCGAATGCCAATGTGAGTGCAGCTGTGGTCAACGACGATGTGGTCATCATTGACAGCGATGCCTCCGGCAATGCCAACGATGAGATGAACGCCGCCGAGGCGGCGGCCAATATGATCAATATGATGGACGCACAACGCACCATTATGGACGGGGCGATGCTGCGGCAGGCGGTCAAGAAGATACGCTTCCTGACCATGACACCGCAACAGTTTGCCGAGGGACCGGCACGCTCCAAGCTGCTGCAACAGCACGAGGCGTTGGCCATACTCATCAAGATCTCCAGCCCCACGCTGAACGACTGCAATATGCCCGAGGGCTTCTGTGTCTCGCGCAGTACGCGCAACTTTTACGAATCATCGCATCGCCAGCGCGAGCTGAACTCCTCGTATCGCCATGCCGCCGGCTGCAGCAGCAGCAGCACGAACAATGCCACAAATGCCGGCTTCCGGCCGGATGCGATAGCGCGCGCCTTTGCCATTCCGCAGCACAATCAGCCGCTCTTCACACGCCAGCGGATCAGTGTGCCGCTCAATCTCGGCGCCGGCGGCATGGATCATGTGCCCATCGGTGCGGGCTTTGGTTTCGTCGACGAGCCGCTCGCCCTGCCCAACAATCCGCCCACCAACGGCGACGGCTACGAGGGCGCCCCACCAGCTCCAGCCCCAGCCCCAGCGGCAGCAGCAGCGGTTCCGCCCGGCAACGACAACGATGTCGCAGTCGCCAGCAATTCGCACCACGACATGACGCGCTCCTACTGCATGCGCTCGATGACGCGCCAGTTTGACTATCGCAACACCAGCGTCACCGACTGTGGCGTCACCTTTCAGGTAAGCTTTGACCTCTACATCTATGACATAATCGCTAAAAGGGCTGGAAGGGCTGTGTCCTCATTTAGATTTCACGCAAAAAGGTGGAAAATATGGGAAACGGCAAGGCAGTTGCCACCCAACAGAGTGAAAGTTATTTTAAAAAAATACATTATCACTTTCAAAAGTCGTGAAAAATAGGTGAAAAACATACGCTGTAGATTCCACCCAGAGGAGTGAAATTGCACTTGTCAGCAAGCTCTTGCTTTTCCCTGTTGTAGGTTGGGAAACTATTCACTGTTGCAAAGCCTTTGCAATCTTTTGTAAATATCGCCTAAAAATTAGAAAAGAAGATAACAATGAAAAGCTTTACATAAAGTGAAGTTGAAAGAACAGGTGGAAAAATATTCACTGCAACTTTTTTTGCAGATTCCACACAGAGAAGTGAATATGGTTGAATGGCTGTTGTCTAAAAATCTGTGGAATTTGTTGCTTAATACTTGATTGTTTTCACCGAAATCTCTTGTAGATTTCACCTAAAAATTGGCGAAAGGGCTTTCACGCACAAGAGTGAAAGCTGTGTAGATAACCTTCGTCTGAGAGTTTATTTGCTTTTGCTGTAGTCTCCTTCAACTTCCGCCCGGTCAAAGAGACTCTTTGCATAAGATTGAGATTGTGCGGCTGTGAATGAAGTTTTTTGCTCTGCATAGGAAATGAGAATGAAGTCCTGCTTAGCCCAAAATGCACACATGTGCGTGAAACACAGGTGGAATTCGGATAAATGCCTTCTATCTTTCTTATCAATTTTTGCCGTTCCGTTCGCCAATTGCTTTTCAGGTGGACACCAACATTTGGATACTGGGCGTTCAGGTGCCGACGCAGGTGCTTTGCGGCGAACTGATGAACTCGGCCGGCTTTGCCGAGCGCTACACCGAGGTGCTCTACGCGCACATTCAGGATATGCACGGCTCGCGGATCACGTATACGCACTGTACGGCGCGCGTGCGCTACGATTCACATTTGGATATCACATTCGATCGGCCCGTTTACATCTATCGCAATCAAATCTACAAGATCTATGTCGTCTTCAATAAGATGGGCTGGTATCCGATGTACTCCTGCGTCCCGGACATTGTCCGGCAGCGCGTCAAGTTCATGTTCAACGTGGGCAGTCCGACGGAGTCGGTGCGCGACGGTCTGATCTATGCGATCATATTCTCAACGCCGCAGGATCATGCGCGTCATCTGATCGATTGATCGACACAAAGCGATCCATGAATTTCGATGTGATAGATTATTATTATATATACATATATATATTTTTTTTATTTCCACAGTGAAACCTGCCACGGTACGACTTGACGCCTTTTTTTCTTCTTAGATTTGTAGCCCGCTTTTTCTTTACAAATAAATATATATATTTCTCGATTTTGAGTTAACGATAAGTGAAGCTTTGCCAAGTTTGAGCATTTTAAAGCATTTCGCTCTTATATTTTAGCAAGAAGTTTTAGCTTTTAAAAATAAGAGGCCCTGTGCTTGATTCACTTCGGACTTTGTAGTCCGAGTGAAGTATTTTTAATCCGTAAAATCTATACGAGTACCCACATACCAAGTTTGGTGTAGCTGCCTCTTGTAATCTTCGAGTGTAGCTTGAAAAACCTTGTCTCAAAATCGATAATTATCGATGATAAAAATGTACTGGATTTCCAGCCTCTAGCCTTTGCAGTTGTCGAGATTCCAGACTCCCTTTGTTGGTAGAGGTGAAAAGAAAACAATTTTTTCTAATTTTTCAAAAATATTACAATAAATAAATTTAAAGTTTATTGCATTTCGTGCTCATTTTGAAAACAACAAAAAAAAAAAGAATATACAAATGATGGTTAACAATATATATTTATATATATTTGAGCAAAAAAAAAAAAAAGTGTGGAATATTATCGATAGTTATTGCAATATTTGATGCTAGGGAATGGGTGCAGTGCGAGCGGGACAGACAGAGAGGCCGTGTGCATAAACGAGTGACAAACAGAGAGAGAGAGAGAGCGAGAGCGAGAGAGAGCACAAGAGAGAGCGAGAGCCGAAGTGAGCTTTGAGCGTGGCTCAAGCAGCTTTACATACATATGTACAGTTGAGTTGTTGTGTGTGTTGGTTTTTTTTGGAGATACGGTCACACTATTTGCCATAGTTGGCGCAGCCGCCGCTGGCATACTCGGGCTCCTCGCAGGTGAGCGTGTGCTCATCGAATACCTTGTCCTCGCCGCAGCTTATGAGACGCGGATAGCCCTCGACGCAGGTGATCAACCGATGGCAATCGCCCTGCACGGGGAACCGGGGGAAGGGCCAGAAGCGTGCGGCAACCGAATTGGGATCCACCTTAGTCGGGCACTTGAAGCCCACAACAGCTGCAAGAAACAGGAGCAAGAAGCGAGAGTTCGATATGATTGCGGATAAGTAGCTGGGCCATGTCTCACCCTCGGGATTGCAGTGCTCGAGCAGCTGATCGGGCCAATTGCAGCCATGGATGCGCTCATCGTACGCCAAGCCCGCATCGCAGTCCTGTTCGTGCGGCTCGCCGTGGGCGCACTTGATGTATGTCGTCGAGCACTCCGTGGAGACGGCATACAGTCCAAACTGATACTCGCAGCCGGGCGTTGAAATGGGCGTGGCTGCAAAGGGGGAGGGGGGTAGAGCATTAAGTGTGTCTGTGTGTGTTAACCTTTGAGAGCCGACTACTCACGATCCCAGTGACGTCCCTTGCAGTCGACAGCCCAGTTGTAGTTGCAATGGTTGTGAACGGCGCCCTTGCCATCGAAGAGCAGGCCGTTCTCGCAGGTCTCCAGGGTGAGGGTGCCGTTGGTGCAGAGGAAGAACTGATCGCAGTTCTCGGTGTGCGCGTACGCCTGAACGCCATATTTCTCGGGGCATTCGGGTGTGCCGACGGCCAGACCGTGTCCTACAATTTAAATTGTAATCGTTATCGTTATCTTTAATGTTATCGATATCTTAATCTGATCAATATCTGAATGTTATCGATATCTTCATTATCCTCATTACTATCGACATCAATATAGTTTTTGCTATTGAGTTACTCTTACGTGTGCTATCGATATTTAAAGTTATCGTTATCGATATCTATATTGTTTATTGTTATTACAATCTTAATTGTTCTCATCTTTATTACTATCGACATCGACTTGTGTTATCGATATTTGCAATGCCTATGCTATCGTTATCCTTATTGTAAGCGTTGTCGAATGTGGTTTAACTATTGCTAACTTAGTGACTATACCTATCGATTTCTTTACTCTTACAGCCAATTGATAATCTTTTTTGATCTCGATATCGATATCTGCAATGGACTTGTTATCGCTATCGCTATCAAGGAAGTTATTCGTATTATTATATATATCGTTATCGATTTATCGATATGTTATCGATAGCAATATTGTAACGAAGCATAGACTTATTGTCCAGCTATCGCTTTCGTGATTTTTATCGATTGGGTTTTGATATTGTTATCGATATGAATGTGTGAATGCCATCACATTGGTTTTCCTGACGCACATTTGTTATCGATAAACTTGTACAATTGACTGCTATCGCCATCTCTGGCGCTGTCAGAGCAATCAGCATTTGCTCGCATCGGGAAATGTCGCCAACGTTGTTTTCCCATCCATTTCAATGCCCATTATTAAACACGAAACGCGCACTTCCTTCCTTCCCACAACTGGCTAGCGACACAACAGCTAACTGGTTTTTCTTAGTGTAATTGTGTGTGTGTGTGTGTGTGTGAGAGAGTGTAAATGTAACTGTCAGTGCAAGTGATGTGCGCTGTCGTCGTCGGCTTTCGAGCATCTTCACGTCTAGCGCCGGCGATGATGTAACCTGGGACTCAAAGGCCCGCCTCGGCTTGAACAGGTTGAACGTATTATGCATATGTGCTTAACTCTGCCAAAGATTTCCGGTAATTACTTTCCCGAAACTTATCGATTAATTGAGTAGAAGCAAAAATAAAACAACAAAAAAAAACTACATGACGTTTTTCGCAAACACAAATTCGCGTTTCGATTTCGGTTTCTTATTTTTTTTTGTCGTTTTTTGTTTAACTAAAAATCAATTCAACCTTTTGAAGTGCTAGTCGAAAACTCGTTGGGCCGGCAGCATTTGTGTGTGTGTGAGTGTGTGTGTGTGTGTGTGCTTTAGATCGAAATCCTATAATATTATGTGATTGCCTTTGATTGTCAACTGGTTTGACGGGCCAAGTTCTGCTTTGATTTTGATAGCATTTAAGTGTTTGGCATTTGCTTTAATTTCAAGCATCGAATCGTCTGTATTTAAATAATGCACGAATACACTGAGCAAAATATATGAGCTGGAACGCAAGACTACAGAAGTAAGCCGTAAACTCGCTGAGTTCTAAGAAATATTTGGTATTTCCACGTTCTAAGCCAAAAGTACTCAAAATACACTGCTACAAAATGAAATGGGTTCTATGTGAATGTTTGGCAAAAGGATGAATACGTATGCAAATCTTAAGGAGATCCTATATTTGGTTTAATACTCAGAGTTGAGTAGAAATTTATATTTAACTTGCAGATTTCTTAATATGAGACAAGCTTCATTTTAATATATTTCCTATATATTTCTATTCATTCATATTTAAATTTCATCTAAAATTTTGAGTAATTTTAATTTTTTCAAGTTTTGTATATTTCTACAGGTTCCAAAATTTCCTTCGCCTTAAATCTAAGCTCGCAATAGATCAACTTTTTAAATGCACACACAATTCTTTGAACACATTTTTCCCAGTGTAGCTAGGTACACTCATTCACACAAAATAACACTTACAAAGTATCTTAAAAGTTTTTTTTTGAGAATTCAGCTTGGTTTTGCTAGAGCCAGATTTTCAGATTCATGCCAACATATTTTTCTCAGCGTAAAATGGAAAAGAAAATGTTATAAATGTTAAATTTAATATATTTAGACTAACATTTACAGCCTGAGCTTGACTTGTTTACAAGAACTTTCAAATCTCAGCTTAACCCAGACTTTGTTTGAGTTAATACTTGCATTTAAGTCACAAAACTGAACTTTCAGCAGCGTTTCTTGCAGTGTACAGGGCTTTATTACAAAAACAAAGGCCGAGCTATGGCTTATTATTAGATAATTTGACTTTTAAATGTCAATATTAATAATATGTAATGTATATTAATATTAAATATAATATTTAACAATTTTTAGCTAGGCTTAGTGTGCGCCCATTTTTCTCAGTGTAGATCAGATAACTAAGCCTAGCAATCAAGCTGACTCAACAAAAGCAAAAGTAATAATAATGTTAATAACAATTGTACTCGATCTGCATGCCAAATGAGTTGACAGTTACTTTAGCAGCTGCTGCGGCAGAGGATGGTGGGAAGGTGAAGGAGAGGGGGAGTGGTCTTCAGGGTTAAACGTCGCGAGCTGCTGCAGCTAATTGGAGCAGAAAGCGGCAAGTCTGAGCTATATGAAACTAATCTTTGGTCTAGCCTTCAACCCAACTTCAGACCAGATACCTGCTTAGCTGGGCAATTAAACTGGATTTTGGTCTAGCGCGAGAACAAATAAAATACAAAAAAAAAAAAATAGAGTGGGGGCAAAAAAAAAAAAAACAACAAAGAAAAATAAGGGGGTTGGCTGCCGCGCATTTGAAATTCAATTCAATATTCAACGCGATTGCGATTGGAATTTAGTTTTTTTTTTTTTTTTTTTTTTGAAAGTAAAAGCTCAAAACAGACACAACCAAGCCCAGAGCCAGAGCCCAGCGACACGCAATGGAAGGTTGCGCTAATGCCAATACGAATTGCCGCATTCCAATTAGAGCTTGAGCATTCACAAATTAAAAACAAAATGGCTGCCACTTACCGTACGCAATCAATGCCAGGATCAGGACGCAGCTCAGTTGCACGTTTTGCATGTTGCGGCGAATTCAAAATTAACTAACGGAAATCTTAACAAAAACAAAAACAACAACAACAACAACAATGGCCACAGCAAAAATGGCAAGCAGGCGCAGCGTACGGGAAAAAAAAAATGATTTAAAAAATAAAATAAATAACAACAACAATGGCAACGGCGACGTTTCAATTTGAATTCAACAGCGCGACACTTGAATTTCCGCTGCACGTTTTAACGGTTACGCGTTCCAAACTCAACTGAAAAGATTTATACCGCGCTCAAGAAGAAGAAGAAGCAGCAGAAGTAACAACAACACCAGCAGCAGCAGCAGCAGCAGCAGCGACGGCGACGGCGGCGGCGACAGAAACAAAAGTTTTGCAAAGCTTTTTGTATTTTTGTTTTTGGTTTTGGTTTTGGCTTTTGCGCGCGTTTCGTATTTGAATTTTGTGGCAGGACTAGGGGTGGGAGGGGGCGGCCAGGCGTTTTGCACTGCCCAAAAAGGGGTCGACAGGGGCAGAGGCTAGACGGGCGCATAAGTACATGTGCGCAGACACTTCAGCCAAGGCATGCGCGCATGCATGCATGTGTGTGCGCGCGCGTGTGTGTGTGTGTGTGTGCGCGCGTTTGTGTATGTTGTCACAGCGAATGCGCGCGCGCAACTATTGATCGAGCGTTTTTGGTACAAACACAAAATGCAAAACGTGATTTGGGCATTTGTTGTTGTTGTTGTTGTTGTTGTTGTTGTTATTGCTGTCGTTGTTGTTGTTATTGCTGCTGGCAACATGTGTGATTGAAAGTAAAAGGCAAAGCTCGCGCAGGCAGACCCGTAAGCTTCATTCATGATTGCATTCGGCTCGCCTCGGGCGCGCGTGTGTGTGTGTGTGTGTGTGTGTGTTCGTGTGCCTGCTGGTGCTTTCGTTCGTCTTGCCGATAACCGTTACATTGTTAACTATTGCAACACTTTTGTTGTTGTTGCCGTTGTTGCCGCTGTCTGCCTGCGATTACGCAACCAACTCGCCGCCTGCAGCGCCGCGCTGCACTTATTTAGCAGCCGAGCATCACAGCTTTGCCGTCATGTTTGCACTGTGCACATCGCACAACACTCTGTCATACGTGTATAACACTTTCGACTGTCAACTAACTTTCTGCGGCTCTATTCAAGTGGGCAGCATTTTTTATGGCTTTAATATTTATTGATTTAAAAAAATATATACATATGTATATATATTTTTATACCCTGAACCCATTAAAAATGGGTAAAAGGGGTATTATGCTTTGGTGCAAAATCCAAATGTATGTAACAGGCAGAAGGAAGCATCTCCGACCCCATAAAGTATATACATATATTCTTGATCAGCATTAATAGCCGAGTCGATCTAGCCATGTCCGTCTGTCTGTCCGTCCGTCCGTCCGTCCGTATGTATGAACGCAAGGATCTCAGAACCTATAAGAGCTAGAGACTGAAATTTTAGATGTAGGTGCTCCTAGTGCCTGCGCAGATCGAGTTTGTTTCCGATAAACGATAACTTGCCCCGTTTCCAAGTAATCGATAAAAATGTATATCGAAATCCCGATTTTTAAGCAATTTTGGTAAATAATAAGAGCTAGAGTCACCAAACTTGACATGTAGCTTCTAGAAAATTATATATATATCGATTATCTTTCATTTTATACCTATCGCCACCTCCCCGCTACTCTCTATCTATAAGCGCGCGCTGCATTTGGTGTTTGAATATGAGGGTTCAGGGTATCCCCTAGTCGGGAGCTCCCGACTAAAACCTCTTACTTGTTTATTATTTACGTCTGCAACAGTTTTCTGGCAGCGTAGTGCAATTTGATCAAGAATTGTTCTCAATTTGAACACCCTGTATTAAGCAAAAATCATTTTTAGCGGCTTACAAGCTTTAATATTCATTTCTTAAGAAAAAAAATATAAACAATTTTCGAATTAGCGAACATTTTTACCTTTTATGGTGATTTTCTTTAACATAGCAAAAAAAAACCTTTTCTTGAGTGTAGTATATATATATATATATTTTTCCAAATTCAATCATAAATCCAAGCAAAAGAACCAGTTCCAAGAACCGATATTTAAAATCAATTTTGAAAAAATATTTTCGAAACAAGATAAAGCTTCTGCATTGCGTTAAACAACATTTTAGGCACTCGAAATATTATACAAAATTCTATTATTTAAAAAGAAAAAAGCGCCTAAAAACTGGTTCCATAGATGTGGAAAACCAAGTTCAGGAATCGAACTAAAAGCTGGGCAATTTTTTTTTTGTATTTGCAGAATAAATAAATTTCAATTGAAAAAATTGAAGCTAACTTCGGGCTGCATTACGAAACTCTACTCAACAAATACTACTTTATCTTAAATAAATGTGGGAAAGAGTATCTGGAGTTCGGCGCATTAATGTTGACTTTGATTAACCCGTTGCTTATTAGCCAAATGCAATTAACGGGCATTGTATTTGGTTGACAATGGGTTAATGAAGCTGGGACAGCATTCCCCCTCCTCCTCCTCCTCCTCCTCCTCCTCCCCCCTCCATCCCACTGGAGGAGGGGGTGGGGGGGGGGTGCATTTCATAATAGGATGCGAATAAGATTAACGACAAATCGATTTGCCCTCGATTTGGACGACTGAACATCAAATCTTTCGCATTCGCAAGATAAACACAATTGGCATCATTTCAAGTCTTGTTATTTAATCGAATGAGTTTGCAAATGGAAATGAATGTTTTCTTGTTGTTGTTTGAGCTGTTTGAGTTGTGTGAATGTATTCGTTTACAGATTGCGATCAATCTGCGATCATCGGAACAGTCCACTTGTCTTCCTATATTAGAAGGGCAGCAAAGTAAGCGAGAAAAGTTCACAATTGAAAATAAGAAAAAAAAAAAAAAAAAATAGAGTATAAAATAGAGGGAAAAGAAGTTGAAAGACAGAGAAAATTTGGAGTAATAATAAATGATATAGGTCAAGAAATAAAGTTAAAGCTTGAAGAATCTGAAAGATCTTAGAGGAACCAAGGATTAACATAATGTTATAGCTTGAAAAAGGAAATAAGCTAAAACATAATCTTAAGTCGAGGAATAAAGGTAAACTCTAGCTTGAAGAAGAAATAAGTTGAAAGATCTTAAAGAAATCAAAGAACAAAATAGGAAAAAGGGAAATATGTTTTACAACATTTTAAGAGAATAATATAGTCAAAGAATAAAACATAAACATCTCAAAAGAATCCAAGGAATAAGAGTAAAACTCTATCTTCAACATGAAATAAGTTAAAATATAATCAAGGAATAAAAGAAACAAATTAAAAGATTCGGATCTGACAAAAATTACATACTAGGGCCTACTACACTCAAAGTTTAGTTAGGATAAGTCTAAGGAAACCTGTTTATAAGAAAATAAACCTAGCAAAAAATCTCGCTATCTAACAAGTTTACAAGCTGAATAAGCATTGGAATATTAACGGGGAAGATCATTAAAGATAAAACTAATTTATGAAAAACAGGTTATATGGGAATCATTTCTTTTATGAGCAGCAACGAGAAGTGCAAGATAACAGATCTTTAAGGTTTGTTTAGGAAATACTTGGACTTTCGTACGATTTTTCAATAGATAAATGTGTGAGAGAAGGGACTTTTATAAATTGAATACACCATATATCAGGGAATAAATCATGGATAAACTTTGATGGAATTGCCTGGAAATAACATTTTAAAAAATAGCTGGACAATTGCAAGATTTTCCATTAGAAAGAAGTGTAAGAGGGCATTTCAAGAATTTTATATAAAAAATCATAGAAAAACTTGAGAGATTATCTGGAGAGAGTAGTTTAAGAGTTACGTGGACAGTTAGATTTCCCATTAGAAAAATGTTTGAGAAGAGAAATTTTTTACAAACCAAGTAAACCAACAAATAAATATATAAATACTTTTAAAAAGATACAAAAAATCGATTAGAAAACTTTCTAATTGGTTTATAGATAAGTTAGAAACAAGAAATATTCATAAATGAAAATGGAAAATAAATGTAGATTATAAAGAGAATAATAGTATGTATTTTATAAATAGATACAATAGTTAGGAAAGTCGAGAAATAGAAAAGATAGCATATCAGATAGTTTATTGAAAACAGTTTTTTATTTTTTTGTTTTTGTATGGAAAAAAAAAGAGGAAATATATACACAACGTTTTATAGAATAGATAAGAGCACAGACAGACAGTAAAGTATTGGAAATAAGAAAGAGAGAGGGAGAGAGAGAAAGAGAGATAGAGTGAAAGAGTAGAGTAAAGAGTGAAAACTAAGATAGTTCAGAGTCAGAGTTTAGAAAAGTCAGTTACTCGTCTGTACAAAGTAGCGAGTAGCAAGTAGCAAGTAGCGAGTAGCGCGTAACGAGTAGCAAGTAACGAGTAACATATAACGAGTAGCAAGTAACGGGCAGCAAGTAACGAGCAGCAAGTAACGAGTTGCAAGTAACGAGTAACACGTAACGAGTAGCAAGTAACGAGTAACACGTAACGAGTAGCAAGTAACGAGTTGCAAGTAGCGAGTAGCAAGTAACGAGTAGCAAGTAACGAGTTGCAAGTAACGAGAAGTATTGGAATTTAAGTGCTACTCAAACGCGCTATAGGAATGAGCTAGAAACTACAATGTTTAAGTGACTACAACGCGCGTCCAGCCAGTGCCCGGAGGCGCCGGCGCCGGCTCCAGCTCCGTAAGTCCTTCGGTCTGTCCAAGTGTAACTGTGCGTGTGAGTGTGTGTGTGTGGGTGTGGGTGTATTTTGGGTATCTGCAGTAGACGCGCGCAAGGATGGGTGGCAGTGCGTGTTTGTTTTTTTTTTTAATATTTTTTTATCGGCGGGTGGCACGCGGCTTAACGGCTGGCTTAATCCTTCTTGTCATCGGCATCCTTGTACCAATCCTCGCAGCCGGGCACATTCTCGGGCGCATCGCACATCTCGGTCAAATCGTTGTAGACCTCGCCCAGCTGGCAGCCCAAGTCCCTCGGATCCTCGCCGTTCAGGCAAACATAGAACTTCTGGCAGTCTGTGGGATGCGGATACTTGGGATGTGTGACCACCTGGCCGCGCACATCAGTCTTCGGCTGATCCTTGGGGCAGGCAAAGCCGCTCTCCGATTTCTCTGCACAAACGAGAGCAGAAGACAGCGAGCCAAATGGGCAATGATGAGTACAGTTAGGATTATGCATTCCTATACCCGTTACGGGAGCTACTCACTCTCTGGATCGCCGCAGCCCTCACGCTTGGCGGTGTCCGGCCAGACACAGGTGCCGGAATACTCATCGAAATGCAGGCCGACGGTGCACTTCATCTCCAGCGCATCGCCGTCAATGCAATTGTAGAAAATGTTGCAAACGCTCGCCTCCGGATGGGCAAAGAAGCCGTTCTTGCGTGGACAGTACTTGGTCGACTTGGGCTCCTCTGTGGAAACGGATGTCAGTCGGGAAAGTCGGGTCAAGGATTGGCTGGGTTAACTTACGCAGCTCTGTGCGATCCTCGCAGTCCACGTTGAAGGGCTGATCGCATTTGTTGATCTTGCGATTGAGCGGATCAAAGACCAGGCCGTCCGCGCACAGTTTTGCCTTGGGCACGCCCTCATCGCAGACATAATACTTGTCGCACTGCACCTCATCCGCGAACTGGCCATTGGGCTTGGGGCACTCGAACCCAGCTGCGCCTGCTAACCAGAGAGAGAGAGAGAGAGGGGGAGAGAGAGAGAAAGGGAGGAGTTCATTAAACTTGTTGTGCTTTCACCGGCTCGTTGAGTTTCCTGCTTTTGGAAAATTGTAACAAAAACGAACCAAAGATCGATTTATCGATCAAGCCGCATTTGGGGTTGTCTTTTTCCTGTTTCTGGCAACCGCAGCCGTTACATAATCGCGTGGCCAGCCATTGGGGCTTGGCTTGGTAATTCAGTCCCAGTTTCAGTTACAGTTAAAACAGTTTTTCAGTTCCAGTTCCAGCCCGGGCATCCGGTTTTTCCGCCAGACGCCCAGGCCCAGGCCCCGAGGCAGCCGGTTTATCGATTACCCGTTTTATGCTTCTTCTTCATCTTCATCTTCTTGTCTCGCTGCGGCATTTAATAAATGCAAATAACGTGACATTTGAGCGACGCTTAAATGTCAGACAGGGTCGACCCATGGCATATAAAATCGCCATTTTGACAGCAGCGCGATAAATCAAGCAAAATGCATGCGAATAGTACCGTTAAAATTCTAAGCAAGCTGCGCAGCCTACACAGAGTATGTGTGCGAGAGTGGCAGAGAGCGAGAGAGTGGGAGAGAGAGAGAGCTTTTGAACGAAGCCTGCACTAAACGGACACACAGACAGCTACCAATACATATGCGCAGCCAATGTCAAAGTGATTAGCACAAAGTTGCCAAATCGGCTTCAATTTTTGTTTCTCCTTTTTCTTTTTTCTTTTTTTTTTTTTTTTTTTTATAAATAAATTAATGCATATTTCACTCACTTGTCGCTGCCACACAGAGCGTCACAGCAATGGCACATAAAAATAATTTCATTTTTTTTTTTTTTGTTAATAAAACTAAATTTATAAAAAAAATATATATATATGTATATGTGTCACAACTGGGTGTGACAAAATCCTTTTGGTTAGCAGAAGAGAGAAAAAAAAATATGATGTATCTTTTAGCGGCCAACTAAATCGCGACTTAAGCGTGCGATGGTTAAACTTAAACTAACAACGGAACGCCAAAGAGGCGCACTTTTCAAGACTTTTTCACCGGCAACGGCAACGCTCGGCGCTGGCAGCGCCGTCGACGCCAGACGCTGGCGACGCTTGGGCGCAGGCGCAGGCGGACGCAGAGCGCAGATGCCAAAGCTAACCTGGGGGATTGCTGACGGCGGCAGCGGCGGCGGCGATGGCGGCGGCGGCAGCGAAGAAAGGCAAGGCAAAGCTGTAATGAAGCAAGTAAATACATGCACATGTATGTATGCATGTATGCAGACTGTATCTCTGTGTGTGTGTGTGTGCGTGTGTGCACACATAAAGTGTTCAATTTGTATGTGCCCCGGGAGCCCAAAGAAAAAATCAGTAACAAAAACAAAAACAAATAACAAAATTCATATGCGCCAACGATTTAACTGAAACTTTGCCGGGTTAACGACGCGCATGCAAATGCTTGACAATTTACAGCAATAAAAAGTCCAAAATAACCAAAAAAAAAAGCAGACACAAAGATAACAAGAAACGCAAAATGAGTGTTAAATTAACGACAAAACACAAAACCTTTCAAATAACAGCAACAGCTACTCGTCTGTGTGTGTGTGCGTTTGTGTGTGTGTGTGTGTGTGTGTGTGGGGGGGGGGGTCTCTGCACGTTCAAGTGGCATCACTTGCGAATGCATTTTTGAAAACGTCATCAGCCTTTCGCTGGCGTGGCCAGACTTTTCAGCTGCCAGTCAGGCCAGGCCTTGGGGCAGGATGCGCCAGGAAAATGACAATCACAATCACTGGAACTGTGTCAAGCAATCCAAATAGTCTGCATATCAAATATACATAATATAAGCATATATATGTACATATGTAAATGCGGGTATGCTAAATATGACGCACACGCAATGCTGCGAGACAAAAAAAAAAAAGAAAAAAAACAAACAAAAACCCGTTGTCCTTGGGCTGCCGGCAAAACAGCACGAGTATGTTAAAAAAAAAATTAAAAACAGGCTGACAAACCTAAAAAGCAGTTAGCAACTAGTTAAAGTTAATTTAAAGTAGAAAAAAAAAAACTTTTACTCTCGTTCCGCGCACAATAAATGCCAGCCCGCAGGTCCGGCAACTTCGAGCAGCTTCTAAGAAACAGCAGCAACAACAGCAACAGCAACAACAGCAGCAACAGCAACAATAACAGCCGCAACGATCAAGCCGAGCAATAATTTAATAATATTAGCAATTAGTTTGCAAATTATGCGCGTATCGAATTGCAGATATCATTAAATAGCGTTTCCCTAATACAACGCGTGTGCATATGTATATGTGTATATATATGTGTATGCATATGTGTATGTATATGTGTGTGTACATGTACATATATGTGTATGTATGCAAACAGCTCGCGCAATTAGCGAAAACTGTGAGGAAAAAAAAAATGATATAAAAACCGCTTCACCGTTTGGCAACACCGCATCAAGTTTTTGTTGTTGTTGTTGTTGTTGTTGTTGTTGTAAGCACTGGCAGATGCGCTGATTTATCATGAACAACACCATTATCAGCTTCTCTGCCTGGAGCCAGACGAAAGATTTTGTAATTCAAGGTTTTTGGTTTTCTTTTTTTTTTGTTTTGTCGTTTGGACTGCAACCCAAATTAGCCAAAAGAAAAAGCTCGGGCAATCGATGCGAGTTCCAACTTTATTTCGGAAACCCAAAAAGACAAAAAAAAAAACAAAAAAAAAAAGCTGTAGTCGAGCTAGTGCGACTAGCAGTTACCCTGTAAGGCCCAGCAGCGGCATGATGCTTTGCCCACACCAGATTAAATCTTCTCCAAAATCGATCCTTTCTGGTTTCAATACACTGTTATTTTCAAATATAGCTCTTAACATGCGTGAAATATTCTGGGTACGATCTATCTACATACATATGTACATATGTATGTGTCTACCCATCCAGAATACATCTCATTCAACTTATCGATTGCTTTTGCTATCGATAAATGTGTGTACATTTTTGCCTGTTACATACATGGCCACAAAACCAATATGCCCCATTTTAAGCATTTCTCAATCCGTACAGGGTATTAACAAAAAAGCTGCTGTGGAGCGATTCACACAATCAGTTAATGTTATTGGCATTACGAAATCGATGCATATGCAATTTATAGGCCATCAAGTTGCGCTCGATTTTTAAAATCAAGATGCTCCAACCCAAATAACAGCAAAAGAAGAAGACAACTTTTTATATACATACATACATACATATGTACATACATATGTATATGCGCATTCACATTAATAGCTGTGTATTAATATACCAACCATTTTTAAGGCAGGGCTCGCAGTCAAAAGTGAACGAACCACCAACTGTGTCAGTGTCATTGGGTGTGTGCGTGCCTGTGTGTGTGTGTGTGTGTGTGTGTGTGTGTGTGGGTGCCACAATATGCATGGCAAGACACAAGTCTCTCTCTCTTTCTCTCTCACATGGCATTTGGTGCCAGGTCAGCCAAACAATTAACGGGTAATTACGGAAAAGGCCGCTTAATATGCCAATTGCACACAGCCCACAATTTACCGTTATTTTGCGTTGCATGAGAGTCGCATAAAATGACAATGAATTTAACAAGTTCTCGTTAGCTTTCTATTTCCATTCGACGGGTTCTTATGATTTCACTTGACAACCAAATGCGTAGTGCATTAATTAATGTTACCAAGAAATCAGCGTGGTTAAACGTGTTTTTGTTGTTGTTGTTGTTGTTTTTTGCTCAATCGCTCAACAAATAAAAGCATGCAATTCAAAATATTAAGTTGTCTACTTTCAAACTTGGCGCAGTCGCAGGCGTTGCCAGATCAGTGCAATCTGGTTTGAAGTTCAGTGCTGGCACGCTGACAATTGCAATATATGTGCTCCATTGAGTGTCTAGATTTTTCCTCTGGTTGAATTAATCTCAAGGCACTTTCAAATTTGGCGCCCTCGCTAGCGTTGCCACATCGATCAAATAAGATATCACGTGCAGTGCTGTATGCTTACAGCCACTTAACATTTGCAGTATTTTGTGGTATATCGATTATTTGGTCAATTTCATTTGTTGCCTACGGTCACACTGGCGCTGTTCACAAAACATTGCAATCGCATTTTCAATTGGAATAAAATGATGATTTAATTGCAATCTGTGCATATTAAATTAGTCCAAGAACAACATTAAAGGTGCGCTTTAAAAATCTATGGAGTTTTGAGTGTTGTGCGGTACTTGATTGTTCAATTGAGGTGATGCAAAAAATTTGGGCACACGAGCAAAAAGTGGAAAACGACGTCACAGCGACAGCGCTGCCACCAGCTATTGCTGCTGCTGCTGCGCCGCCGTCATCAAATCTTGTGGTTGCCATTTGACTATTGATTTTTTTTATTGTGTGCTGAAAGTTTGGTCGGCTGCATGAATTGTGCATTTATCCAGTGAAAATAACATAATTTGCATACACACGCACGCACACACACACACGCACACACAGTTGTGTGGGTTTCTTAACGTTTGGCCAGTTATTGTTGTTGCTGTTGTGAAGGTGACATCATCAAGCAGCTGTGCTGGCCAATATTGGTAACAATTAATTATGGCCAAAACTGATTCATTGTTCTTTTGTTCTTCTTCATTTCTGCAGCTAGCGTAGCGAAAGCTGCTTTCGAACTGCACTCGTAGTTGTCGTTGTTGTTGTTGTTTTTATAGCCCGAACTGAGCAACACGCCCGCCTTAGCTCGCCTTAGCCCGCCCCCCGAACTGCATCAGTTGGAACAAATACGAGCGTTGCCACACCTCAAAAATGGATCGCAAGGCCGAGCTGGAGCGCAAGAAGGCCAAATTGGCAGCACTGCGCGAGGAGAAGGATCGACGTCGCCGCGAAAAGGAGATCAAAGACATGGAAGAGGCAGCCGGACGCATTGGCACCGGCACCGGCATTGACAAGGATCAGCGCAAGTGAGTCACTATATACATATATAAATGCCTGATCAGCCTATTTCGTTAACGTATGGTGTGTGCCTTTGCAGAGATTTGGATGAAATGCTGTCCTCGCTGGGCTTTGCGCCCGTCTCTGAGGTGCTCTCCTCGCTGTCTTCGGCCAATTCGCTGACATCCGATAATTCCAATACACAAACGCCTGATGTTAGCCTGCAGGCCAACGTCAATGGACAGGGGTATATAAAAAAAATTGTGCAAAAATATTCTAGATAATACATGGGCAATGCCAGGGCCGACCTGGTTCACCCTGGAACTGTCCATTTGTATAGCATATTTCGATTCCAACTGAAACTTGGTTTTTCTTTGAACAAACAGCAGCGCCGGCAAGAAACAGCCGCTGAATCTGAGCGTTTACAACGTGCAGGCCACAAACATTCCACCAAAGGAGACGCTCGTCTATACGAAACAAACACAGACCACCAGCACCGGCGGACACGAGCGTGATGGTGCGTATGCGCTCTAAGACATGCATATATATATATATATATATATATACATATCTATTCATATATAGTGCCCAATGCTAGCTAGTGTATAATCCATAACCGAATCATGCTACTCTGTCAACACTTTCCATAGTTTCTTCTCTTATTTTTCAAATATTTCTCTGTGCTCCTTTCAAATTGTATATTTGCTTCCTGTATAGTTGCCCAATTTATATAGCGTCTTCTCGAAATGCTGCGCTTATGATCTATACATATACATATATACATATATATTTATATATTTCTATATATATACCCAAAGCTATATCCCAGAATCCCTGCGTCTAATCCAATTATTGATTTGCCACATTTGAGTTGTTGTGTTGTGCTTTCAAATGAATTTTGATCAAATTATAGAGCAAGCATTTAACATAAGTGAAATAAAATAACAAATACAGTTCTTTCTTGCCACTCATCGCCTCTGTCAGGATATATGGAGGACTGGTGGCGTCCACGTAAAGGTATTATATATAGTTTTAAGCAGCCAGCAATCAAATTTAGACAACAGCACACAATTCATTATGGTAACCAATTTAAGCTCTCTAAATATAATAAGCTATACCTTTATATATACATATATATCTGATCTGATATTTTCACATTTTCATCATTTCGTTGATTTAGATTTAACGATCATTCTTCATGGTTAATTGTTTTGTTTCATATTGTTATTGTTATTATTATGATCATAATTATTATTGTTGCATTCGCCGCTTTTCGAACACAACGTATTTTGTTTGTATTTAGGCATTTGTTTGAGCGCATTTAATAATTTGTCTATTTACTTTTTCTTCCCCCTTTTTTATCTGTTCTTGGTACGCACGCAAAAAATGCTGCAGCTCATGCTACGGATTATTATGGTGAGTAGTTGTTGACTTTTTGTATGTAACTACTTAGTTATTCCCGCCCGCGAATCCAAGTAGAAACTATCCTGTACTCCCTCTCTCTCTCTCTCCCTCTCTCTCTCTCTCTATATGTATATATATATTTGTCTTCCGCTCTCTCCCACTCTGTCTGTCTATGCCTGCCCTCTCTCGCTCTTCCTTTCTATCTCTCTCTCTCTCTCTCTCTCTGCTTGCTCGCTGTATGTAGTTACTCGCTACCTTTTGTCTCTCGTTACTTTTTACTCGCTACTTCTTAGCTCTCGTTACTTTTTACTCGCCACTTCTTAGCTCTCGTTACTTATTACTCGCTACCTTTTAGCTCTCGTTACTTATTACTCGCTACCTCTTAGCTCTCGTTACTTTTTACTCGCTACCTTTTAGCTCTCGTTACTTATAATTCGTCAGTCTTGTGTGTTTGTAGTTTCTATCTATAGTGCTTGAAAATGAAAACCTATTACTCGTAATCTATGTTGGAAATTGCTTTTTACGGCCTTTCGGTACAATATTTCCCATATTTAATTTATTGAATTTGCAATTAATTGAGATTTATGTTTTCAAATGTAGCGTCTAGACGGCAAAATCTGAGATTCAGTTTGTATCAGCATTATAGTCTATTTTTATATATATATATATTTTACAAAAAATATATATTTAAACAAACTCCACCCAATTTATAAGTTTTTTTTTTTTATTATTCATTTAAGTAGTTGACTTTTTTAAGTTGTTTTTTATAGCTATTAATTTTATATATAAAAAAAAAATATTCGTTTTCATAAGAACCAAAAGAAAAACAAGATTTGCGTATAACCGTATAACAGTTTTCATTGCAACTGTTATAAGCCGTATAACAGTTTTCATTGCAACTGTTATACACTAGTCGTATTCATTTATTTAACGAGCTTAGCCTTGTTTTATCTTCAATTTTTTGTTTTTTTAACATAAAACTTATATATCGTAATATTCATAATATGTCTAGCCAACTTTTCCCAACGCAAGTATCGAGTATATATACATATATATATATACATATCTATTGATTAGAAACTTAAGTCTTGAACAAAATGTAAGCCAGACACACACTCACACACACACACACATACACACACACACACACACGCATACAACACGAATGCATGTAAAAGCACTGAGAAATATCATGTACTACAAAATATACTATACATATATATCTATATCTATATATATATATATGCATATATATGAATTTAGTAATTATCAGTTATAAACTTAACATTGTACTATAATTTATAATTGTCGCCGCTTTCGTTCGACAAATGTGCTAATTAGTTTATTTATATATATATATGTTTTTTTTTTTTGTCGAAAAGCCATGATTTATGTTCTATCTATATATAAAAAAGACGTTATCGTTAAACATATTCATACATAATCGGTTGCTTTTATCGTTTCGTACATCATCTTATGTTCTTTGCCTTTTGTTCACGAAGAAAACTGCATACCCGATCGATTTAAAGGGCGGTACGTTGAGGCCAAGTTTTTTGAGTCTTGATTTCTTTTGTTTAAACAAAAAAAAAAAGTATAGAAAAAAAGTGCAAGACCAACTGAAAATCAACAACAACTAAAATGTGTATATGTACAATATATTTATTTCTTTATATTTCTTCAAGATGAATACAATCTTAATCCGGGTTTAGAGTGGGAGGATGAATTCACAGGTAGGTACACCCAAACAAAATGGCGTTTCGCAAACAGTGACGGGAATCGACATGAAGCAAAATAGGAACGTACAAATTCTAACTACAGCGCGTTCAATAATAATAATGATAATATTCTTAAAGCTAATTCAAATCTAAACTCGAAGATATCAAGTTATATATACATATTACCTATAATCATGAACATGAACTTCGCGCTGGCTGACACACACAAACACACACACACACACACAGACATATACACAACCTATCTCTCTCTCTCTCTCGCTCTCTCGCTCTCTCTCTTGCTCCTTGTCTCTAATAAATTACCGTTACACGCTGTACAGTCAACGAAACCCACGCCATTTTGCCTGCCGCCTGCCTGTCTGCATGATCTAGCATCATATCAAAAATTGAATTAAAACTCAAGCAAATCTTTCATTCTGTGCATTTTGTGTGTACCTAACCTCAATTTCAATTATCATTTCATCGAGCTATTGCCTATACATATTTTAACTGCGTGCGACTAATGTTTGTTTCATCCAAAATTGCTAACATAAAAGACCCGAGGTCTTAGTCAAGTAAAACTCTTTAATTCTTTTGTCATTTTTTTTTTCTGTCATGGGTGGAAATTTTACGCTAGTCACAGATTGTCTCACTCCTTGGTTGGCGTCCCTGGCTCCCCCTCTCTTCCCGATCGCTCTCTCTCGCTCTCGCTCTTGTACTCTCATGCTCAGCGCAGTCAATCACATGCACACACAGCAACTTCAAGCTCTCTTTATCTGTCCCCCCGTCTGTCACTCTCTCTCTCTCTCGCTCTCTCTGTCTCGCTCACTCTCTCAACAAGCACAGCAAGCGAAGCGCGTCGTAGGCGTCTCTCTTTAATGTACCGTTAACAACTGTGTTAACTGTTAACCCACGGCACAAGATATCAAAAGCGACCTCTGTCGGCTGTTTATGTTAAATGTTAAAAAAAATGAAACCAAAAAGAAAAAAAAACAGCAATGAATCTAAAACAAAAAAAAAGAATAATTATATATATATATATATGTAATATATACCTAGCATAAATACATAATTTTAAGCGCAAAAATTTATAAACTGGGTGGAGAACATAAAAAAAAAGAAAACAAAAGCAACTGAACAAATGTTAATTAATACACGAATTAGCGAAGCAAGAAAGTGTTGTTAATAGAGTTTAAAACCAATTACGTAATACATAATAATATTACTTGAAATATGCCTCTTATCTCTCTCTCTCTCTCCCTTTCTCTCTCTATTTCTCTATATCTATTATGCTGCCACACTACATACATGCATATATAAATATATATATATATACACACACACACACACACACATGCATACATTTTAACGGCGTATGAGATAATAGGAAATTGTAAATTTTTTAATTTTAAATATTTATATTTTAATTTCTTTTTTTTTTTTTTTTTTTATTAATTGGCTTTGTGTATTAAGTTGTATGGTGTAAAGCGTAAAGCACACTAACAGCATCTAGTGCATATATTGACACACACACACACACACACACACACACGCACGCACGCACGTGCACACACACAGACACACAATTCTTGTGTTTTATATTTATACAAATCTGCAAATTATGAATAAAACACAAGTGCAAACGCGCGTGTGCATGTGTGTCTCTCTCTCTCTCGCTCTCTCCCTCCCTTACTGTCCCTCTCTATCTCTATCGCTCCCTCCCATTCTGTTTCATACACTCCCACACACAGCTGTGTCGAGTCCAATTAGCACATGAAGAATTCCAATTGTGCGTTCTCTCTTTCTGTTAATCGCCCCTCTACTCCGCTCTTTTCCAACACTGTGCCTCAAGCTAATCTCACCTCACAAGCCACACACTCGCATACACTCACACACACACACACAAAAAGCCCTGTAACAAAGCCAAAACAAAAAAAGAAGAAAAGAAATAACGAAATTTTTGCAAGAATGACAGAGACAACATGCAAAAAGAAACGTCACGTTCAAACGTTAAAGCGCCCGTTAAAAGCAAGTTGCAGCTAAACCAAAAAAAAATGAAAAGAAAAGAAAAAGAAAAAAGTAGAATTGTTCCTGTTCTGTCGATTGTCATGTTCCTTTAGCTGTGTTAGTTTTATACCTTAAACAGTGCTTGCATTTGATGCCCAAGGAGACGACGAAGAGAGCTCGCTGCCCCATCTGGATCATGGCTTTAGTTCCAAGCTGCCGCCTGGTTATCTCACCCACGGACTGCCGACCGTGAAGGATGTGGCCCCAGCCATAACACCGCTCGAACAGAAGAAGGAGCAGGAGGAGAAGAAGGAGGGTGAGTACAAAGCTGTTCTATAGAGATGTGCATGACTTATGTTTTCACCACGAGACGATCTTTATACGTGACACGAAGTTTGGATCGCATCACGATCTTTTCACTAACAGCATTCATTTCCATATTCAGTTCACAGCTAGAGATGTGCACGTGAGCACGCACGAGCACGGAATGCTCGACTCACGCACCCAACTCTAGCTCAGAGCCAATCCATCTAGAGTTGTGCACGATTTACTGTATGGAAAATTCGTGTACTTATAGACACGTAACGATTCCACCAAGATTCACGCACACATCTCTACATTAACAGTTAATTTATTTAGAGACGAACGCGTGACACGCAAAAGTATTGAAATATCGTTGAATTTTCGTGACAAGATCACGTGTCACGCACATTGATCACAATATACGCGCACGCTCACTTAGAGATGGGCGCGTGACACGCAAAAGTATTGAAATATCGTGTAATTAATAAATCGTTCTCTTCTTGCAGTCAAGGAACTGTCGGAGGAGCAAAAGCAAATGATCATATTATCGGAGGACTTTCAGCGATTCGTATTGCGTGCCGGACGCGTCATTGAGCGCGCCCTCTCCGAGAACGTGGACATCTATACGGATTACATTGGGTGCGGCGACAACGAGGAGGCGAACGATGAGCGCTCCCACGCCCGCCTCTCGCTGAATCGTGTCTTCTATGACGAGCGCTGGTCAAAGAATCGCTGCATCACCAGCATGGACTGGTCAACGCATTTTCCGGAACTGGTGGTCGCCTCCTATCACAGCAACGACGAGAGCCCCAATGAGCCGGACGGCGTTGTGATGGTCTGGAATACAAAATTCAAGAAGCAAACGCCCGAGGATGTCTTCCACTGTCAGAGCGCCGTGATGTCGACGTGCTTTGCCAAATTCAATCCCAATTTAATACTCGGCGGCACATACTCGGGCCAAATTGTGCTCTGGGATAATCGTGTCCAGAAACGCACGCCCATACAGCGTACACCACTGAGCGCTGCCGCGCACACACATCCCGTCTACTGTCTGCAAATGGTGGGCACACAGAATGCCCACAATGTCATCTCGATATCGTCGGACGGTAAGCTGTGCTCCTGGTCGCTGGACATGCTATCCCAGCCGCAGGATACGCTCGAGCTGCAGCAGCGCCAATCGAAGGCGATCGCCATCACATGCATGGCCTTTCCGGCCAATGAGATCAACAGCCTGGTCATGGGCAGCGAGGATGGCTACGTCTATTCGGCCTCGCGGCACGGCTTGCGTTCGGGCGTGAATGAGGTATTCGAACGGCATTTGGGTCCCATAACGGGCATCTCAACGCATTATAATCAATCGTCGCCGGACTTTGGTCATCTGTTCCTAACATCGTCGATCGATTGGACAATCAAGCTGTGGTCCCTCAAGGTGAGCAGGCGCCTCGATATGCCTTCTGTCATTTGAACTATCCATTCGCATTGCAGGACACCAAACCCTTGTATTCGTTTGAGGATAACTCGGACTATGTTATGGATGTCGCCTGGTCGCCCGTTCATCCCGCTCTATTTGCTGCTGTCGATGGTAGCGGTCGCCTTGATTTATGGAATCTCAATCAGGATACCGAAGTACCGACAGCATCAATCGTTGTCGATGGGGCGCCAGCGCTGAATCGCGTCTCCTGGACACCATCCGGCCTCCATGTGACCATCGGCGATGAGGCCGGCAAGCTGTATGTCTACGATGTTGCCGAGCATCTGGCTCTGCCGTCGCGCGATGAATGGTCGCGATTCAATGCTACCCTCAACGAGCTCAAGATGAACCAGAGCGACGAGGTCTAATCCCAACGCACAAGCATTCGTTTACAGAATTGAACCGAACGCGTTTTCGTCTAAACCAAAATCGTTGGTGTGCATCGCCAAAGGATGCGGGGGATATATTTATTGATATATATAGACACATATTTATATTCATAAATGTGCTCTCATTTTCCATTCATTGTGTCAAGAGCTTTGCTTTACTTTTGTCCGAGCTGTAATTCCACTCATTTTTTTTTGTATTATTTTATCAAAGGCTCCCGCTTTCCACCCATTTTCCACAATGTGCCCGAGCTAAGAGCTTAAAAGCTTTTTGGCTTATTCCAAAATTCACCTGCTTTAGCCCCCCCCTCCCCCGCTCCCCATCGTATTCAAGTGAAGTTAATCAAATGAAGTTACACTGAGAAAAACAAAAACCAAAATATATAAGCGATATATGCTTTCAACGATTTTAGTTCAAATGCGAAACGTGCTTTTTTCAAGGTCTCCCCCCCCAAGCGTACTTCATTGGTATTTGTAATTTATTTGATATACTTATATATACATATATGCATATATACATATTCTTAATATGTTTAGAACTGATTTCTTTGCTTTCGGCATTGATTTTGCCCCCACGAGCTGTGTATAAAAGAAGAAAATTCAAGAAAATGGCAAACAAAACTTATGCGCGCAAAGATTTATATAGTATACAACAACTAAATGATATATATATATATATATATATACAATATATACGCGAACAAGTTGAGAATTAGAAGCATGACAAACTGTAATTGAATTGTATATTAAAAACTCATGCAAGCGACAGCAACAACAACAATAAAACGAGATTAAATAAAGATAATATATATAAACATATATATACATATATGTGTGTGTGTGTGTGTGTGTGTGTGTATAACTAGCTGCTCATTTGTGTGTATCCAATGATTCATGCAACTGGCATGCGTATTGCATTGCCAATTGGGCCGAAGCCGTAGTTAAAGCGAAATTAAAAGCTTTGTCATAAAAGCTCTCGACGTCGGCAGCAGCAGCTGGGGCAGCAGCGGCAGCGACGTTGTCTGTGTGCAGTCAGTAGCGAACGGCGGGTGGAGAAGATAGCGCGAGAATAACGTACAAGAAAACTGAACGAAGCATTTGCAATTGCAGCAGCAGCATTAGCAGCAGCAACAACAACAACAACAACACAGCTGCACTGAAAACTGAACGAGCCCGAGTGCAATTTGTGACAAAAAGAACAGTTTTAACTGTTTGCACTAAACACAAACAACACTAACCAAAAAGCAACAAGAAATGGATTATAAGGTTAGTACTTCGTATGCAAATTGAATCGATACATTTGGGGCTAAAGCAATTGCGCTGACTCATCGCGTACAGGCCGTGCCGTGCGTTGTGCCGCGCAGCCCCTTCGATGCGGCCAGCGATAGCCAGGAGCTGCGCGCCGCAATGCGTGGCCTCGGCACCGACGAGGCGCAAATAATCGAGGTGCTCACCTCACGTAGCAATGCCCAGCGCCAGGTAATTAGCGCCGCCTACGCATCGGAATTCGATAGAGATTTGATCGAAGATCTGAAGGGCGAGCTGGGCGGCAAATTTGAGGATGTGATTGTGGCGCTGATGATGCCGCCCGTCGACTATCTGTGCCAGCAGCTGCACAGCGCCATGGCCGGCCTGGGCACCGAGGAGTCGACACTTGTCGAAATTCTGTGCACCAAATCCAACGAGGAGATGCAGCAAATTGTCGTCAACTATGAGGAGAAATATGGACGGCCGCTGGCCGAGCAAATGTGCAGCGAAACGTCCGGTTTCTTTCGACGTCTGCTCACGCTGATTGTGACCGGAGTGCGGGATCCGATGAATACGCCCGTGGATGCGGCACAGGCCAAAGATCAGGCGGCACAATTGTATGCCGCCGGCGAGGCTAAATTGGGCACCGACGAGGAGGTCTTCAATCGCATCATGGCCCATGCCAGCTTCCCCCAGCTGCGGCTGATCTTCGACGAATACAAGGAGCTCTCCGGCCAGACCATCGAGCAGGCCATCAAGCACGAGATGGCCGATGAGCTGCACGAGGCCATGATGGCCATAGGTATGTCCGAATCCACATCCATTCCATTCACCGGATTAACAGCTCGCATCCCTTCCCGCAGTGGAGTGCGTGCAGTCGCCGGCGGCGTTCTTTGCCAACCGCCTGCACAAGGCCATGGATGGCGCCGGCACCGACGATGCGACGCTTATACGCATCATTGTCAGCCGCTCGGAGATCGATCTGGAGACAATTAAGCAGGAGTTCGAGCGCATCTATAATCGTACGCTGCTCAGCGCCATTGTGGTAAGTGCTCAATCCAAATTTCCTCATTCCACATATTTAATCCATTTCCAACTTTTGCTTTATGTAAATCCCCTTCTTCTTCTCCTTGTTGTTGTTGTTGTTGTTGCTAGGACGTAAGTATTGCCCAATCCAATGGGGTATCTGCTCTTCCCAGCTAACCAAATGCCCGCTAACCTGGGCATATGGGCAATTCCAGAGCCACATCAAAGAAAAGCTCAAGAAAAACAAAGAAAATCCCAAAGTATATGTTAAGGTGCTCCGATCCGGCCGATCCGATTCCGCCGTAACCGAAAGAACCGTGTTGACAAGTTTCGAAGGGTTCAAATCAGGGGAATAGTTTGCATAGAAATAGTTCCAGGCTATATCGAAAAGTCTGTTGATTACGATCGAGAATATATATATAATTTATGGAGTCGTAGGCGTCTTCTCCTTCTTCTTCTATAAAGTAACCCATTTCATGCCAGGCTTATAAGAACCTCCGAAAAGAGTAGAAAAACATCAAATCGCTCGAGTTTCTTAATGCAATTTATTTGTGTATATGTATATATAATCTTAAAGAGCGCAGCTAATAGTTAAAAATTGCTTTCATTTTTCAATTAAGGCCTTAAATCTTATACGTTACGTAACACACATTACGTAACATGGTTGATTGAACCAATTTTTCTTAAACTAAGCTTGGAGGGGGGGAGCAACAAATACATAATTGAGAATTTTCTTTTTTTTTTTTTTTTTGAACTTGGAATACATGCAAACACTATTTGTGCGAGAAAACGTTACAAAGAGTGTTGAAAAGCGTTAAAAGATCGCTTCGTTTTTTGTTTTTTTGCGGCCATTTTGTTTTTGAGTAGATTTTCTTTGTTGTTTGGTTCCGCCCGGAAATGCCCGTATCTGTTGTACGGTTCACACTATATTTCAACTGTTCTCATTTGTTTCTTTCAATTTGTTTTTCTTTCTGCTTTTCCGTTTGTTTATCTGTTTTGCAGTCGGAAACGTCGGGCGACTACAAGCACGCCCTGGCCGCGCTGCTGGGCGGCGCTTAACCTGGCCAAAAGGCGAATCAACTACGAAATTATCTTACGATGCTCTTTAGCCAATTATATAGTATTTACGGTGTCCTTTGCGTAGGACGCTCGCTTTTAATGTTTGTGGCAATAAATAGACACGCTAAACACTAACCAATTGCTACATGAAATTTATCAACTTAAACATTTAACGATCAATTTGCTTTCAATACACTGGCTGACAAGGTTGGCCTGATGCCCACATCCATTTTGGAAGGTTAATACTACAACTACTACAAAAAGAGAAAAAAAAAAAAAACAATAATGACGCGGAAAAATGAAAAGGCAAAATGGAAGCCCAAAGGTCGAACTATTTAAAGTACAATTTGTGCAGCTCCTTGGTCTTGACGGGCAGAAAATTTTGCATTTCATCGGCATTCGTCCAAAAGCTAGTCGAAGTCTGAAAGCAAGAGTATTAGCAAAGTGTGTGTATGTGTGTGTGAGTGTGTGAGTGTGTGTGTGTGTGTGTGTGGGTGTGCTCCGGCGAGAGAGCGAGTGTGTGCGCTCGATTACCTGTAGCTCCGAGCAGGGCGCCTCGCGATGTATGTACTCCCTGAGTATGTAATCATTCTCGACCTCCCAATGGAAGCGCGTGTCGTGCATCCGAATGAGCACATCATCGATGCGCAAAAAGTGACGCAGCAGCACAAAGAAACCCGAGGGCATAACGCGCTAAAAAAGACAAACAAAAGACAAAATATAATATGTATTGTGAGTAGGGAGCACATTCTTATTAAGACAACTAATCTAGCATAAGCCTGAGATTAAGCCTGTCCTCCGTTGGGGGACAACATTTTGCTCGTATGCTCGAAAGTAGCTTTGCTTGAAAAACAAACAAGGTGTCAGATCAGAACTTAAGCCTAGATCGATGTTTCCTCAGTTATACAATATAGTTAGCTGATCTTCATAAGAGTTTGTACAACTCTTACGTTATAAAAAAGAAACGAAACTATTTTCCAAAGAACTGCTCAAGTTTCCTCGGGCAGCTATATGATATAGTGTTCGGATGTTGATAGGATTATGCATAAAGTTTGCTCAAGATATCTGAATAAACAAACAAGTTTTTCATATACGTATGATATAGAGGTCCGATCCAACTGGCTGCAACATAGTGCAACAGAAAGCGGGACTTCTGAGAGACTGAGAGAGTAGTTCGCACAGGCAGACGGACAGACAGACATGGCCATATCGACTCGTCTGGGGATACTCAAGAAGATCAAGAATCTATATACTTTATGGGGTCGGAGATCTGTCTCGTTCTGTGCGTTACACATTTCACGACAAAACTATAATGCCCTCTGCAAGGGTATAAAAAGTTGTTCATACAAGAACTTAGTTGTTGACCGAACGCTCCTAATGCAGACTTCTCCTAGACTTCGGCCTGCAACAAAAAGGAGCTTGATCAAAAAATCTTCAAGAAAAAAATGTAGAGAAAGTGAATTGCATGGAAATGAACAGACGAGCAGACGAGCAGGCAGGCAGATGGAGCTCGTTATATCGACGCAAATGTATCTGGCCGGGGGCTGGGGCTGCTGGGGCTACTCACAATGCGGACGCTCATCACGGAAATGCCATGGTCGTGCAGCTCATCCTCATAGAGTGTGAGATCATGATAGAATAGAATATTTTCGCGCTGCATTAGCTTCATTTTGTTGAGCGTCTGGTCGGTCAATTCGGTGCGAAACTTATCATTTAATGTGCCCTGATATGTTGTGGTAAATGTCCAGTCAAATGGCTTGTATTTCTGCTCCATGTTCTGCTCGGCGCTGCAAAAAATATTATGTTTCTTATAAACCACAAGCTTGGCGAAAGTAATTGCGATTATATTCGGGATTACCGCGTTCCGCGCCACTCCTGAGCGCAGGCCACCTCCAAGGCGGCCTGTTTGCCGTTGGCCACGAGAGCCAGTGCGTCCATGGGCTTGAATTCCATGATGGCGCCATCTTTGTGCTGGAGCACCAGTTTGTTTTTGTGGAACACCATGTCCGGCAGATGCGGCAGCTCCAGTGAATGTTGATAATTGCAGAGATCACAGCGATTGGCGTCGTCCTTGTCGCAGCACTTGTCGCTGCCCAAATGGCACATGCTCTTCAATATGTGCGACTTCTCGTAGCTGATGGACCAGTCATTGAAGCGTATGGACTCGTAGTCGACCGGCAAACGGAGCACTCCGCACTGCAGTTGATACGAATATAAATAAATATATATCGGTGTGTGTCGGTCAATCAACATTTTTCTCTCGCTTTTCTTACTTCATTTGCCATTGCTATTGCGGTGGTATAGGTGAGAATTGTATCACTTAAATAATACTCATATATAAAACGCGAATAATGCGGCAGTGTGTTGTGTAAATCTGTATCGATTTATGAAATCCTTTGCGAAATTTGTCATCGATATATTTTTGATATTATGCATATTTTGATATCAAAGCAAACACGCTTGGCAAAACGCGTGGCATGCTCAAGTGCTTATGCAATTGCTAACTCGAAATTTTTCTATTGAGTCATCAAAAAAAAAAGCAGTCGCCATAGAATTAATAAAGAATAAATGTTGATTTATTGCAAATGTATCGCATTGCAGCGATATATCGGGTCGTCGATACATCGATAAATTGTTTGTTGACATCACTAAAGCGTAGCGGCAAATGTTTTGTTTTTGTCAGCTATTCCATTTGCTTATGTTTGCTATAGATTCACAAATTTCGTGTACAAAACGAAGCAAACGCACGTTTAACACAACTAATTAAATTGCCACAGCCGAATATCGTTAATATGTTTGCATTAAAACGCCTGCCACGTTTCAGCCTGCTGCGCACGCTTGGCACCAAGCCGAAATTCTCCACATATACGGCGCCCAAAATGTGCAAGTCGCAAATAACAGCCGAGGAGGTGCGCGGCGTAGCCGATGCTCTAAAGAACGGACTGCGCGCCCTCGGCCAGCCGACAAGCGCAACGCATCCGCATCTGATCAGGCCCAACGAGCTGGTGCCCGGCGTGGGCCAGGCCGAATTTCAGACGCGTCGCGCACAGCTTATGCAAGGCCTGCAGGCCTATGCGGGGAGCTTTGGCGATGAATTCAATGGACGCGCCTCCAAGTCTCACATGGTATGGCCCACAAGCTGGTAAAAAAAAAGTGTAATTGTTGTTGTTGCTGATCCCCTTGTAAATTCTTAGCTGGTGATTGGTGCGGCGTCCAAAAAGTATATGAGTGGCAAGATACCCTATGTGTTCCGTCAGAGCTCTGACTTTTATTATCTAACCGGCTGTTTGGAGCCGGACTCGGTGCTGCTGCTGACCATTGATGATGTGGGCATGGTGCAGTCAACGCTGTTTATGCGACCCAAGGATCCACATGCCGAGCTCTGGGATGGTCCGCGCACTGGGCCCGATTATGCTGTGAAACTCTTTGGCGTCCAGGAGGCATATCCCATCGATAATTTCCAACAAACGCTGGCGGCACGCATCGCCCAGCTAAAGCCACATTTGTGGTTCGATCTGAAGCTATCGGAGCTGCCCAATGTGACGGATGCCATGCTGCAGGCGTGCAACAACGATCGCGCCCAGCTGCTGCCCGTCTACACGTTCGTGGAGAATATGCGTCTGATCAAATCGCCCGCCGAGATGCAGCTAATGCGTCGCACCTGCTCGATAGCCTCGCATGCCTTCAACGAGGTCATGGCCGAGACCCGGCCGGGCCAATCGGAGCATCAGCTATACGCCTCCATTGACTTTAAATGCCGCATGCGCAGCGCCAGCTATTTGGCCTATCCGCCCGTGGTGGCCGCCGGCAAAAATGCAACCGTTATACACTATGTGAACAACACGCAGCTGCTGCAGCCGCAGGAGCTGCTGCTGATGGATGCCGGCTGCGAATACGGAGGCTATACCAGCGACATAACACGCACCTGGCCCGTTAGCGGCCAATTCACGGATCCGCAGCGCACGCTCTACGACATGATGGAGCAGCTGCAAAAGGAGACAATTGGTGAGGCAGCTGACGAAAGCGCCGATCCCTGTATTAAAACTTGATTTTTGTGTGTGTGTGTTTTTTTTAGAGCTGATCATGCAACCGGGCGGCGAGACGCTGGATCAAATGTTTGAGACGACCTGCTACCGGCTGGGCAAATATCTGCAGGAAATTGGACTGGTGGGCAAGGATCTGACCGATCACAAGGAGCTAGCCACGCAGGGCTACAAGTTCTGTCCGCATCATGTCTCCCATTATCTGGGCATGGATGTCCACGATACGCCGCATGTGCCGCGCAATACGCGCATCCAGCCGGGCATGGTATTCACCGTAGAGCCGGGCATCTATATTGATGAGAAGCGCACAGATGTGCCCGACGAATTTCGTGGCATTGGCATACGCATCGAGGATGACATACTGATCAATGAGCAGGGTCAAATCGAGGTGCTAACCGCCGGCTGTGTCAAAGAGCGACGCGCACTGGAAGATCTTATCAAGTAGTTGCCTCTATGGCTGCCCCAAAATTCCTAGTCATAATTCACTTCCAACTATACCATACTATACTTTTTATAACCATTTGTGATCAGATCACGCGCATAACTCCGATCGCCCTGGGCCCATGTACATACACGACAAGTATACAAAAAACGAAGAGAATCAAATAGATTTAAATGTTGAAGTTTATAAATTAGAATCTCTTAAAGCTTGGCAAACACTGGCTTCTCATCTTTGGTGAGCTGGGCGCCCACCGCCTGGGCAAAGTCCTCGGATTGCAGATAGAGCTTGTTGATAATACGCTGCAATGGGCAAAAGGGCAAAGGTTAATATAAAACCCGTCAGGGAAAGCATATACCATTAGACAGATAGCACAGCCAGGCACTCACAATGTGATCGAGTCCCTCCTGATTGGTATGCTCCAGCGAATAGACCATGCTCTCCTTGGTCGTCTGGACGGCGATGGGACTCTTGCTGGCAATATCCTCGGCCAGGGCGATAGCGCCGACCACCAGCGAATCCTTGTCGGGAAATACGCGACTGATCAGACCGCTGCGCTCCGCCTCGGCGGCCTCAAAGCGGCGACCCGTGTAGCACAGTTCGCGAGCCAGCGACTGGCTGCCAATGGCCTTGGGCAGACGCTGCAGCGAACCAACATCGGCGGCCATGCCAATGTCCACCTCCTTGACCTGGAAGAAGGCATCCTGCGTGCTGTAGCGTATGTCCGCGGCGGTAATTAGATCGACGCCGGCACCAATGCACGCCTGATGCACGGCCATGATGACGGGCTTGGGACAACGCTCGACAGCGCTAATCGAGTCCTGATACAGCTTAATGGTGCGCTCCAGGACAACGCCCTTGCGTGCCACATCCTCGCAATCGGCCAGCTGCTGGCCCATGCTCATCATAGATGACAAGTCGATGCCGGCACAAAAATGCTTGCCAGCCGCGGATAGAACAATGGTGCGACAATCCGGATTTATGGCCAGCGTTTCGAAGCAGTCTCTGATCTCGCTGCGGAGCAAGGCAGTATAATCGATGGTAATATATATATATGTGTGATATTAACACTTACAGCCACATATCCCTGTTGATCGCATTGAGCTGCTTGGGCCGATTCAGCTCCACATGGAAGACGAAGGGCTTGGGCGAACTGATGGCGAGAGTTTTGAACTTGGCGGCCACATCGGTGGCGGCGTGAGCGCTGCTGCTGTGTGTTTTGTTGCGATAAGGCTGCATGACTGCCAAGGTAAATGGTGCAAGGTTTAATTAAGCTGTTGCAAGTGCTGCCCGTTGAATGCCACACACTCAGATTCGGACTTTGTACCGGTCGGTTGGACTCGGGTTTAATAAACCCAATTAGAGTACAACAATTATCCTAATCAATAAATTTCAGCTGGTCACACTTACCAGCTACTCTAGGTGCCAGCCGAAAAGTATTTGTAAATCTGTGTAGCGACATGTTTGCAAATTAATTAAATGTTTTCAAAATCAGCCTTTTATATTTAGAGCGTTTGGCTGGCACTTGTTGTACTTCTCGATCAATTCTTAAATCGATACCTTATCGATACCGCTACATTTCAAAAACGATTCTTTAAGCTATCGATATTGCTTTTCTTGCACTTTGAATAACGATACTTTATGTGTAGTGCGCGACTTTCAGTTCTGAAGATCCTGATGTGTATTCTGACAGAGCCTACAAATAACAAGTATACCGATGGAAAACTAACCTTATATATTTAAATCTGTGTATTATGTTCTTCGTTTTTGAAAGCCTTACTAAATTCATTAGGTGCAAAGGCAACCTTACAATTCTGACAATGCTAAAAAACGAACTCGTCAATTCTGGACTTGAAAAAACAAAAAAAAAAAACATTTTATATAATATTTATTAAGTCAACATAGTCCACAAGCAAAACCGAGTTTTTTATTCCTTAAAGCAAAATAACATTGGAGGCATCCGCTGCAATTTTTGTTAGTTTTCTTATCGATAATGAACTTAATCGCTTGAGCAGTTATTTGATATATCGATAGGATGCACGATTAATTCAGCTCAAAAAAGTTTATCGCGCGCTTGTATCAAGCTCTTCAAGAAAGCAGTGTGGTGCTGATTTGACGTTTTCTTTTTACGTGCCTTCGCAAACTGTGAGGAAATCTAAATTGTCTTCGGCCGCAAACTCAATTACATCTTTATGTGAAGAGGGTCCTTGAAAGAAGTTATTCCTTAGTGGTTTTCAACCGTTTAAAGATTTGAAGCGTGATATTAATCAACAAAAATCTCGTGCATCTGAAAAAGAAGTGGCAAGCAGACTCTCTTGTGTTGCACATTAAACATTGGTCTGTATTGGTAAAGTTGCATATACGAAAGTAAATGCAGTATTATGTATATATTTTCGTTTCTATTTGTTAGTTTTATAATTTGCACCCGTAACCCGTTCAAAAACGATAGTTATCGATAATGCACTGTTGACAATCGCTTCCTTAAATTATCGAGTGTGCGCAACTTTAGGAAGTTTAAAACGTTTTTGTGCTGTAAAGCCTATCCTAATCAAACAAAATCTCGTGCATTTGAACAGGAGGTGATCTGCGATTTTTCTTGTCCAATAACTTAAACTTTGGTCTGCCTTAAAAAAGCGACATATGTGAAAAAACGTATAATTTGTATAATTTCTCATAAGCTTGTTTGTTTGCTTTTGTTTTTCATGCCATAGTCATCGATAGAACACGACACTATTGTGAAGTCACGACCCCACCGACGTCACAATAGACCAACGCGCAGATTCTGCCGGGCAGACCAAAGACGGCGCACTGCCGCTGATAAGCCGCCGGCGCTGCACTACCAACTATTGCCAATTATAATCTAAGGCAAACACACACGGCACTTGAGATAAGCGCACTGCATAACACATACACACACACACACACACAACGAAATTCTGCACCTAGTAAAATGAGCGAGCCGCTGGATGTGCTCGTCTTTGGCTCGGCCATCATAGATTTCATCTGGTAAGTGGAAGGAACGCTGCATCAATTTCATTGTCACTGCAGCCGCTAATTTTATACCCGTCCAGCTACGCACCACGTCTGCCCAAGCCGGGCGAAACGCTGCATGGCCACAAGTTCCAGACCGGATTCGGTGGCAAGGGCGCCAATCAGTGTGTGGCAGCCGCACGTCTTGGCTCCAAAACGGCGCTCATTGCCAAACTGGGCGCGGACAGCTTTGGCGCCAATTACATGAACCAGCTGCGCGCCGAGCACATCAACGTGGAGCATGTGCAACAGATCGCCGGCCAAACAACGGGCGTTGCCCAAATAGCTGTGTCCGCTGGCGGCGAGAATAACATCATCATTGTGGTGGGCGCCAACAATTTGCTGAGCGGCAGCGATGTGGCAAGCGCATCGCAACTATTCGCACAGGCCAAGGTGCTCGTCTGCCAGCTGGAGACGCCCATTGAGGCAACGCTGTGCGCCTTACGCGAGTTCCGGGGCATCTCTATTTTGAACGCGGCGCCAGCCTTGGCACACTTGCCGGTGGACCTGCTGCGCCTGCCGACCATCCTCTGTGTCAACGAGACGGAGGCGGCGCTCATCATTGGCGTGAAGAGCATCAACAGCATTAAGTAAAGAATTCCTTAGCTCAGTTGAATGTCCTTGCAGAGGGTTTGTCATGCTCCAAACTTGATCAGTATCCACGACCGAGTCCCCATAACGCTTGTCCTTCCGTCCGTTTGTCTATTTCTCTTCACCAGTTCCTTGCATTTAAGCAAATCTTGAGCAAATCCAGCAATTAAAAGCTTCATTGTCCAAACGTAAATCGATCGGTCGGGAATATGATTAAGTGTATGTAAGTATGCTCAGCCAAATCTCTGCAAGGGTATTTATGCCTCGCTAGCCTAAAGATCCTCCATAATTTCTTATAATGTTACTTGAACGCTTTCCAGTGAGGCGAATGCGGCACTGAAATGCCTCATCGAGCTGGGCGCCAACACGGTGATCATAACGCTGGGCAAATTGGGCGCCGTTTGCGCCTCAAAAGCCGATCCGATGGCATACGAGCTGGTGCCTGCACCAATTGTGCCCTCCGATCTGGTGGTGGACACAACTGGCGCCGGGGATGCTTTCATCGGCGCCTTGGCACACAACTTGGCGCGTTATCCGGAAAAAAGTCTGTCCGCGCACATTTTAGCCGCCTGTACAGTGGCTTCCAAGTCGGTGCAACTGCCGGGCACACAGTCCAGCTTTCCGTATGATTAAGAGGAGGATAGTAGAGTTTTTCAAGTGCCTACAAGGAATGTACTAACCAAATGACGAACCAAAAATAATAAACTAAATGATTTATAAATGCAGCTCAGCCTAGAGTTTGGTCATTTATGATGTCTTAGAAATGAAAAGCCATAAGTTTGCGATACCAAGCAAAAAGTTTGAATTTTCGTGGTGAATCGTGACGAAACGTAGTTCGTGTTCGTGTCGTGCTGGGAAAGCAACACGCGGCCATCTCTAGCGCAGCCTCTGATCATTGTGCATAGAATGAATGCGGCATTTGTGGTTTTTATTACAATATTTAATCCGCTATTTGTGTTTAATCGTAAGTATAAACGAGAAATTAATTGTTTAAACTGCTTAATGCTCAATTTGGGTCAATTTACATAGACGAAAATTGAATTTTTGCAAATGCAATTTGCATAGTGTATTCGGGTATCTGTCTGTCTGTCAGTGTATATGTTTTCACAAATTTCTTTAAAATAATAATTGTTTATTTATGCGTTGCGAATCATTTTTTGCCCGACTTCTTAATGCCGCCACCCACTAGGGGTCCCTTCTTGGAAGCCTGCTGTTTGGCTGCTTCGAGCGCCTTCTGTTGGTCCTTTTGCTTCTGCTTGAATGCCATATCCTCATCATCGAGCTCTTTGCCTTCCTTCTTGGGCGCCTTCAGTGGCTTCTTTTTACCGCCCTCACGACCAGTCATTTTCTATAATTGAATGCACAAATATTAATTTTTTTTTTCTGAAAGCGTAGCTAAATAGTCACGCACTCGCACGTTTTCCCAACTTTTCTATTTAGTGTTGACAAGGGCTCAAAATATACTGAATGTCAAAAACTTTTGGTATGTCGATATTTGTTGATTTTCGACTCTAGAAAAGGTAGTGTGACCATTCAACAATGCCGATACTTTTATTTTAAAACCATGTAACATATTGCTTAAATAACTATATTTATGATTTAAATTTAATACAATAATGTATATTAATATGTTAATCTTAATAATATACATTATTTTGCACATGTTAACCTTATATAAGTCATACAATCAGAGTATAATCAACATATCGCAAGAGTCACTTATAACCATCGATAGCAGTCTTGGTACATCGATTTTTTTCTACCAAGATCTCTCGATAGTTTAGCACACTGCTCACGTTTTACGAACACTTCACGAATAGCGTTCGTTAAGTGAGCACGCGGCTTATTTCATCGCCAAGTGGGAAATTCTATTTCTGCAAAAGAAGTTTTTATTCTGTGACTTTTGTAAGAAGTTTAATAACTGAAGGTATTGTGCTTTTCTTTTATACAACTCTTTTTTTTTTACTGCGAACTACTACAACTACAAAGAATAACGAACAGTGCATCCATTATAAATTTGCCATTGATTTTTTTTTCATTCACGTTCACCTTGCACTAGTTTTTAGTTATGTAATGTGCCTATTTTTTTATGTGTCGGTGTTGGTTTAATATTCCGGTGTATGAATCTAACTGTATATTGTGGCCACGGGCCATGGCGCCATTAGAAAATGCATAATTAATTTCATATGAAAATAACAAAAATGATGCATAAAATTGTGCTTACATAACCACAAAATTATTCGCAGACGAAAGCGCAACGCTGTGCAAAATTTAAGGCTAATGATGCAGCGTCTAATATAATTCACAAGGTAAAACAATCGTCCGTGTCCGTGTCCTCTTTTCCAATGCACCCACACACACACCTGCAATGTGCTAAGAACGCTCACGAGTTCTAACCTAAAAAAATTTTCGCAAGAAAAAGTTGAAAGCAAGCAGAGGAAAAAAACGGTGCCACACAAGCAAGCTGTCGCACACACATACACACTTGCACTTGTGTATAATTTGCGCCAGCTGCTTTTGTAATGAATCTAATTGAATATACCCACTTTTTTACATGTATATGTGCAGAATTTTCACTCTTTTTTTTTATTGTTAAAAGTGTGACAATTGCGGCTAGAAAAGCGGCACACGCATACATACATGTACATTCGTATGAATTCCATGTGCTTGTCGCGCTCTCTCTCTCTCTCTCACTCACTCGCACGCTTTGCCATTTACACGCGCAAGAATCGCAGCGAATAGATATGTGTGTGTTGGTGTATTATATAGATATATATATTTTTTTTTTTTGCATTTCTCTTGTTTCGTTACATTCTAAGAGCACCTTTCTTCTTCCATTGACCAATGACCGCTTTAATTTTGTCGGTGCTCAAACCCCCAAAAAATGTTCGTTTACATTTTACCTGGCTGAAAATGCTTACAAAAACCAGAACCGGTTGATTTGGCAGAGGCAATCATCGAGCGCAGCAGATGCTATTGCTGCTGCTGCTGCTGCTGCTCTTTGTGACGTCAGCAGAGCAAACGCGTCATGTTAATATGCCGCATGTGATTTTTGTATTTATTTTTGCCCTTTTGTATGGCCTTTTTAGCGCCATTTTGCATTTGGCGTTTTCTAACAGATGCCAATCATCGATAACATAGCTGAAACGTCCCATCCTATCTGGTATTGTGAAGCAAACAGTGTGTCGTAAAAGTCTTTAGTTAGCGAATTCTCATGCTCTAATGTCGCTTCTTGCAGTTGCCAACTGTTGAAATTGGCGAGCGATAAAGTAAATCGACGCCCTCGACAATGCGTCAGCAGTTAAAGCTCTGGAAATTTCATGCATTAAGTAGTTGGCGGCTTTCTATTGTTGAAACTCTCTGTTCGCTGAGCGCGTATAATTGTTTATGTTACGCCTGTCTGGCAACCCCATTAACCGTTGTTGCCGTACTTAGCACATTAATCTGATTTTGCTGCAGGGCCAGCGCACTTGAACTTATTTGCCTAAAATAGCCACAATTCAGTTTGGGGGGAGGGGCCACATTAACTCCGCTGCATTTTTTGGCGCGTTGCCATCATTTGTCGCACGACAGACAGCTATTAATTTGCCCGCGTCTAGCGTTGATTTTTTTATGTAATTGTCAGCAGCGTTTCGAAGACCTTGAAAATTTCTTACATAAAAAGGTTGTATTAGTGGCGGCGGCGTTTATCTAATCGCAGTACGCACATTTCAAATTTGCTGCCTTCCGCCTGCAAAAGGCCCTGTGACGTCGCACTTGCTCGTTGAATTTAAGAGAACTTGAGACGGCGAGAGCGCGAGTGCGCCAAAGAGAGCGCAGCAAGCACATGCGTCAAATTTTCCACTAGTCACATGCTACGCTGTGGACGCGGGCGTCAACGCTGCTGCTGCTGCTGCTGACGTCGGCGCGTTGCCAACTGAGTACAAATTTACATTTTTGGCAACCATTCAGTTTTGCCGTGAAGGCGCTGCAAACCTCGAAAGGGGTAAATGAAAAACAATTGTTTAAAATACAAATCATCACATTTTTTCTTCTTGATTTTTTTTTTTGTGGCCAACACTACAACACTAATGCCAATACAATTATTTTGTATCTATCTATGCCTCTATTCTGACTTCCTTTTCTTATCAGTGTCCGGCCCGTAACTCTGCTGCCGCCTGTGAACTGATTAACAGTGTTATGCAATGCGATTGGCATTGAATTCATAGCTGTCACTGCTAGACGACACATACATTGATAAACCATATATGTATATAAAGAGGAGATGATAGGCGCCGATCTGCGCTCTCGTTCTGCTCTCTCGTTCTCGATCATTTGCTGCTTTTGCGCACACGTGCAAAAGCTTTGTGTGCGTGTGTGTGTCTGTGCTGTCTCTAGCATTTGTTGCCAACTGTCTCTTAAAAGTTTGGGCTTAAACGCTTTTGTTACCGTTATGCGACCCTCACTCTTTCCCTCTCGCTCGCTCGCTCTCTCGCAACTGTTGCGCTGCGACTGCGACGCGTGAGCACCTGAACTTGACTCTGCCTCTGCCAGCAGAGGCAGCAGCTGACCGACGCAGCGCAGCACAGGCTAGCTCGCCGCCTCTGCTGTACGAAGCGTTCACAAGCAATTTAGTTGCCGTCCGGTGCAGACCTTTGATTTCGCAAGGAATAAGGATAAATCATTTTTTTTTCGGTGCTGTGATATTTAAACACAAACAAATTGTACGTATTACAAATGAATTGCATCTACAGTGCATATCAATATTAATTGATTCAACATCAATAACAATAACCGAAGAGCAGCAATAATAATTGAACGCAAGCATTGGTGTTTTATTTTTATTTTATTTGTTTTTTTTTTTTAATTATTTGTTTTCGTTGCTTGGAATAAAAGAAATTTTTTTTTTTGAAAACGTTACATAAATGTGCAAAAGCATAAACCGTTTGAAATGTTGGGCAATAACAAAAACAGCGTCATGTGTTTACAATTGAATATCAATTATGTAGTTAAACAATTTTCAACTTTTTTTTTCTGGTGATAAATGCAGTTACGCAATCGAAATTAAAGGGCGTCTGCCCCTTTTTTTTCACAAGCAAGTGCAAAGCGATAAACAATACACCGTATATAACGAATGCCGTTACACGTGCAACTTCGTCTAGCACTTATTTCCCTTACTGCTGCTGATATTACGTTCTTTTTTTTTTTTTTTGGCCCGTTGAAGCTGTTACATCACAGTCGCGCGTGCTCTTTGCAAAAGCTCTTTCAATCAGCGGTACTCTGGAGATTAGATAACAGGCGAACGCTTTTTACAGTTGTTTGCGTCTGCCCTCAGCGCACCCACAACTCGCCAAGCAATAAAATTCTCTTGCACGCTCTCCCTCTCTCTTAAATGACTAGCCGCTCGCTCTTGCTGTGCCAAGTGATTACATAAATGCGGTTTTCGTCAATGAAAATTGGCCTAGACTCAGTCTGCCGGTGGCTGCTAATTTAATTTTGTGCCACTTTTAAGGCAACAAAAACAAATAACAATGAATACATTTGGCTCTGCTACACTTGAAATCTAAATTTAACAAGACAACAGCAAGAAAAGAAAGCGCTCTCTCGCTCTCTCTTTCGCCGACACTTTGCTCAATGTCAGCTGCGAGAACATTGGGCCATACATTTTGCTGTAGCTAGCCATCCCCTTTACACCAATTGGCAAGCTGCTGTGCTCTTGGCATTTCAATAGACTTGAAAGCGCCATCTATCACCATGTTATACAAGCGATTAAATTATGCAATGTTTGCACACTCATCTACCTGAATATGTTCTCGTTGCCAAAATTTGCTCTTAAAATTGAGAGAAAGTCTTAATCTATTATTGCCGGTTTAAAGAAAGCTCAACAACCCGTGTCTAAATGCATAAACGTGGCAGTCGGGCGTTTCAAAACTGATTCATAAGCAGAAATACAAAAAAATTCCGCAACTGCCAACGCTGTTTTTACTAACACCATCACATGCATGTGCCTCGTATAAACAATAAGCGCACCAATACAAATGCACAAACAATTGCAAAGCCGCCTGACAACGAACGTTGCCAAGCGCCCTCTTGTGTTTAAATTAACATGCACACACACATTCGCATACATATCAATGCTTGAAATTAACATACAAACATACACACATTTACATACATATGATCGCTTGAAATTTTAATTGCCGATTTCGCAGACGACAGCGAAAAAAAAGAAGAAAAAAAAAACAATTGTCCATAGTCTAAACAAACTGTGCGCTATAATGCCGGCTTGCTGCCGGTCTTATTTTATTTATCTTATATGTACATATTTTGTTTATTAACCAACTTCGTCATTTGCATGCTTAGCTAGTTTAATCTAGTTTAACTACTTTATTCATTTAACCCATTTTAACGCAATTCTTTTGTGTTGCATCTGCACAAAACGCAGCGCAAAGCAGCCGCGACTTGCACAGAGCCCATCGAACTTTGGCTGGCCTTTCGATTAACCGACTGCCTCAAAAGTACTCGATACGATTGCGGGTGGCATCGATAATCGATTGGTTGTGCGCGCGGTATCGATTGCTCTCGTTAAGTTGGGCGCTTTCCGTTGTCGTTTTAAATTTCATTCATGCATGTTACAAATATTTTTATTTGGTTTTGGTGGCTATCCAATTTGTTGTAAATATTAAAATTGTGCCTAAAAGTGAAATGTGCTCATACATAAATGCAAGTAATTATCAAGAATGCAAAATATCACAATCATTAACCCCCTCACAAACGACGACTGACTGAGATGATGAACGGAGGACGAGGAGTAGTAGGAGGAGGAGGAGAAGACAATAATTGTTGTAATCATTTTACGCACTTGGCGTGTTTATAGCAAAATGGGCAAGGATTTTGATGCTGTTGGCTTCGCCAAGGACTTCGCTGCCGGTGGCATCTCCGCAGCCGTCTCAAAGACTGCCGTCGCACCCATCGAGCGTGTGAAACTGCTGCTGCAGGTTCAGCACATCTCGAAACAAATCACCCCCGATCAGCAATACAAGGGTATGGTTGATTGCTTTATCCGCATTCCAAAGGAACAAGGTTTTGCTTCATACTGGCGCGGTAACTTGGCCAACGTTATTAGATATTTCCCAACTCAGGCTCTGAACTTTGCCTTCAAGGACAAGTACAAGCAGGTAAGCACGCCCATTCCAAACAGACGATAACGATTCTCTAAATCACCATTTGCCACCTTTGTCCATTGTAGGTCTTCTTGGGTGGTGTTGACAAGAACACCCAGTTCTGGCGTTACTTCATGGGCAACTTGGCCTCTGGTGGTGCCGCTGGTGCAACCTCTCTGTGCTTTGTCTACCCATTGGATTTCGCTCGTACTCGGTAAGTCGCAATCTGATGATGATAAAACAACGAAACACTTTTTGGGTGGTCTAATTTGAACGGGGTTTTTCACTTTTAGCTTGGCTGCTGATACTGGCAAGGGTGGCGCTCGTGAATTCACCGGCCTGGGCAACTGCCTGACCAAGATCTTCAAGAGTGACGGTCTTGGTGGCTTGTACCGTGGCTTCGGCGTCTCTGTCCAGGGCATCATCATCTATCGTGCTGCATACTTTGGCTTCTACGATACGGCCCGCGGCATGTTGCCCGATCCCAAGAACACACCCATTTACATTAGCTGGGCCATCGCTCAGGCTGTTACAACTGTTGCTGGTATTGTGTCCTATCCATTCGATACTGTTCGTCGTCGCATGATGATGCAGTCTGGCCGCAAGTCCACCGAGATCATCTACAAGAACACACTGCACTGCTGGGCCACCATTGCCAAGCAGGAAGGCACCGGTGCCTTCTTCAAGGGCGCCTTCTCCAACATTCTCAGAGGCACTGGCGGTGCTTTCGTGCTTGTGTTGTACGATGAAATCAAGAAGTTCTTGTAAATTAAATTATTAAATTATTCAAAACAACAACAACAAACAACAACAAACCACTACCAGCTAATTATATTATATAAATTGTAACAACAACAAAGGAAACCACAAAAACAAAACAAAAAATGTTTAATGAACAGCGAGAAACATCAGCAATAACCCCCGATATAATTATCAAATTATATTATATATAATAACTGGAATATAATTTAATTGCACTTGCATAAATAGCAAAAACACCTGAAGAACAACAAGGATTGGCCAGACAAACAACAGCAACAACAACAACAACAGGAGGGGCAGGTGGAGAAAAAAGAGAGAAGATAAGCAAAAGGAGCTGTAGCTGGATATTGGCGAAACGGAGCGACGGCAACAACCAAACTTGAAGCCACACACAAGAAAACACAACACCCCAAACACAACAGAAGGAGGAGAGATAAAAACAAAATCAGACGAACATTCTAGACATATATATTATTTATAAGCTAGTATTCTTGTTAAGTTCGACAGAGGTGAATTGTTGTGGCAGAGCGCGGCTGTAAGTGTCCGGGCTCTGTTTCGCCTTGGAACAACAACAACAACAACACGCCCCTTTTGCCAATCACGAGCATGTTGTTATATAAACAAAGCAGAAATATGCGAACAACAATTTCTTTCGCCTCTCTGCTGTAACAACAAACCAACAAAAAATCAACCTGCGGTTGGTTAAAAATATAAAAATTGATAAAAATAGTAGACAAATTGTGTTTCTTTTGCTCTCTCTCTCTCGCTCGCTCGCCCTTTCTCTCTCCCACCCGCTTTCTTAAACGTTCAACTGGCGGCTGTTGGGCAGAAGAGAGAGGGAGAGAGAGCGCATGGACGAGTGAATCGATTAAAGTTCGTCCGATTGATTTTTTGAAACTGTTTTTCCGCAAGCTTTTTTTTTTTTTTTTTTTTTTGGGAAATCCACCTGAATGTATCGAAAAATGGGTGAATCGATGGATATTGAGCGCAAATGCAAATTGAGCTCGCCAATCAATCTTGAAAACTTGTTGTATCTCGCCCTGCGTACTGAAATGAAAATGAAACTGAAAATGAAACTGAAAATCAAAATCGAAGTAGTCTTCGCAATTGGACGTCATGGTTTATGTTCAATTCAAAATTGTTCCATGTCACACATAGCTGGTTTTATTACAAACCCAAATTTTTCGGCAAAAACTTCATGTATTTTAACATTTTATTTTCGTCGGACTTGAATATCCTTTGGAAACTGTAAGGCTAGCGCAGATTAAACGGAACACGCAACTCAAAAGCGAAGAAGTTTAAGAAATCAAAAACAATCGAAATAATAAAAACCCGAAAAAGGAGCAAAGTAATAACAATAACTCGACAGGATGGGCGATGAAGGTGGCGGCATGAGAGCTGGGGGCGATCTCAAATCCTTCCTAATTGACTTCATGATGGGCGGCGTTTCGGCCGCCATTGCCAAAACCGCGGTGGCGCCCATCGAGCGCGTTAAACTGATTCTCCAGGTGCAGGAGGTATCCAAGCAGATAGCACAGGATCAGCGTTACAAGGGTATTGTGGATTGTTTTGTGCGCATACCACGCGAACAGGGATTTGCATCATTATGGCGCGGCAACTTGGCCAATGTGATACGTTATTTTCCAACACAGGCTCTTAATTTTGCCTTTAAGGATGTCTACAAGTCGGTGAGTGTGTGTGTGTGTGTGTGTGCGTGCGTGCGTGCGTGCGTGCGTGTGTGTGAGGTTGTGGCGCACAACTTGAACAAGTACTAAAAAATCCTCGACTTTGGCATTTTTTGTGCGATTTTCTTTTCTTCGAATATTTAGGTATTTTTAGGTGGCGTCGATAAAAAGAAACAATTTTGGCGCCACTTCATGGGCAATCTGGCTTCTGGTGGCGCTGCCGGCGCCACTTCTTTGTGCTTTGTGTATCCGCTGGACTTTGCTCGTACTCGGTAAGTCTGGAAGTTGAATTGAAGTCAAATCAAAGACAGCTTCTTATGTCGTTGCCAAGGTTGCCACTTGGCGCAATTATTTTAGACCAAAAAATGATTCGCTTCGCTTTCATACTGTTATCATTTCAACAACCGAGTTGATATTTGGGATATTTCGATGGGATATTTTGTAATCTTTAATGTGTCGCCATCCCTTTCGCACTTTCAGTTTGGCTGCAGATGTTGGCAAGGGAGGGCAGCGCGAGTTCAATGGATTGATCGACTGCCTCCGAAAGGTGGTGAAATCAGATGGACTAATTGGACTGTATCGCGGCTTTGTAGTGTCCGTGCAGGGCATTATTATCTATCGTGCCGCCTATTTTGGATTCTACGATACGTGTCGCGATCATTTGCCAAATCCGAAGAGTACACCCTTCTATGTCAGCTGGGGTATCGCCCAGGTGGTGACTACTATTGCTGGCATTGCATCCTATCCGTTCGATACGGTCCGTCGTCGCATGATGATGCAGTCGGGCCTCAAGAAATCGGAGATGGTCTATAAGAATACCGCCCACTGCTGGATGGTGATTGCCAAGCAGGAGGGACTCGCTGCCTTTTTCAAGGGCGCCTTTTCCAATATCATTCGCGGCACTGGCGGCGCCCTTGTCCTGGCTATTTACGATGAATTTAAGAAATACGTTTAAATTATCCGACCGCCCGCCACCCGCCACCCGGCTCAGGCCCAGGCCCAGGCCCCATCCACTGCCGCTGTCCCTCGTCTCCCGTCACAGTACGCGGAGTTGGTGGATTTTCCAGAAATAGCCCATCATTATTTAACAGATCAAAAATATTGGAATTATCTCGAGAATTACAGTACACCTCTACCGTGGACCCATGTCATTTTCGATTTTTTTGCGTGCTATTTTTTTTTCTATATTTTTGATGGCTATTTCAGAAATTTACCATAAATTGCCAGTGAAATGAAGGATATTAAAATTCAATCAAAAATTGCGCAGCAAATTTTCATTTTTCCCTTTCGCCTGCAGGTTTTGGCCGGTTGTTGACTCTGCTACAATTGTGCGCACGCCTTACCGAGTCAAGTTGCCAACCAGCTGCCTTAGTCAAGTTGCCAACCAGCTGCCAGTTGGCAAGTTTTTTTTAGAAAGAAAGAAAATGCTTTAATTTGTTGCTTGCCAAAAATATTATATTTGTTTACATCTAATAGCTAAAATAAGCTGCAGCAGCATCTGTTTGGCTATATTCATATTTTAAGTGAAATAAAGTGTTCCATTTATGTTTATCGAACGGCTTGCCATTGCTGCTGGTCCGCATTTAGTCAAGTTGCGCACCAACAGCGTACGAGTTAATTTATGTAATTGAAATTAAAATCGATTTGTTGTTACGTTTGCAAAACTCATCAAATTTGTGTAAAGTGCATTTAATTAAAAACAAAAAGCTGAGCGAAAATTGTGCGGTTGATGGTGTGTAACACGGCTAAGACTGTGCCCGTGTTAGCCAAGTTGCCAACCAGCGCAGCAAATAAGAACCAGCCAATTTATGTACAGTTACAAAATACGAATAATTTATTGAACTTATTTTTTGTTGCCTTGTGTTTATTGAACTTAAATGTTATCAGGCGTTAAAGTTAAAGTAAGTATTAAAATAACATTAAAAACAAATCAAGTCGCACGCGCTGAGCGGGCCGAGAAAGCGCCGAACTGAACCGGAACTAAACTCTGAACTGAGCGAACCTTCAATTGAGCTTGTTCCACATTCGTTGTTGCCGTTAGATGTAAATGAACAGAAATGGAAAGAAAACAAAACAACTTTCCGAACAATTGCACTTAAAACTTAAACTACCCTACGTTGGCTTTCGTGGTGGGTGCGCTGCTTGCCTTTTTCTTGTTTTTTTTTCTTTTTCTTTTGTTTGTTTATCTTGTGTGCGCGTGACTATTAAATTGGTTCCATTGTCAGATCAGATCGCTGCTCGGCTATGCTGCAAATGGACGTTAATGGGTGGCGCCCGATCTGTGCGCCAGGAATAAGAAGTATGTGCCCGCCGCATAGGCCAAGAAATTGAACAGTCCAAAAACGCCAGCCGCCGTATTGGAGCCATGCCCCTTAGTGCTCGACTCGGCCCATCTGGCCAGCTGCACAATGAACGCAATGAAATAGAGCAATGTGAGCACAGCGGTCGTTAACAGTTCCTGCGAGAGAAAGAGAGTGAGAGAGAGAGAGGGTAAGCTTGATGCGGCTGCAGTATGACCAGGTGACGCGAAAATACTCACAGAGAATATCCAATTGACGGCCACATTGAGCGCCTCGCGTATGCCCAGAAAATAGGCGGCTATCAGCAGTATGGTAATAATGAAGGAGATGACAACCACAAAGAGGAAGAAACTTGTCGCGGCCGCTTGTGCAGGTGAGGCCAGCGCCATGCAAATGATGCCCAATATCTGAAATAAGATCAAAGTCAAATAACTCATAAATACATATGGACATATGTATGTATGTATGCACATTTAGTAGACAAGCAAATTCTTGATCTCAATTGGCATTAAATTTGTTTTTTTTGGTGACATGATGTCACCTTAAGCAATTGAACAATGGCAACCAGTTAATTGCCTCTTGCATACACACTTAAATACAAAATTACTGAGTGGTACCTGCAAAATTTGAACATAATAGCATGTGAGAACGTTGCAGTCGGGTACAGCCGACTGCGAAATACTCTGCAATTACCCATGGAAGCGGTAAGTGTGATATTATTGAGTGGTCCATTCGATAAACTTGATGGCTTTTGCCTTTAAATTGTGGAATATATAGAATTTCGCGCTTGCCAAACCTTTTTCAAGTTCCAAGTCTCGCTTTGTGAAACTTGCGCTTATGCATGGCACAAAACCAATATGCCCGTTTTCACTTTGTGGCAACGCTGCACTTTGACGGTCAGTTCGTGTACGTGTGTCGTCTGTACGTGTGTGGGCGCCGCCGATGACATGCCCATTTTGAGTTTCAGATTTGTTTTTGCCCACAATTAAATAGCAATAAGCATTAGGCGGCAAACGTACAGGTGTGCACACACAGCTTTCTGAGCGTCGGTGTGTGTGTGTGTGTGTGTATTTAAAACAAAAGGCAAGAAAAAAGTGAAAGCTGAAAGTCGCAGACATTGCCAAAGCCAAAGGCGACCCGCTGGCAACAACAACAGCAGCAGCGACTGAAGTCAACTGGTTCTTGTTTATGTTATTGTTTGTCTTTCGCACACACACACTCAATAGGTGTGTGTGTGTGTGTGCGTGCGAACTTATGATTGCGTGAAGTAAAAGCGCCCCCTGGCGCGCAAAGTTGATTGAACCCCAGTGTGGCTGCAGCCTGCACTTGACCATAATCATTTATTTTCTACACAAGTAGACAACTCGGCTTAGAAGCGCATTCGAAATATTCAACAATTAATATTTATTGGCGGATATGGTAAGCAATTATGCATTTGTTTTTAATATACATATAACAGAAACTGTCCACAATATACATACATATGTATATGCATATATATGTATGTATGTAGTTAATGCTTGTCTATTTGAGCGTAAGCAAGAGAAAATTACGCTTGAAAAGCTCCGACAATCAAATTCATGTGATTTGATTCGTCTGCTGGGTAAATCATATAAATGTTTAAATTGCCTTGTGAAGCATGAAAATCAAATAGAACTTCGACACACACACACACACACGTACACAAATTTGCTTGTGTATGCATCTGTGTGCATACTCGCCTGATCGATGGCGCATGACAGCAAAGCTGCCATTTGCCATTAACATATCGATGAATTGCAATCATATGGCAACACCCACATGGGGCGCAGGATCAGTGTTGTCGGTCTTTGCCTTTGAAGTTCAATGGCAGCGCGATACCGATAACACGGTAATAGTGCAGCTTCCACACTTGCGCACGTCGTGCAAGTGTGACGTCATCGGACAGCACATTTTGTGTGCATGTGTGTGTGTGTGTGTGTTGACTGAGTTAACAAACAAATAAAAACAAGCGCAATTGTTTATGACTGAGTGTCAATGCGAACTTAAAGATGAGCTCACTTGGGCACACTTTGTACTTAGTCAACGTTCAGCTCGTTTGTACCTAACCCATAAAATACACTATTTTGCATATTTTGAATCGAAACGCTTTGTGCTCGCCTTTTTACAGTAACCAACCGGCTGCGGCAAACGCCTTTGGTCAAAAAATTCTTGAGATTTTTGTGTGCCAAAGCAGCGAAAAGAATAAAAATGTGTGTCATAATTTCCGTTTTGGGCAACAACAAACTATAACAATGTAGCCAATAGACGGGCAAACAGCTTCCAAAATAAATCAGATACATATACATGTATATGTATGCGTATGCGTATGCGTATGCGTATATGCAATATCTTACGTAATGCCTATTAAAATACTTTGAAATAGTCAAATAAATCGTGGGTCGCGACAGCACAATTTTCGGTTCTTATCGTACGTTCTGCCCATCCTCGTTCAAATTTGCATATATGTAGATTGGTTAAATATGCGCTACAGACACGATTCGAGCATATATGTATGTACATACATACATACATATATGCAGATTATTCTTACAAACGACCCTGGCACGACATAAATAGCTGTGTGTGTGTGTGTACACGATTCGACAACAACAGGTTTGTCAACATGTTGCCCAAATGTTTGACCAACATAAACAGCCTGAGTTTCCGTTAGTTTAGTGGAAAAGTGACTGGAGATGGAACTGGAACTGGAGTTGGAGCTGGAACGCATATTGCAATCGTATCGCTATATAGCGCTCTATAGCCATAGTCCCTTAGTTTAGTGGAAAAGTGACGGGAGCTGGAGCTGGAACTGGAACGCATATTGCAATCCTTTCGCTATATAGCCATAGTCCCTAGTTTAGTGGAAAAGTGACTGGAGCTGGAACTGGACCTGGAACGCATATTGCAATCTTATCGCTATATAGCGCTCTATAGCCATAGTCCCTTAGTTTAGTGGAAAACTGACTGGAGCTGTAGCTGGAACTGGAACTGGACCTGGAACGCATATTGCAATCTTATCGCTATATAGCGCTCTATAGCCATAGTCCCTTAGTTTAGTGGAAAAGTGACAGGAGCTGAAGCTGGATTTGGCATTGGAAATGGAACGCATATTACAATATTATCGCTCTATAGCCATAGACCGTTAGTTTAGTGGAAAACTGACTGGAGATGGAGCTGGGACTGGAACTATACAGCGCTCTATAGCCATAGTCCGTTAGTTTAGTGGAAAAGTGAGTGGAGTTGGAACTGGAACTGGAACTAGCACGCACAATCTTATCGTTATATAGCGCTCTATAGCCATAGACTGGAGCTGTAGCTGGAACTGGAACTGGAACTGGCACGCACAATCTTATCGCTATATAGCGCTCTATAGCCATAGTCCGCTGATACGACGACCAGCTGGCGCGTCTTGGTGGGCTATCGTTTTGTTTGTCAGCCAGTTTATTTGTTTGATGGTCGATAAGATTCACGTAAATAGACTAGAGCCAAAAAAATAAAAATAAATAAAAAAGTACCGCTCGACCACGGATCGTATGAGTAATGCGTGCAAATGTATGCATGCGTGCGGGTTAAGGACGAACACTTGGCCCAGACCAGGTGGTAAGAGGCGGATAGTTTGGCCTTATCTGGCCAGGGCCTTGTCAAGCATTACCACAACGTCCATTATCGATCCGATATCGGGGCGTATGACTAATGCGACGTGCCGCTATGAATCATGTGACCAGCAGCTACGGCTACCCGGCCAGGATTATTATTATTAGCTAATTGTAATCTGGAGCGCTATCAACTCGATTAGCTTAGTTAACCCCATAGACATTCGCATCACAAAAACAATATTATACGCTTTTAAAACGAACCGGTTCATGGAACTGGATTATTTCGCTAAAGAACAGACGAACCTTAAACTGAACTGAATCATAATCAGGTTCACGAACCAAAGCATAAGCCGAGGCACTGGTTAGAACCGTGAACCGAACCAGTCAATATTTTTGCCCAAGGTTCCAGTTCTTATCTTTCCCTAATAGATGTCGAAGAAAATTCTCCCATTTAGACATAGACCCAAAATTCTCACTATGGAGAATTAGAGCTTTCAGAAATCAGATCCATCAATTATGAACACGATGTGTAAATTGTGTATTATAATTCAAGATATGTCGATTACTCGCATACAAATGCTTAAATTTAAACTTTAACTTAGGCGTTAATGTTATTTTCCCAAAAAGGTTTTACTAGCTTATATTTATGGCCATTTTCAACTTAACTTTTTTGTGTACTCGAGTCTTTTTTCTTTAAGTATAAAACTGACTATCAGTTGTCGAACAAAAACAAAAAGAAGGTAGATAAGATTAATGTTGAACAAAAAATGTGCATTTAATGCTGAAGACGCAGTCTGTTTGGCTCACATTCAAATGGCTTCAACGAAATTCAACGAAAAGCAAATAACAAGTACAGCTGTGACGTGTTTTGATTTTTGAGAAGCGCATAGAAAGGGGCATGCGCAATTAACAAGCAAATGAAGGGTTACCTATAATTTATATAATTTGTTTGTCTTCATATGAAGTTTTATTGATTTTCTGGCCACAATTTGTGGCTAATAATGGGGAAACCATTTGCATTATTAATGTGCTGTGTCCTTGTCGCTCTTACGCACACACACACACACACACACACACACACATGTGTGGCATTAGCAGTTGGGCTTGACAGCAAGACAATCTGTGCCTGATCTTTGCCCAGCGCAGCTTTCTCCATGGCTGTTCAAATGTGTCAAATGTTGTTGTTGTTGTTGTTGCGTGTTGGCGGCCTCCTGTGGGCGGGCGACATGCACACGGCAAAAAATATCGAACTCAATTTCTTTTTTTATGGCCATAAATTGAAACCCTGTTTTGCCGTTCAATTCAATTGCACAGCTTTAAAAACAATTTGATTTGAGAACTAAATCGTCAGCCGCAATTTCAATGCTCTTCTCAATTTTGATTGTCATTTATTCAATGCAGGGCAGAATTCGGGTTAGATCAACGTTTTTTTTTGTTGAACACTTTTTTAATTTTTTTTTTTTTTTTTGGTTTTTATTTGGTTCCTAATTGAAGGTAAATTCTCAAAAATTCTATTTCTAATCGATTTCTGGAATTTACAGCTCCCAATCGGAGTTTCAGCTGGAAAACGAGAATGTAAGGCGCATCTGTTGTATTTTTGTAAAGGGTATTTAATCGTCGGCCATAATTTTCGATAGATTCCACATGGTTTTAATTGAAAATCAATTTTGTAATTGTTTTATATGAGCGCCAAAGCGGCTTTCAATTGAAATCAAAATTTTGTGCAGTGTAGCTAATGTATTTATTACACCCAAACACACACATATATGCATATATATATACATGATGATATATATAGTTGGGTATTGAGGGTATTGTTGTGGTTATTGTGGGTTGTGGCTATTTGCATGGCCAACTGGTGGCGGCTTCCCACGCGCCCAGAGTTGGGCTCACATACATATACATATACTATATATATGTATGTACATATATATACATATGTGAACTCGAACAGCTGTTCGAAAATTTGCAGTTTTTCACTGTAAAATTGTAAATTCAGCGGCCGTGAATTGAATTTTGAGCCAACAGACATTATCTGATATATCGCATATTGTATAAACCATCGATTTCTGGCTGGAAATGTCGATCGACATCAAATTGTTGGCCACATGCATTGCTCACATGGCCCCGTTGGGCCCTTTGGCGGGGCCTATCTTATCCGTCTAATGAGATCCTGACACACACACACACACGTAACTCATAGATAGCTGCTAAACGGAAAGTAAAGCGTGCCCGACCCGGCAAATACCCTGTACAAACGAATTTCAACAACAAAAACCAGTGCTGGAAAACGATATTTATCGATTTTAAGGTGGCAAAGGAAGCCATCGATAAATTTGAGTAAGCTTGATCTGCGCTCGGTTTGCAATTTTGTCTACTTGTGACTTGAAGTCTTACAACTGAGCATACCCGATTTTGAACGGATTCTTGACATTTACAGGGTATAAAACATGATGGCGGCCAGGTGGCATGAAATGTGCATTAATTGACAAAAGGCGTTGAGAAATCTATAGATAAAAGTTCAATTTACACAGCATATCATTTGGACAATATGCCTGATAAGCTCTGCCGCGGGGGTAGGTGGAGGTGGGTGGAGGGGGGGGAATATGGTATTGTGGGCGCATAATTTTCGACTGTTTCCAGGCGGACTCGGGCCATCTGGCGGGTACTTACGAATTGCACAATCTTTATAATGCCCGGCGCCGTTCTGTAATAGTCCATATTGATGCGTATCGCGCTCCAGAAGCCGCCATTATCGCCGGCGGACGGATTGCCGCCAGGTGGGCCAGTTGTTGTTGTTGTGCGCTCGACGGTGACGACGGTCTCGACCATTTTGTTGTTATTTGTGCTATTCTTTTTTTTTAACTAGGACTCGCAACTATTTCATATATATATAAAAAAAAAACGAAAAAAAATATTGAAATACACTTTTATAGATCTCTCACAAGTTGCGAATGCGACAAACGTTCTTGTCGTCGCGATTGTCACAAAAAAACAAGACAAAAAATATGCATAGATCTATTCTATATGCTGCTTATAGGCACATATATATGTACATATATACTTGATTTTATTTATATATATGTATGTATATATTTATATGTACTATTTATGTGAGAAGCGCGCGCGTTTCGTTTTAAATTTAAAACATATACACACACATGTACGGCTAGTTAACAAAACGGATCTATGTATGTATTTGATGTATCTGATGTGTGCATGTGCAAAACTGTAAAGCGCGCTGCAAATTCTATGTCCACGGCTAGCGAGACGCGTTTAACGACTGACTGACACAACTGACACTGACTCTGACGCTGGCTCTGACTGTTGCTGATGCCGCTGCCGCTGCCTGCCGTATAACGGTTAACTGAGCATATGCTTACACACAGCACAGTAATTGCTTGTTTTTGTCGTTTTCTAGCATTAAATACCAAACAAATACTGCACTCACTCTCTCCCTCTCTCTCTCTCTCTCTGTTTCCGTTTACGCTCTGCACTCACACAAGCGCCGATCGCCTGGACAGCCCTTTACTGGCATGTGCACCTACCTGCGTCTGTTTGTGTGTGTGTGTGCCTCCCATTTACCTGCTGCTGCCCCCCCCCCCTCACAAACAAGACGAATCAGGTTTTCTTGCCGACAAAAGCCGAATGTTTACCGAGCCTGAGCAATCGCGCACAATGTGCCGCTGCCTATTTTTTGCTCTGCCTTACTTGTAGCACACAACCCCATACATGCACATATACATATTGGCTAGAAGATTACATCAGTTAATATACTGGCGTTCCGCTGACGTCACAATTTAAGTATTTTGCATCTTTTAAATGTTGAATATACAAAGTTGTTTGTGAACTTAATTGGATTTTGCATTAAGCCTTTTTAAAAATGGTCAACATCTTTGTTATTGCGTTTACATATCGAAATACACTAGTGATTACCTAACCGGCTGCATCCAGTATATTATGCATAGAACCAGTTTAAAATTGTATAAAATGTAAAATTGGCAACAGAATATTTAGCGCCAATCTGTTTGAATAACGTTTGAGTTGTCGATCAATGTAGCAGTGTGACCAAATTTCCAAATCAGCAAAATACAATGGCAAGCATGTAGTTGAAAAAATATCGGCATTGAGGCACCTAAAGGGCTGATTTCCGAATTATCGATTTTTTACTCGATTGCACCGTGCGATATATATTTTGGCAATGTTTATTCTGATCAAATGCATTCAATTAAGTGGCAACCAAATTTCTATATTTTAATGTAGCTTAATTTAAAAAAATAATTTCGTGTCATAGAAAGCAAAACAAGTTATTTCAACAACAACAAAAATACCACACGATCACATATGTAATTGAATTATTAAGAGTAGTGCAACTGGTAAAATACCAAAAAATATGCATGTGACCGTTTGTTGCCACCGAATGCCCATTTGGTATATTTTTTGGGGGCAAAATTTAGTGTGATCGTAAATAGGTGAACAATTTGCTGTGACGCTGCCATTTGGATTTGGGCTCTGTGTCTCCTGTAAAAATCCTCAAAACAAAAAATCGTTTTACCAAGTGTTCGGCTACGTTCAGCTAAAGCAAACAAAAAAGAAAACCCCAAAAAAAAAAAAAGCAACAAACAATTGCGACTGTTGCATGCGCGCAGCGCACACAGCAATCGATGTGCCACACATTGCATGTTTACAAACACAACGACATTTGCTGCTGCTGCTGCCGTTGCTGCTGCTGCTGCTGCTGCCGTTGCTTGTTTCGCCAAAACTTGCTGCCAAAAAGTCGAAGAGAAAAATTAAATACACAACAACAACAAATAAAATCGAATTCGTTCAAGCAACTAGAAATTTAGTGCCAATTTAAAAAGCCAACAAACGCTGCATATCATTTACCTGGACATTTGCTATACTATTCCATACAATACATAAGTGTGCGCCGTCCGCCCGACCGCCCGCCCGACCGACCGCCCGCCCGCATGTGGCGTTGGCGACCAACGTTGACGGCCTGCTGTCGCTTAGGCATTTATCTAGCGCTTTTCACAGACCATTTGAATCCTCAAGTGGTTTTCACACGCTTCTGACCTCATCAGCTGCCACCACCAACAACAACAACAACAACAACAACAATAATTCCTGTGCCCGCTGGGCTACGTCTCCAGGTAAGCTAAGCTAAAAAAAAAAAGCGTAGACAGCAACAATTTGTATACATTTGTTATTTTGCAGCGCCAAAAAATCGACTCAAGCTGCTTTTTGGAGGCGCACAGCGGCAGGTAAGCCGAGCCGACACTTGGCCAGTTGAATACCCTGTTCACCAGCTGCTAAAGTGTATATTGGCTTGTGCTACACACATATTGTGTACGATTAGTTTCAGGCACTGCAATTGCTATTCTCCAATGTCAAATGTTCCGAGTCTTCGCAAATGAACGCAATTCAGCAACTTTTTCCGATATAGACTCTCGGCAAATGAGGCCCATGCTCGCATTCGAGCTTTCCACAGCAAGTTTTATCTCTGTGCTCCACAAATCGTTTACAGTTTTAAATGCACTGCCTTCAGCTCTTTTCGCACTGTGAACAGGGTATTGCGCATTCGTTATTCGTTTTACCAATAACATATACTAATGCATATTGCTTGAATATGCCCACAGCGCTGTTAACCGGAGGGCAGGAGACCAGGAGAGAGCAGAAGAGAGCGGGAGAGAGAGCGTTATACATAACCCAATTGCATGCTGAAGTTGGCAAAGGGACGCAGCCGAAGACGACAGGACGTTTAGCATGGATGTGGAAAGGCGGCGTCGGTGAGTAACACAGTCAGTGCCCAGGCACATCCATTCCCTGCTCAAAGCACGGCTACGAGTCGATCAGAGCCAGAGTCCTTTTGTGGGGGGGAGCACCGTGTTGGCTGCGCTTTACACCCCAGCACGGCCCGGGCAGTGCTCGACGTGGAGTTGCGTATCCAGCGGCTGCCAGCAGCGAGTCCTTATTCCAAGTGGGAATGTCGTGTAATCGAAAGTCAACAGAAATCTGTCGAGAGTCTGTGTATCGAGTGTGCTTGGCTAGTTAACCCTTACAGGGTATACGTCACGTTAAATAAACCTTCGCACACGCACACACACACACACACACACACTTACGCACACACACGCACTCATGGAGAGCGCAACACGAGACGCGAATTGCAACTGGTGTTCAATTAATTGTCTAAAACTGAATGAGCGCTCAGATTTGTTCACTTAAGATTTACAAATTTAGCAAAAAAAAACAAAACAAGCAAACAAAGTGACAAACTAGCGAATACCCTGTGATCAGCGGCGACAGGCCGCGTAAGGAATGTATGTCAAAACATCTTTTAATCCATAGAAAGCATCGGATTTTATACGAAATGTGATAAATGTGATGCTTCTTGTTCTTCAAACTTTCGAGATATGCTCACAAATCGATTGCAAGTTTCGATATATATCGATTATTAATTTGCTTAGCCCATGCCAAACGAGAGTCCAAAAGGATCTCCGATAGACAGATTTCTGGCTAAGAATATATGTATATGCGCAGTTCTTATAGAACTTTACGACCAGGCGATATACCCATAGGCAACTGGTTGTAGGGTATACGAAAAACATCAGTGCCAAACACCTAGCATAATCAATGTTCAAAGCGGCGGCGGCGGCAGCGGCGGCAATCAAATTGACAAGCGAGTGAGCAAAACGGTTTTGGCCATGCGACTTTTCATAAATTTGCCATTTTCGCATTAAAATTTGTAAGCAAACCAAATGGCAAACGAAACCAAAAATAAAAATAAAATAAAAATCAAATGAAAAATTGAAAAAAGCGACAACAAAGTTGCGACTGGCCAAAACGCAAAGCGCCCGTCCGTCAGTTGCAGGCGGCGCATCGCAGTGCGTGAAACGCGTTTCCAGCTAAATCGCAAACAGTGCGACAACAATACACATACAAATACAAATACATATATCACACACACACACACACACACACACACACGCATACATCTCTATGTACAGTAAATAGATCGTTTAGTCTTGGTCTGGCAGGGTCCACCCGCACCCGTATCGCTATCAAGAGAGAGAGCGAGAGAGAGAGAGAGATGTGGTATTGGATGCCCGCCGCACTGCATTTGTGTGAGCCGGAACGGTACGTTGCGTATCGCATTAAAATGCATTCAAAATTCTTCAATTTTTATAAACCATCTATGCGTCTGTGTGTGCGTGCGTGTGTGTGTGTGTGTGTGTGTGTGCAGCAAATACATTTGCGCATTAAAAAATATGTGTGTGCTGGCAAAAACATTTGCCCATAAACCAAAGCAGATACGCCAATTGCAATGCACTTGGCCATTAAAGATCAACAACAACAGCAAGTTATTATAATAATAAACATAATAGTAATAATATTAGATGCCCGCGCGCATTGCCATTGGCACGGAAATGAATTTCGAATTTGCTTTTTGATTTTGTGTGAAATAGTTTTCGCTCTGCTCGAGCGCGCGTCCAAGAATAATATGCGTGTAATAAATAGCGTGTGGCCAGATGAGCACAAAAACAAAAACCAAAACCAAAAAAAAAAAAAAACCAAAAAGAGCAGAAAAAATACAGCAACAACAACAACAACAAACACAAAATAGCTAACATACCTCCAGTTAGGCTGTCGCTGCACATGTGTGTGTGCATGTGTGCGCGCGTTGGTATTGGTGAGCTGCTGGCAGCTGCCTGTGTAAAAGCTAAAATGCTAAAGAAAGAATTCAGCTTGAAAACTAGCTATAAATGTTTAGCCTGAAAACGGCGTTTATATGAGACAAATATGCTGAGACTTGTTGTTATTTAGGTGCGTGCATAAATTAAATTTACAATTATATTGTCTCTAGGTGACGATAATGTTGTCGTTGTCGTCGTCGTCGTCGTCGTTGTTGTTGTTGTTGTTGTTTATTATATATTATTATTTTTGTTGCTTTGCTGTTCATAATTATGTTGTTGTTGCCATTGCCGTTTTGCTCGCTATACAAAAAGAAGAAGAAGAAAAACACACACACACGCGCGCAGCATTTTTGAAAATTCCACTTTTCCAAGTTTGTTGTTGTTGCTGTTATTTGTTTTTGGCTTTTCTGTCATGCCGTAAGCGGCGATGATGAAATCACAACAATTCAAACACCTTTTAGTATCAATTTTGCGCCGTCTGTCATCGGCTCTACGCCACACTTCAAGATTCTTGGCGCTCGCCTCCCCTCTGCTCTTAAACCCCCCCTCTCTTGTTCGAGTCTAGCAGCATCTGAGTTAAGATATGAATTGTATTTCGCAGTATATGCATGCACATAACTCTGCTCGATCCGATCTCGAAAACTATAGAAGCTCAGAGACTTTAAGGTTTTATATTCTCAAAAATTATGTATAATCTTGTCTTTTTTCGCTTGATATCTCATGACATTTTCACGATATCGAAAAATAGCAACATAACTCGAGCATTTTAGGAGCTAGATGTACCAGTTTTTGGTTTCTCTTATAATGTACACAGATTATTTCGAATTTCTGCCTCATTCCTCCCAGATAGACCAAAATTTGGTCAGCAGGCTCTTCGCATATAATATGCAGAGATGGGGAATATTTCACTCTTTTGGATTCCTCCCCCATTCCTTCGAGAATTAAAGAAATGGTGGATTTGTAGAGCTAAAGTCCTGTGCTTTAGCTTAAATTCTCATTAAGATCGGACAATAAACGCCGAAGTTACATAAGAAAGCTACGTGAAGTATTGGGTAAAGGCAAGAACAAGCACAACCGCAGCATTAAGTTGATTTCTTCTTGTTTGCATATATTTTGATATATCTACAAGAAAGTTCGCATGTTTGCAGCGAGAGCTTAGTGCTGGGCTTAGGGTATCTGCTAGTCCAGTTTCCTCAGTTTGATCATATACATGAGATGTGAATAGTATAATTTTGTATCTGAAGCACGTATCTAAAACAAACTTTAACCCTAACCTTGTTTTGTTCTCTCCGCACTTTGTTTATAATACTCTTAATTTCGATTTCCGCACTTGGTTTAATATATTCATGTATTTCCCACTTTGATAACAAGCTCAATTTTTGAAAAAAAAAAAAAAGAAGAAGTTCTTTCTTTTATGCTTGCAGCAAATAATTCAGCTGGTTTCCTAGTCCCTTAAACAGTTAAACAGTTGCTCAATTAGTGATTCAGTCTGTCATTCAATCAGTCAATCAATCTTGCCAAAACTTTTCTGTGCGCTGCATATGTGTGTGTGTGTGTGTGTGTGTGCGTTTGTGTGGGTGTGTGTGTGCGTGTGCGCGTGCTGCGTTTTCAATGAATTTGCAGCTGCTTTTGCTGCGGAGATAGCGAAGCAACTTCTTTGGTTTCAGCAGGGTGTAGGGCGGGGGAGGGGTGGCATGGCATGGCAGTGAGTGCGTGTGTGTGTGTGCGTGCGCGCGTGTGTATGTGTGTGCGCTTGAGTTCTCGAGTTCATTCAGAAAACAACGCAACAACTGAAACAAGAACTGTTATCAGCCTGCGGTCGACTAAGGAATACCCTTGCTTGCAGATGCGAAGGGTACCATGATTCCACGCATAATAGAACGTAGAATTAATTTCAATATGTGTATAGCATATATATAATGGAATATATATATATGTATATATATATATATATATATATTTTTTTTTTATCATTTTTAATCTATTTTCAATATGAATATAAGTTGTATGGATTTGAAAAATGTTAAGAAAATGTCTTAAGCATTTCCAAATCTGATTAAAAACTTCCAAACTTAGGGCATATTGCTTCACATAATCAAAATGCCATCGGGCGGGTAGTGTATAAGTAACTGGGTATGTGCTCTTCTTCTTCTGCCTATTATTATTGTTGTTGTCTGTTCGCATGCACCGAAAGAAAGCGCGACGCATCGTCGCATAAGTAAGCCATATCAACGGCTTCACACACACACACACGCACACACGCACACGCACACGCACACGCACACACTTTCAACAATTTATCAAAGTCAACAGTTGAGCTCTGCTGCCGCGATAAAGTCAAGGCCCCCTCCTCCCATTGCAACTGTTGTTGTTTTTTTTTGTGTGCAACTGCGTCGAGCGAATTTTCAATAAAGTTCTTTCGAAAAAAAAAACAAAAACAGCAGAAACACCTCGACACGTCGAACTTTAAATACCCTTGGCAAACACCTCTGGATTGCCGGAGTATATACTTTTGATCGTATAGGAGCCATACGACATGATAGTCGGATATAGTTAAGACATTTCTGCGCTATTTAAATGCACTTAAAAGCTCGTGAATTCAAAGTTCGAGCAATCTTGAAATACCCAAAAGTTGTTATAAATATATAATATATAATATACGACATATAAAATATAATAATATAATATATATTATATAATAGAGTGCTGCGATCTGGCCTAGTGCGACATAGACGAACGCAGAGTACTTTATCGACTCGACTATTGTTACAGATCAAGGTTATACATATATGTATATGTATATGTATATGTATATATAAGCCCCATAGCCTCCCTGCGGCTAGAATATAGAAAAGCGTTAAATCAATTGCCTGCTGATAAGCAGGCAACGCACGTAACCAGCTGACCAGATCAGCAAAAGCCTGGCTGCCAAATGGTTGCCAGACTATTTTAAATTGAGCCTCGTAGCGCCCATTTGTCTACGGAAGCCTGAGGCGGAGTTAAGTGTTGAGTCACGACAAAATGTCTATTAAATTCCCTGTGCGCGGCTGTTCAGTTGTTTGTTTGTTTTTTTTTTTTTTTTTTTTTCTAGTAAGAGGAGGGCGTGGGCGGGGGGGGGGTATAGTATATCAATAAAGCATGTGAGTAATCGAACGCGCTTTTCCGCATCATGTATGTAAATAATGGAGCTGATGTTTTTGTTTGTGATTACGAAACTTATTTTTGTGTAAACACTTTTGCCAGCTTGATTTTTATAATAATTTTTTTGCTTGTCGGAAGTGTGCTATCATATCTTGGCAATGACCTAATAACACTGTGCAACACTGCACACTTTTTTTTAAGAAATTGTTTAAATATGCAGTTACCCAACAGAAAAATACTCTCGAACGTTGTATGTGCGAAGTTTGATAATTTACTAGATGTGCTCCAAAAACGGAGTCCGATGATCGATATTTATCGATTTTGGGACATGAGTGATGTTATCGCTAATGCCAACTTGTTCAGCTTATGATATGCCACAGCTGGCGATTAACTTATCACGTTTTACGCAGTGCGAGTTTGTTTCCGATATTCGATAACGTGTACCGTTTCCAAGTAATCGATAAAAATCGATATCGAAAACCTGTTTTTGAGCTAGAATCAATAAACTTGGCATATAGCTTCTAGAATAGTACATGTTTATATCAAATAATGGCTATAACCACCTGCCCGCTACTACATCATAGATATACATAAATCAAATAAATAAACCAATTTATACTGCCCATCAATAAGGGGCACACTTTAAATGCAATTGACTTTTTGAGAATATACAAATATTCTACAGCACAACAAGATCTATTGTTGAAAATGTCATCAAGATCGGTTAAGGAACACGAAAGTTATTAAAGAAAACGTGCTTTGGCTGGCCACGTGTTTGAAGAGAATTTCTGTATACATGTACACACACACAAACATTCATGCGCGTCTTCTTTGAATTCCATCAACAGCATTGCAATTGCGATTGTATTGGTCAATCCGTTTTTTTTCTCCCAATCAGACCCAATTATTGGTGTGGCTGTTGAGGGGAGGCGGCGGCCAGTAGTGCGGTCTTTTGCGAGTTCAAACCCCACCGAGGAAGCTATTTTTTATATTTTTATAAATTTTTTATTGTTACTACTAGGTTTCAGGTTATCCCCGACTAGAGCCTGTTACTTGTTCATGCTTAACCCTCTCCCCTTTTTTTTTTATTGGCACAGAGCGACGGCGCTGGAGCGCGAGATGCGGGATCCGACCAGCATCTGCAACGTGGACTGCCTGCTGGACACGGTGTCGGCGCTGGTCAGCGACTGCGATCACGACTCGCTGAAGCGTCTCAAGAACATTGAGCAATATGCCTATAAATGTGAGTCGAAATACACGATTATTAGCCGAACATTCAAAAACTAAATCTAAAACTCTCTGCAGATAAGCCGCTGGCGCAGCGGATAAATCAGCTGCGAATGAATGTGGATGATTTTGAGTTCATCAAATTGATCGGAGCTGGGGCCTTTGGTGAGGTGCAGCTAGTGCGGCACAAGTCATCCAGCCAGGTGTATGCCATGAAGCGTCTGTCCAAATTCGAGATGATGAAGCGACCGGATTCGGCCTTCTTCTGGGAGGAGCGTCACATAATGGCGCACGCGAATTCCGAATGGATTGTCCAGCTGCATTTCGCGTTCCAGGACAGCAAATATCTTTATATGGTAATGGACTTTATGCCAGGCGGCGATATCGTATCCCTAATGGGCGACTATGAGATACCAGAGAAATGGGCCATATTCTATACAATGGAAGTGGTCCTGGCCCTGGACACCATACACAACATGGGCTTCGTCCATCGCGACGTCAAGCCCGACAACATGCTGTTGGACAGCTATGGCCATCTGAAGCTAGCCGATTTTGGCACCTGCATGCGCATGGGCGCCAACGGCCAGGTGGTGTCCAGCAATGCGGTCGGCACGCCCGACTATATCAGTCCCGAGGTGCTGCAATCGCAGGGCGTTGACAACGAATATGGACGCGAATGCGATTGGTGGTCGGTCGGCATCTTTCTTTACGAGATGCTCTTCGGCGAGACGCCGTTCTATGCGGACTCGCTGGTGGGCACCTATGGCAAGATCATGGATCATAAGAACTCGCTCAGCTTTCCCGCCGAGGTGGAGATAAGCGAGCATGCCAAGGCCCTGATACGCGCCTTTCTCACCGATCGTACGCAGCGCCTGGGTCGCTATGGCATCGAGGATATCAAGGCGCATCCGTTCTTTCGCAACGACACCTGGTCGTTCGATAATATCAGGGAGAGCGTGCCGCCGGTGGTGCCGGAGCTGACGTCCGATGATGATACGCGCAATTTTGAGGATATCGAACGGGACGAGAAGCCGGAGGAGATGTTTCCGGTGCCCAAGAGTTTCGATGGCAATCATTTGCCCTTCATCGGCTTCACCTATACGGGCGACTATCAGCTGCTCTCCAGCGACACCGTCGATGCCGAGTCCAAGGAATCACAGTCGGTCAACAACAGCAGCAGCAGCAGCAATGCGAACAACAATCATGGACACAATCATCGCCATCGACCGTCCAATTCCAATGAGCTGAAGCGTTTCGAGGCGCTGCTCGAGCGTGAACGCGCCCGCTGCGAGGCCCTCGAGCAGCAGGACACCAGGCTGCGGCAACAGATCGAGGTGATCAGCAAACGGGAATCGGAACTGCAGCGCATCGCCAGCGAATACGAAATGGATCTGGCGCTGCGACAGCACAACTATAAGGTGGCCATGCAGAAGGTCGAGGTGGAGATTGAGCTGCGCAAAAAGGCGGAGGCATTGATTGTGGAAACGCAGCGAAAGCTGGAGAACGAGCAGAAGACGCGCATGCGCGATCTCAATATAAATGAGAAGGTGCTCTCGCTAGAGAAGCAGCTGCACGAGATGGAGTTGAGCTTCAAAAGCGAAACGGAGAACACACAAAAGCTGAAGAAACAGAACGCTGAGCTGGGCTTCACGCTGAAGACGCACGAGGAGAAGGTGCGCGACATGGACGAAATGATTGAGACGCTGCAGAAGCACAAGGAGGAGCTGGGCCAGGAGAATGCCGAACTGCAGGCCCAGGTGGTGCAGGAGAAGACGCTGCGCTCCCAGCTCAAGGAGCTGCACAAAGAGGCCGAAAATAAAATGCAAACGCTGACAAATGACCTCGAGCGTACGCTGCTGCGCGAACAGAAGGCGCAGGAGGACAACCGGACGCTGCTCGAGAAGATCAGCGAGCTGGAGAAGACGCACGCCAGTCTCGATTTCGAGCTAAAGGCCGCCCAGGGTCGCTACCAGCAAGAGGTGAAGGCCCACCAGGAGACGGAAAAGTCGCGTCTCGTCTCCCGCGAGGAGGCCAACCTGCAGGAGGTCAAGGCGCTGCAGTCCAAGCTCAACGAGGAGAAATCCGCTCGGATCAAGGCCGACCAGAACTCGCAGGAGAAGGAACGCCAGCTGAGCATGCTCTCCGTCGACTATCGCCAGATACAGTTGCGCCTCCAGAAACTGGAGGGCGAGTGCCGTCAGGAGTCGGAAAAGGTGGCCGCGCTGCAATCGCAACTGGATCAGGAGCACAGCAAACGCAATTCGCTGCTGTCGGAGCTCAGTCTGCACAGCTCGGAGGTGGCCCATTTGCGTTCGCGCGAAAATCAACTGCAAAAGGAGCTGGCAACACAGCGGGAGGCGAAGCGACGCTTCGAGGAGGATCTGACACAGCTGAAGGGCACACACCACGAGGCGTTGGCCAATAACCGGGAGCTGCAGGCCCAGCTGGAGGCCGAACAGTGCTTCTCGCGCCTGTACAAGACGCAGGCGAACGAGAATCGCGAGGAGAGCGCCGAGCGTTTGTCCAAGATCGAGGATCTCGAGGAGGAGCGCGTCTCGCTGAAGCATCAGGTGCAGGTGGCTGTTGCGCGCGCCGATTCCGAGGCGCTGGCACGTTCCATAGCCGAGGAGACGGTCGCCGATCTTGAGAAGGAGAAGACCATCAAGGAGCTCGAACTGAAGGACTTCATCATGAAGCATCGCAACGAGATCAATGCCAAGGAGGCCGCATTGGCCACCCTCAAAGAAACCGAAGGGGATCTTCACAAGAAACTCAAGCTGAAGGCCAACGAATGGGACGAGCTGCTCGCGCAGCACAAGAAACAGCTCGACGAGCTGCAGCAACAGCGCGCCGCCAAGGACGAGGAGATCGCCAAGCTGGGTGAAAAATGCAAAAACGAGGTCCTCCTCAAACAGGTCGCCGTTGCCAAGCTGGCCGAGGTCATGAATCGACGCGACTCCGACTGGCCGAGTGAGTACCAACCTCTGCCTCCCTCCCCTTCTCTCTCATCCAAAATATACCCATTTCCAATTGCAGAGCAAAAGGTCAAGGCCCGCTCCACGGCCGAGCTGCGCAAAAAGGAGAAGGAGATGCGCCGCTTGCAGCAGGAGCTGTCGCAGGAGCGCGAAAAGTACAACCAGATGCTGCTTAAATATCAGGATCTGCAGCAGCAGGCCGTCGAGGATCAGCAGGCCAAGCAGAAGATGAGCATGGAGATCGATTGCAAGGCCACCGAAATTGAGCATTTGCAGAGTAAACTCAACGAGACCGCCTCCCTCTCATCTGCCGACAATGATCCCGAGGATAGTCAGGTATGCTACAAGCACAAACACTTACTCACACACACACACACACAGACACGCAAACACACACACACAACTCACACATACACATACACTTTGCTCTATTTCTCCCACTCTCTCTTTGATCTCGTTCTATTATTACTCGCTGCTCGCTACTCGTTGCTCGCTACTCGTTACACTTTGCTTTATCTATCCCACTCTCTCCTCTCTCTCTCTCTCTCTCTCTCTCTCTCTCTTTCTCTCTCTTTCTTTGATCTCGTTCTATTGTTACTCGCTACTCGCTACTTGCTGATTCAGCACTCCTCTCTGCTCTCACTTACACAGGACTCGGTCTTCGAGGGCGTTCTCTCCGTTCCAAATAAGCAAAATCGCCGTCGCGGCCAAAACTGGAAGCGCCAATATGTGATCGTTTCGTCCCGCAAAATCATCTTCTACAATACGGAATATGACAAGAATAAAACAACAGATCCCGTGCTCATACTCGATCTGAGGTAAGCTGAAGCTTTTCTCCCACTCTCTCTCTCTCTCTCTCTCTCTCTATGGATACTAAACATGCTCATCTTATGCCAATCTACAGCAAAGTCTACCACGTGCGCAGCGTTACCCAAGGCGATGTCATACGCGCCGATGCCAAAGAGATTCCGCGCATCTTCCAGCTGCTATACGCCGGCGAGGGCGCCTCCCATCGTCCCGATGAACAGCTCGACGCGACGCTGCATGCCAGCAACGAGGAGCGACCCGGCACCATTTTGCACAAGGGTAAGTCTTAGCTTTAAAGATCGGTATCGGTTCCTTAACCTGATTGACCGACTGATGACTGATTACTGATTGATGATAGTTACATATGTCACGAAAGTGAATACTAAAGAAAAGTTACGCAAAGTTTGGGCTAGGTTAAAACCCGGTTTGCAGCTTTTATTCAATGTAGTTCGTTTTTCTATAAACAATGCTTTGCCCGTATCTAAGAAACACGGGGAAAATAGTTATTGCCGAGTATGGTCAAGATATCTTGAATAACAAAAAGTTTTCCATACAACAACTTTGTTTTCGACCGATCGTTCCTATGGCAGCTATATGATATTGTGGTCCGATTTTGATAGGATTTTGGATATATGTAAGGAGCATAGTAAAACTAATAAATGCCGAGTTTGGTCAGGATGTTTTGATAAACAAAAAAGTTGTCCATAGAAGAACCTACTTTTCGATCGATCGTTCCTATGGCAGCTACATATATGATATAGTGGTCCGATTTTGATAGGATTTTGGATATATATGAGGAGCATAGTAAAACTCATAAATGCCGAGTTTGGTCAGGATGTTTTGATAAACAAAAAAGTTGTCCATAGAAGAACCTACTTTTCGATCGATCGTTCCTATGGCAGCTATGTGATATAGTGGTCCGATGTTGTTAGGATTTTGGATATATATGAGGAGCATAGTAAAAGGAGGAGGAGCATATCAAAACTAACCGACATGGCTTTATCGACTCGGCTGTTGATGCTGATCGAGATTATATATACCTAATGGCGGTCGGAGATGTCGCCTTCTATGCGTTACACATATCATACAATGTTCTTCTCTCTCTCTCATCCTCATCGTCTGCCTTTCTCTGTCTAGGTCATGAGTTCGTGCACATTACGTACCATACGCCCTCGTTCTGTGACGTGTGCGCCAAGCCGCTGTGGTCCATGTTCAAGCCGCCGGCGGCCTACGAATGCAAGAGGTAAGCATATGCAGCAACTTGTGTCTCCCAAGAGATTTAACACACACACACACACACGCACACGCGCGCACACATTATGTTTTGTAGATGCCGCAATAAGATACACAAGGAGCACGTGGATAAACATGATCCGCTGGCGCCGTGCAAGCTGCATCATGATCCGCGCAGCGCACGCGACATGCTGCTGCTGGCCAATACGCCCGAGGAGCAATCGCTGTGGGTGGCGCGCCTCCTGAAGCGTATCCAAAAGAGTGGATACAAGGCGAACTCATCCAACAACAACAGCACCGATGGCAGCAAGATATCGCCCAGGTAAAGCAGCTGTCCCTCAAAAAATATCATACACAAAAACAAACAAACAAAACATATACGAAGAAGAAAAAAGCTACCCTAACCCTAACCAGCCAATTGACGTTGCCAAAAAAAAAAAAAGAAGAAAATAATAATACCTTACCCGCTGCTAATTGAAGGCTATTTGTGTGTTTCTAATCTTAAGCTAATTTGTATCTTGTATTTTTCTTTTCTCGCTTGCTCGAACTACTACTCGCTCGTATGTACGCTCACTCGTTCGATCGAACCACTTGCTCCTGTATTCGTTGTTCGAACAACTCGCTCGTTTGATCGAACAAACTCGTTCGTTCGAACTACTCGTTCCGTTCGTTCGGATCACTCGCTCCCTTGTACTCCCCGATAAACCGTACGCTCGCCGATAAACCAAACATCATCATCATCATCATCATCATCATTATCACCAATACCATCTAACACAGCCAATCGACACGTTCCGCCTACAAGCCGTACGCGGCGAATGTGCAGCGATCCGCCACGCTGCCGGCCAACTCTTCGTTGAAGCAATGAAGGCGTTCGCTGAACGAGAGCGAGAGCGAGAGAGATGCATATACACACACACACACACACACACACACACACACACAACTATATATATATATAGAATGAAATGGGAGCATGTGGAGGTGGAGTAAAGGCAGCAGGAAGAAGGAGCAGCATTTAATTGGATAATGAATGTAGCTGGGGAAATGTTGGATAAATGTTTGCCGAGTAAACAAACAGGAAACAAAGTTGTCTTCTAACGTTTTATTTCGACTGCTTTAACAAGATGATTGTGTATCTAATGTTTATACTTACCAACTACTTATAACTAAAGGATTTACTTAATTTAACGTTATTTACATACTACTACACTATCCTACATACCATGCATATATGCATATATATTTTTTGATCTATTTACAAACAACAAGCTCCATAAGTATCATAATAACTATCGCAACTCGTTCGAGCCCCGCTTTATTAACCACAAAAAAAATCCAACATAGAAATTCTATATATTTGATTTATTTTATTGCTAACATATGGCAACGTCAACATCCTGAAATCTAAAAAATCTGAAACGATAACTGAGTTCTCTATTATATAATCCAATAGGTTCGTAATCTAGTTGTACTTATATACATATATATATATATATAGCTCACATCGTGCAGCTGCCTATACATGTAAAAAAAAAGAAAAGAAAAAAAGAATAACTAAAACACAGTTAAACATTCATATATTTATGTACACGTTTAGGCTTCACACACACACATATATATATATATATAGATATGTATACATTCTTTTTTTTTTTTTGTACTTTGTCTGGGTACCCAACACTTTGTTAGTTCTTAAGCAAAGTAACGAGTGAATTGTAACGAGAACAAAAGTACGATAACAATAACGAGTAAAACAAAACAAAACAAAAAACAAAACAACAACAAAAAAAAAAAGCGCTGTAATTATGTTAAAGTTTAAGCAACGAGTCGAGTGAAAAATTTTATACAATATATATATATACACACACATATACATATATTTATGCATATATATATATATATATATATGTATGTACTTTTATCGATATACATATAGATTTGTGTATGTATGTGCCTTGCATAATTGTTGTAGCGTATTTCATTGGCCAAATGTTCTTTTTTTTTTGTTCTTATGTAAGAAAAACCGTTAGGGAAGTGCGTGGAGTTGCGAGTAGACAGGCATACTTATCTACTCACTACATATATACATATATATATATATATATATACTAATTCATGCATATGTATAGGTTATGTTTAAACTTAAGTCGCATGGCAGCTAAAGTTGGTAAAAAATCGTAAACCTGAATTCCATTTAAACAAAAAAACGCTTCCAAATGCGGATAAACCATATCGCAGTTACTTAAGAGCAAAAAGCGCATATGCCGGCAAGTAAGAAAGAGAGAGGAAGATAGCGAGTTATGAACAGTAAACGAAAATTAAGAAAGAAAAAAAAAAGTAAAAAAGCTGAAAAAAAAAATATACGATAAATAAATCGAACGGCACAAGAAGTGTTTGTGTCAAGGCTACATCTAAGTATTAAATATCAAATATGTTTTAGTATGTAAGTTAAACAAATTATTTATTTTCTCTGTGTCTGTGTGTTGTTTTATGTTTTTTTTTTTTTTTTTTAATTGTCCAATACGCGCACGCCGCGCAGCGCCATCTAACGGGCAGCGGGCATTTTAAGTCTTAACGAAACTTCCTCTGATACTCTAGCATTCTCTATTATTGTTTCACTCTCTCTCTCTTTCTGTGTATGTATGTTGTGTGTGTGTGCTAGGCTGTGTGTGTTCGTATGTATGTATGCGCGTGTATGTTTTTTTTTTTTTAACTGTTTCAACTGTTGGCGCTGACCAGCATAGGAGAGCGGGAGGGGGGTTGGGGTGGGGGCGGTGGCAACACATGCATTTATCGCGATATTCGTTTATTTTTCAAGTCTTGGACATGTTTTCATTTTATACACAAACGTAAATATTAATTAGACTGTAGTTGGAGTGTGCCTAGAAATTGTTATATCAAAAATCTAATTTGGCAAAAGCAAAAAAAAAAAAATAAAATAAAAAAATGTAAAAAAAATGAAACGAAACGAAACGAAATGAAATGAAACGAAATCAAAAGGAAATGGAAATGAGAATCGATGAAATCGCATCAAGCTAACGGTAAATGTATTGATGCAAAATACAAAAACATTCTACACATTTGAACTTCTTTTAGTGTTTAGTCGAAACTAAAAAACAAAGAACTTTCTTTTTGATTATTATTATTATTTTATTATTATTAATTATTAATTATTAATTATTATATTATTAGTCGTTTTACATTAATGTTAAATGCTATTTAAAGTAATTACATGTCTCTTAAAAATTGAATCGATTTGCCCGAACGCAACTCTACGAGTAAATAAAGTAATGTGTACATTAAAACAAAAAAATCCACAAAATATTATCAAACCATTTGTTTGCTTTCTTTTGTTGCAGTTGCCTTTAGTTGCATTCCTCCCACGCCTGCCTATCGCATCGCACTGACCTTTAATACCCTTCCTTTCAGACAATTGCGATTCATAAAGAACATATACGCCTAAGTACATCTGTTTTGTCTCTAAGAAAGGATCGTACCGCTAGTTTTCGATCCAATCTGTCGAAAAATCGGTTTTTGTTTTAGCCCTGGCTTGTCTGCAAGGGTATTTAGTGTTCGGCGTGCCGCAGCTAGCTCCTTTTTTTGCTTGGCTCCTTTCAATCTTGTTTTAGACTTCGTACATGAAGTTTTCTTTCTTTTTGGCCAAGCAGCAGCCCAGCCCTGGGCACCTGGAGATTGACCCATCGACTTCTAAGCAGCTTTCGGAAACGCCATGGAACGGCCTTTAAGCTAAAGAACTAAAAAGCCCAACACATCAAATATCTTATATGTATATATACACACTCACATATACACACACACACACATATATTCCTCTGATCAAGTCTGATTTAATAATGAATAAATGTTGAACAAATTGTTAAATAAAAATAAGAATAACTCTTTTATACACATACATATATGTACATACCATAAATTTCATAAGTTATGGCATACAGCTGAAAAGTATGCTATATGCAATAATAACTTTAGTTTATCGCATCGATTTTTATTAATATTTGAAGTGGCGATTCGTACGAATTCAAAAAGGTATAACATTTTAAAATCAGACAATATTTAGCCAAGATATTCAAAAAAAATCATCAAACAACTTTTGATTTTCAAGCCAACACCGATTTTGAGAAAAAAAAAAAAAAGCGAATTGGGTCAAAATTTAGAATTACATTTTGTTTGTGTGCCAATCGATAGCTCCTAAGAAAAACATGTTTATATTGAATACGGATGTCGAACTAACGGAATGTTAAATTGTGAGTGACTCAAGCGGACGAAAAAACGGGCGCACAGAAAATAAGCAAGCGATCAAAATTCGAGTGAGAACGATGCGCCACATAAGCTTAGGATACACACACACACACACACACACACAAACACGAGTATGCGCCGCGCTGAGCCAAAGCCAGAGATAAGCAGTCACCAGTTTGTGTGCGTGTTCGCTGTCATTTTGCAGCTTGCGCTCACGCGCTCACGATTCTTGTTGGTGCTGATCGCTGATTGGTCCAATCAATAACAGCTGGCAGTGAGGTTCTCCTTCTGCTCGTGAGAGCGCTCTTCTTTCATTATTCCATGTCAGTGTGGCCCCATCAGGCAACGGGGCATGTTGTTGTGCTGCGGGCGGCAGTTGATTATCTTGTTATACCTTTTTGTGGATGCGAAGATGGGTTAAGTAGATAAGGCGATTCCCACTGCGTACACGTGTTTGGGTAAGTGTTTTCGCAATTTGATATTATAGTACCTGTGCTTGTGATTGATTGCTTGTGCTTATTATCTAACTTTGTTCACTTTGCGTCCGCTAACAGAGTCGAGTGAAGCTGCTTTACAAAAATTATATGTGAAAATTCGCAAGTAAATGCCATCGTGCTCTAAAGTTTGACAAAGGTGGAATCACAATTTAAAGAAGTTCATCGATTTATTGTTTAGTTTATTGCTGTAATTTTCTCCTCACTTCGCGAAATAAGAAGACAATGAGCAAGCAATCATATACACATACATACATACATGCATATGCACATACATACGTACATGCATGCATATGCACATACATACATACATACATACATGCACATGCACATTCGGCAATTCATATCTACATATTCTAGTTTTTGGATTCCTCGCTTCGTTTGCTGTGCGCCGATTTTCTCGAGTAAAAAGCTCTCTGGAAATATTATGAGTTGAAATTCTCGTTCGTTTTGGGAATATCAATTGACATGTACAGAAATCGCCTTCTCAGGTTTGACCCGATAGGGCAAAGGTAAAATCAAAGGTAAATTCTTGAAGGTAAATTCTTGTCGGTCAATTTTGATAATTTTTTTTTTTTTTTGTTTTATTTCAAGTTTACCGTTATTATGGAAACAACTTAAATTAAGTTTATATGAAGACAACTTTTTCTACTGTTCAGTCGAACATAAAAATTTAGATGGGTAAACCGATCTGTGAGATCGATTGGATGAAACCTCCGCAATCTCCTCCGCATGCGGACTCCTTGAATGCTATGTCTCCTTGGAAGGCGCCTGGCCAGACAATTTGGATGATTTGCAAGTTCCAAGTTCCAACCCCAAAAGGTACTTTACATCCTTCCGAAGTCGGACTTAATTTAACCGATACTAAATGCTTACAAAATACTAATTCCTTTTTTTTTTCAAGAAGAACACATTCAATAACTGAATGACCTTGGTTAAGCCATGACATCAATTTTGAGCAAAATCTGCGTCGATTCTCAAATCAACATTTTGCAGAATTCTGTCGGTTTTAAAGACTCACGAATCCTTAAAGGTATGTCTCCAGAGTCGGACGTAATCAAACCGATGTACTTTAGTCGACAAAAACTAATATATTTTTTAATTTGTATTTTTCAGGCGAATCCGCCAACGTTCATGGACAACATTTCATCAGCAAATGATCGCTATTCATGGTACCTAGTTGACCTATATATCCTTGGTTATTCCATATCAAGGATATAGTCCTAGCGAACCTAAAGGACACAGTTCTTGCAAAATGCGTAAGAACAGGGTCCAAAATGTGTATGCTTTTCCTTAACAGCCGCCCCCAGCAACAGTCCCGCCCCCTAAATGGTTGCTAGTTGACAAGCATATCCTTGGTTATGCCATACCATCGATATAGTCCTTGGGAACCTAAAGGATCAGATCCCTGCAAAATGTGCATTGAAATGGTCCAAAAACATGTATGCTTTTTCTTTTAGGAGCCCTTTTACATTAGCAGCAGCTGCAGCTGTTGTTTAACAGCCGGCTTACAGCACTCGTTTAACATGAGCTGCTACTTAACAGCACTCATTTGAAATGAGTTACATTTTTGCCCCTTAATGCTATGCAATGAAAATTTTTGTTCGACGAACTCGTCGACCTTCTGCGCATTTCTGTTCGCCTGGTATTTGAGTGGGATTTTAGTAAAAATTTGGCACACAGCCGGTGACGAGGGCGCCCCTTTTGGGTATGCAATGAAAATGTTCGTCAAATAAAAATATTCTTTGTCGACCTTCTGGGCATTTCTGTTCGCCTGGTATTTTGGCAGATTTTAAGAAAAATCTCGGCAGCCAGCGGTTGCCAACAAACGCCCCTCACGGGTATGCAATAGGTTTCTAAAAGCCGTTGATTTTTTCGTTTTTAAATAAAAAAACAGGATGTTCGTGTTTTATTTTGAATAATTGATTTATTTATGTTGAAATTTATAAATTTGTTATTTTTTTAGCTTATTTAAACGTAAATTAACTATATCTGGCTTAATTAAAGTCCGATCTTGGAAAAATCTGCTTTGTCACGCGTGAAGGTCCTTAGAGCTCCTTGTAGTCCTTAATTTGTCAGTCTGAAAAGATAAAAACACATTTAAATTAAACAAGGCAAAAAATATATGAACGCATTTTATGTAAAGAAAAAAGGACATAACTCGGTCATGTCCTTGCAGATTTTCAAAGGACACGGTGCGTTAGGATCGTATAGACCCCCTGCATCGATCTGCATCATAAAAATATGGGGTCATCTAAGAATCCCAGGTCTTGTATTTCGACTTGTAAAATTTTCGTCGCGAAACGCACGGAAATGGGCTAAAAACACATTTCCTTGAATATCTCCTTAACTACAAGGACGATCTTAATGAAATTTGGCCAGTTGGTAGTCCTGGTTAGTACCATTTTTTTGACACATGACTCGCAAGGATACGCAAGGATACAGCCGAGTTATGGCCTAATTTTAGTATACAAAATTGTCCTTAAAACTTTTTTGTCTAAAGGACTTTCGTCCTTTGGGTTGTAAATTCTTCAATGGGAGTGTGAGGAATATCTACTGGCCAAAGGACATCCCCATAGTCCTTCAAATGGCCAAGTTAGCCCGGAATTTTTCGATTTTAGCCAATTTTGCGACCAACCCCCTAGGAAAAATTTCGACGAAATTTTTTGTCGAATCCTGGAAATCCTTGAATGCCAATCGATAGTTCTGCTCATCGCGATTTCAAATATGCATATCCTTGCGATATCCTTAAGGATTTGGCCGAGTTATGGCTAATTGAAAAATGTCCTTTTTAGAAAATTAGCCATAAATCGGAAACGGCAAGGACGATTTTGTTGTCCTTTGGACAGTTTATGGTCCTTGCTCATACGATTTGTTTGACACAGGACTTGTCAGGATCCGCAAGGATACGGCCGAGTTATGGCTTTGTTAATTTACGAAAGAATCGTGCTCATATCTAGGTTGTCTGCAGGACTTTCGTCCTTTTCATTGTATAATCTGAATCGGAAGGATGAGCACTAACGATTGGCCAACGGGCATCATGATCGGCAAGCATACGGCCGATCTACAGCCTTTTATCTCTGCCGACAAAAATCACTTTTCTTCAGCTCCTTGAAGGATTTTCGTCCTTGTTATTGCATATTCTAAGTTGGCAGGTCAAGGACTACATGTTGTGCAAAGGACATCAGATTGGTCCTTAAGGTGCTCCAAGTTGTGTCCTTAAAGAAGACAATGCCCATATCTCGGCAACCTCTAAGGACGACTTTGATGTCCTTTGGGCAGATTTTGGTCCCTGGCATACGAGTCGTACGAGACAGGACTCGTCACTCGGATTCACGCGACATATTAAAAAACAAGCCTCCAAGACTCGAACCCGCCAATTTTCTTCCTTTACGAGCCTTTATATGCGCCATTCCCTTAGCTACTTTGTGGCACTTTGAGCGTTTTTGGCTGGCCTTGCACCTCTAGATATCGCATTTCCATATCATCCAAGTAGCCTTTGAACCGCCTTAAGCTAGTTTTCCTTCGAATGGGAAGTTCTCTTTCTGCTCAGTCTGCGGCTGAGCCTCGTCAAGCACAGACCCTTTTCCTACGTTTTTTTCGTTTACGTTGCTTTTCTTCTACCTTTTTACTCATTTTACTTTTTTTATACAATACTTATCTTATCTTAAGTTTATATCTTTCATACTCTTTTGTTTTGTATTATTATCTGATTGATAAAAATAAATTTTGAGCCCTCCTTCCCATTGCAAAAGAATTATTAAACTCTTCAACTCGATAAATCTTTTCATGCCAAAAGTATTCAAGGTCTACGTCCTCGCCTTTTAGTCTTGTCCAAGGGCAACTAATAATATTTTATTATTTGTTCTATTGATCGAAATATATATTATTATTGCCTAGGCATTTCGAAGGTGTTTCTTTCTTTGGCCAATTTTCGATGGCCTAAAGTTGTAGATGAATCTGAACCAGGAGGCGAGCTGAGGAGGCGCCAAAAACGTTTGAATGAATCCTTGCATATATTTAGGTCGGCAAGAACTAATTAGCTTAACACAGTCCATTTTTGGATTGCAGGCGAGTTCAAAACTAAGAAAACTGTTTTGCTTAAACTCTCACTATTTTGGCGGTTTGCCCAGTTCGATTTCATATTATTTAGTTTGATTTGCATTTTCAAAAACGGCGCCAAACATTCGTCATTCGGCAATTTATTTATCGATATGTGCGCATCGTTTACATTATCCAAATGCACTATCGATATTCTCGTTCACGATGGAGCTAAAAAATACCAGCGAAAATACCAACTTGGTGGCAGCCATGCCTAAATAAAACTAATGAAAAGACAATAATCTATAATTAATTTAAACAATTACAATGAACCAGACGCTTTGTTGGTGTATTTTTAGTGCATGCTTTTCTCTTAATCACAGTTTAATTGCTTACTTGATAGCTAAATAATATCGACTACACGCAGTCAACCAACCGCCACGTTTATTTATAATCGCTCTTTTTCAACGGTTTTTGTTGCAATATCATAGCTTTACAGGCAGAAAATCACAGTATCGGTATAAAAAGCCGGAACTAACTTGCATCAGGTTTGATGCCCACGTTTGAGCTCAAGAAAGACATTTGAAATTTAGGCGCGCAGCAAACTGAACTGTAGATGGCGCTAATTGATTGCGCTATATTGTGAATGGTCGGCAGCAACGATTAATACCAAAACAGTTGGCAGCCTATCGATACATCGATATGGTAAAGCAGCGCTGCGCAGCACACTCAAGTGATGTTCTGCGCACTGTTTTTGTTGTTTTATCCACTTGTTTTTGTTCACTTTTATACACTTCTTCGTTCGGTTCGGTTATTGTTGTCGCTTGCGCTGAACGCGCGCACATACGTTTTTTTTTTTTTAATTTTTGTTGTTTTTCTATCCAAAAAGAGATGTTTTAACACTTCCGTGGATTGTGTATTGTGTTTTCGTTGATTTTTATTGGGCGCAAATGCAAATTTTAAATGTAATTTCTTAATGTCAACAAATAAAGCAACACCTTAAGTGAGTGAGTGAGTAAGTGATTGAGTGAGAGTGGTAGAGAGAGGGAGAGGAAGAGAGGAGTGGAGACGCTCTCATAGATTGTGTACGGTTACATTTTACTAATGTTGTTTTTGTTGTGTGTTTACAAATGCGGACGCCGCCGATGCTGCTGCTGCGCTGCCACTGCTTGAATAAATGCGTGTTATGCGTATTTGTTTAGTTAACAACTAAGCTAATGGCACCTAAATTTGCAAATATACATATATAAAATTAAAAGAAAAAAACAGTGCGACGGCCAGTTAAATTTCACCAAAATAAAAAAAAATCATTTTAAACCAAAAACAACAAACACAGAACGTGACTAGTTTAATTAATGCAGCAAGCGCAAACGCAGCGGCAGAGGAAGAAGAAGAAGAAGAAGCAACAGCAGCTACAACCATTACAAGTGAATTTTTTTTTGTGGGCAGCTGACTGCGCTGTCGCCGTTGCGCCGCCGCTGTTGTCGCTTAACGTATGTATGTGTATGGATGTGTGTGTGTGTGTGCATGTGTGGGGAAAGGGCGGCGGCTATGTCTGCGTGCGTGTGCGCTATTGCTGTTGCCGTTGAAATAAATGCGTGCAATTAGCATTAATATAATTACAATTGCCGTGCACAAAATGGGGGTGCAATAATTGAAGAACAGCTACAGCTTAAATCAGCACCAGCAATAACAACAACAACAACAACAATAACAATTGCTTAGTAATTGTCATGGCGGACGCGCAGTTATTTCGTAATGGCAGCAGCAGGCGCAGCAGCAACAACAAAAGTCGCGGCCGCAGCAACTGCGTCGGTTGTAAAGCGCCGTTATTACACGCACACGCACACGCACGCGCAACAGCCTGCTCACACCACACATGCATTTCTATGCATATACGCATGCACACACACACACACACACACAAACACATGCATACGCACTTGTGCTCTCTTCGCTGCTCGCTTGCCCCACACGCACGTTGCAGGCAGCAGGCAGCTACGCGTTGCGCCGTCTTCTTCATTTTTTCCGTTTCATTCGTTTGCTTTCTACCTGCAGCAGTGACGTTGCGACGCTTTCGCTTGCTGCTGCCGCTGTCGCTGCCGCTGCTGCTGCTCTTCCTATCTCTCGCTCGCTCTCCTCTGCTCTCTTCGGCTGCTATTGAGAGCGCAGCAGCAGGCAGTGTGACAGTGCCGTTATAATTTTGTTTGGCCATAAAAAAGCATTTGGCATGGGCGCATTCCTTGAATTGTGGCCGACGCGCCATTCGCTCAGCGGCAACGAATATTGTAATCAAAACGAACGACAACAGACAACAACAACAACAACAACAACAACAACAGCAGCAGCAGCAACAACAATTTTGTAACAAGCGCGAGTTGCATCTTTTATTTGTTTCTGCAGAAAGAAAAGAGCCAACGCCGCTGTCGACGCTGACGCTGACGCCGACGCCGATGCCGCTGTCGACGCTGTAAACAAGTGCAATATTAATTAAGTGACGACCTATCGAGAGAGTGATATTTACACACACACAATTGCACACATGCACACGCACACGCACGCAGACACAGACACAGACACAGACAGACAAATAATGTTATAACAAGCAGAAAAGGAAGAAAACAACAAGCAAAAGCCGCAATAGTCAACATTTTCGGGTTTCCACTGTACTCGCAACGGGCAGCGCCATGAAGCAGCAGCAGCTACAACAACAACAACAACGAAGGCAACAAATGCTGCTTCTTTTTGGCATTTTAACAATATTCTGGCCACAGGTAAGTGACGTTTGATACCCTTTAACGATTCAAGCCCATTGGGCATGCTGCACTCGGTGTTTCCGTTTGTTGCGCATTAACAGTAAATGTTGTGTATGCACAACAGTTGATTGATAAGGGAGGATTGCCATAACTTGAAACGAAACTGATTTGTACATTCGATGTTAATTACAGGGTATGAAGCAGGTCACATAGAGCATGTGATTCATTTTACAGGGTATACATAGTTGTGATAACTGATCCAGATGGATTATTCACGCTATATATGTATGACATTATAAAGTTGGTAGATATACAAAGTATATACATATATATAATTGATATGTTAAATGTTTTTTACATATGTATGTATGTACATACATGTACATGTATGTATTACACATAGCTCGCCGTTAGAGCTCGTAATACGCCCAGCCTTATCGGCGCTGCGGCATTATCTGGCAAAAAGGCAGCGACTGCTACGTTGCGCCGGGCCTCTGAAATGCAGGGGGAATATGGAATGCCTAAATATGTATGTACATATAATTCGCTTCATTGACTAAACTTAGTGAGCGGCACTTGCAAGGGGAAGGGGGCAGGCACGTTTTAAGCATGTGTACCAAGTATTTCGAGATATATTCTGACTAATGCATGAAACGCATACAAATTTACTCGTCTATTTAACGCGCCAAACATTTCAAGCATGCTCATTAACGGAAGGGGCACGGCAAGACAAAAAAAAAAGGGGGGGGGGGTGTAGGGGGCTGACAAGGGAAGGCAGAAGTTACAGCTCGTTCAATGCACATTTTCCATTCGCCCTATCGAATTCTCAAGTTGTTAAAGTAAACAATTGCAGCAGTTAGAAGAGGAAGATCAGCAGCTAGAAGAGGAAGAGGAAGATCAGCCGCAAGAAGAGGAAGAGCAGCAGCTAGAAGAGGAAGATCTGCAGCTAGAAGAGGAAGAGGAAGATCAGCCGCAAGAAGAGGAAGATCAGCAGCTAGAAGAGGAAGAGAAAGATCAGCAGCTGGAAGAGGAGGATCAGCAGTTAGAAGAGGAAGATCTGCAGCTAGAAGAGGAGGACCAGTAGCAAGAAGAGGAAGAGGAAGATCAGCAGCTAGAAGAGGAAGAGAAAGATCTGCAGCTAGAAGAGGAAGAGGAAGATCAGCTAGAAGAGGAAGATCTGCAGCAAGAAGAGGAAGATCAGCAGCTAGAAGAGAAAGAGCTAGATCAGCCGCAAGAAGAGGAATATCAGATTCCTCGTCTTGCCACCGCCCATCCCCCTCGCCTGTTTCCTCCCCTTTTATTGATCTTTTCTGTCGCTGGGCCCATAAATCATGGATTCATCGTTATTTACTGCGTCTGCCGTATTTCAATTGGGGGATTTTCTCTCCCTCTCTAGCGCTCGCTCTGCCGCCCGTAATTACAAATTACAATAATTAACGGCCCGCTTCCCCGTTCTCAGGCGCCCGCACCAGCCGAATTACACCCTCCTCCCCCCGGCATTTTAGCCTAGGCAAAGGCAATGTGCATTTCTGAATTTGTATTATTATTATTATTGGTTCCTCTCTTTGTTTTCTGGTGTCATAAACTTTTTAATCACTCGCCGCAGCCGGTTTCATTTCATTTCATTTCGTTTTGTTTTCGTTTTTGTTTTTGTTTTCGTTTTTGTAACTTGGGGGCTAAACCCGAGATTCCGTAACTCCGTAATCCCTGCAATCAATTATAGTACGTCGGAGAACTCGTTCTTTAATCTTTAACCCGCGCTCGGCCTTTTTTTCTGCTCAGCGTAAGCTTTAACCAGTTCGATCTTTATGTACATATATACATATATGCAGATATGTAGATTTGGATATATATTCACATTCATGTTCGCTTTGATTTGATTTGATTTCTTATGCCCTGATAGTAGACCTTTCTCTTCGAATTTAGCGTAGATTAGTCTCTTGTTTTTGCATTTACTTTTTACAAAACTCGTTTCATTTTGCGTACAACTCAATGCGACAAATAAAAACGAAAAAAATGAACAAACCAGATGGAACAGCTAAGTGCATGAATGCAAAGTCTCAGAGAGCATACACTATACGAAAAAGAGTATTTGCTTAATAATATCGTAGATACATTTATAAATATATAACATATCGTAATTTAAGTTTTTTTTTTGTATATCTGGAGTAATATCTTTAAAAAATATGCTCGAGTTAAATGCTTAATTAGATAGAAAACTATTCTGAAGCAATATTTTGAAAGTCAAGCAAACTTTTCTTAAAAATAAACTCAATTTCTTTTTATAAAATCTACTCTACAACACGTGCAAACTGTAAAAGCCAGAAAACTGAGAAAATTCTGGAAAATAAAAAAAAAAAAAAAAAGATAACATTTTAAGTCCTTTTTCAAGAAATATTCAAATGCAGCTGTAACAGATTTCAGCTAACATGGAGCACTCAAATTTATGTTTGAGAATGTGAAAAGTAAAGTAAAAGTAAATTGATGTACTGTTACACAACTGTTAGCATAGTTATGTTACCCCTTTTAGAGGCTGAACAGAACTCGAAAAGTGAATGAGACAGAAACCGAAACAGAAACAGAAACAGAAACAGAAACCAGATATGCGTAAATCTAAATAATCGCTCAAGGTTGGATGGTTCGGTTCCTCGCTCGCTTTGCGGGCCTGACATTAAGATAAAGATAAAAGCTGTCCTGTCTCCAGTTAAATCTACTCCAGCTCCGGTTAACTCGCTCCGAGCCAAAAAAGCTAAGCCTCGCGCTCAGTCGTTTATTTGTTTATTGGCCCCAAAAAAAAAAAAAAAACACAATACAGAATTAAAAAAAAAAAAACTCCAAAAGTTGTTTTTGCAGTTTGCAATTAAACTCACTCGGAATGCGGCCGCTGACTGTTTGTTTTGTCTCTGGGCTCACGTGCCAAGACAACAACAACAACAACAACAACAACAACAACAACAACAACAACAACAACAACAACAACGACAACAACAGCAAATGAAAATAATAATAATAAAAAGAATATGCAACAACAATTTGAGCGAGATTTCGCCTTGACTTGATCACAATATCAGATGCGTCGCATCATTACGTGCCGGGCGTACTCGGCCAGCGACAAGTACTCGATACCTGCCACACATTACTCACTGTTAACTACTCGTCCGGGGAGAGTATTCGACATGTTCGGCTCGGTACTCGGTCGCGCGCATTGCTAAGCGCCTCCCGATAAAGGCCGATGACATCAGCGCGCATGAAGTTTGTCTCTTTTTTATTTATTTGTTTGTTTTATTATTATTTATTATTTCTATTTTTTTTTTTTTTATATATGTAAAAAGCTTCATTGATGCTTGTTCTGGTTATTTGTTTTTTTTTTTTTTTTTGCTTTCTGGCAACGCTGCTTGAAATTACATTTATTTGAATCGCAGATCAAACGCTTCGCACCGACATTTCAATTAAAGAAAGTTCATCTAATCGGCACACGCCACGCCCCTGCCGCACCATGCATGCCCCTTTGCCCTTGGCCCCGGTTGTTTGGAACCCATAAATTAGCCGTACAAAAGGGGCTAAACATTTTGTACAGATAATTATATTTATTAGATATTATAGTATAAAGCTAATTAGCCAATTATTTTGTTATTTACATTTAGACTCGTTTCGGAAATGTTCGTTTCAAAGTTAAATTGCGTTGCGCTTAACCGCTTGTCAAATATGATAACGTCACGTTAAATTGACCAGTTGGCAGAGGAGCTCGTGGTGTTGCCATATGCGCAATGTTTCGCCAGCTGGCAACGTTACGATTTGATCTGCTTGTTAACAATCTTACAGATCGGAGAACTGTATGTTAAAGTTTTTGAAATGAAATTAGGCAGAACTTTAACTCTATGTAGATTTGACAAGAGATCAAAGAGTATCTGATAAACAATTGGCACGCAATACCACTAAACGCAATAAGTTAAAGCTTTTAACAATAAGCTTTTGTAACATCATGTTAAAGTGGCTGTTAATTTGAACACGATGCTAACTACTGGGCCTCCAGCTCCACTCCACGCAATTAGTTGAAGCTTTTAATAATAACCTGATCACAGCAAATTTAATGTGCTAGTCACAGAATATACAGGGTATCGGCTAAACTTAAAACATTGCAATTTAATTTAACTGCCAGTTAAATAGTTTGTTCCTTTTTCAGACGCAGCTAAGAAGAGCACCAAGTACCTTTCGGTAATATTTCATTATGCAAGGTATTCAACCAAGTTAATATGCCACAGCAGGGTATACAGGGTATACTCAGAACTTGGCTGCTTAACAGCCAGCCAGACTTTGACATGAACCCTAATACGCATGGCTGATTCGTGGCATGCTACAGGGTATGCCTGGGGCGAGCACATTCCAAAACTGTTCGTGTTTGTTTATAATTTTCGGCTGTTGTAATTTAAATTTCGAGCTCGTGCAGCCGCGTACACGGAATCGTTATCGTGTTCAGCACAACGTTTATATACATGTATGTTTTTATTGCTCGATGCACTTGCCGAACGTCTGATCTAATTTTAATTAATTAAACCGAAACCGAAGTCGAGCAGCGGGTTGCGCCCCAGCCCCAGACCACCCCCTCAGCCCCCCTGCCTTGCTGTGCCTTTTCTTTTCATTTCTTCTGTTTTTTTTTTTATTTTTTTTTTTTTTATTGGGTGTGGTCTGCGTTTTGTCGAAACTCGAGGTTGTAATAACAGCTGCCCCACCGCAACCCCCCTTTTGGCTTTTATTTGTTGTTTACTGGAATGCATTGCGTGAGGTGCGGGGAGGGGCAGTGGAGGGGGGGGGGGGGGCAGACTCCCCGGTGGAGTCTTGGGCATACATAAGTATATCGTTCGGATCGCGTGCCAATTGTTATGCACAGCAAGTGGCCAAGTTGAAGCTGTAGCCGTGGCTCGCCCGGCTCGAGGGTGGCCATTAATTGATTCTGTTAGGTGGCAACGCCGGCAGGAAAAAGTGCCTACGAAAATGGGTTGACAACGCGACGATCGTCAAAAGTCGCGTGTTAAATCATTCAGTTTATGTTGCCGGGCAGCTGCTTCTTTCTTTCTTTCTTTTTTTTCTTTTCTTTTTTATTGTGTACCCATATCTGTGCTGAGTGTATTTGTACAGGAATGCCAGATACACGGCAAGAAATCAAGTTGCTTTCGGGTTCAAATTGAGCAAATTGGCATTACAACTTCTTGCTCTTCTCCCTTTCATTTTGGATTTAGATTAAGACCAAAATTGATTTCAAATACGTTCCTCCTTTTATCTCTGTCGGTCTTCAAACTAACATGACTAAATGGTAGAGAACTCTTCTCTTCGGTTAATTTATTGACATTAAGTTGAAAACTTTACCAGCTAGTACTTCAACTCGTGCCATCTTGATTTCCTATGAAAAATAGATAATTTTTCAACCAAATTTCTATATGCACAGCTGAAGGCTGTAACAATAATAGAAAATATTTCTATATGTTCATTTATAGATTTCTAGCCAGTGTATAGACAAAATTTTGTACAGTGTATGGTCGTTGTCAGTCGACTGTCATTTGCCTCGACTCTTCCGTCTGAAGTCTGTGTTTTCTGTGGGGATATTCCAAATTTCCACAAACTTCCATACACACAGACACACATTTTTTCTTCCTAGACGTGTCCGTGTGTGTGCGAGTGTGTGTGTGTGTGGCATGCAACCATCCGGCGGCACTTGATGAAGTGCCTTTTTAAAAATAGCCCACCATTTAGCGGCAAATTATTTGTGCTGTCGGGCAGCGAGTGCTGTGTAAAGTCATGTAAACTAAAGAATCAGGGTTCCCTCTTCTTCTCCTTCTCCTCCTTCTAATCTTTTTTTTTTCTACTTTTTTGCTGGCTCTTTTTCCGTTCTGAAGAGAGACACGCTCTCTGCGAGCTGCCACTGAACTGATGAGTGCGTCACAAAAAGCCAAAATATGCAACGTTTTTCTCAAACTTTTCGTTTTCTTTTTATGCCGCGTTTTTGCCCATTGGCCTCCAGTGGAATAACTTTCACACTTATCGTCTAACTATTTCCGGGTGGAGTTTCGCACACGAAGCCCCTTCGCTGGCAACCGAGCCACGAGGCGCGAGGCACGTTGTGTCAGTCTACGCCCACGTGAGTTGTGGGCAGTAGAGATGGCATAGTCCGAGCATACGATGTCAACCTTTGCTGAATCTTGTGGATGATCTCAGCCGAACATTGTACGGATCCCTACCATCAATTGGCATGCAATAAAATCAGAAGTCAAGGGTTCGGGAATGATGTAAGTCCTTTTTATACCCTGAACCCATTAAAAATAGGCAAAAGGGGTATATTGTATTTGTGTAAAATGCAAATGTATGTAACAGGCAGAAGGAAGCATCTGCGACCCCAGAAAGTATATATATTCTTGATCAGCATCAATAGCCGAGTCTATCTAGCCATGTCCGTCCGTCTGTCCGTATGTATGAACGCAAGGATCTCAGAACCTATAAGAGCTAGAGACTTGAAATTTTAGCTGTAGGTTCTCCTAGTGCCTGCGCAGATCGAGATTGTTTCCGATAATCGATAACTTACTCCGTTTCCAAGCAATCGATAAAAATCGATATCGACATCCTGTTTTTTGAGCAAATTGGGTAAATAATAAGAGCTAGAGTCAACAAACATGATATGTTGCTTCTAGAATATTATATATGTATATGTCAAGTATCTTTCATTTTATAGCTATCGCCACCTCCCCGCTACCACCTCAAAGAGGGTGCAGGGTATTCCCTAGTCGGGAGCTCCCGACTAGAACCTCTTACTTGTTTATTTATTATCTCGGCCAAATATTGATCTAGAAGATACATTTCAAATTTGTCGACACTGGCCAAGAGATTTGCTCAAAAAACAGGATTTCGATATCGATTCTTATCGATTGATTGGAAACGGGGCCAGTTATCGATAATCCGAAATAGACGTGTGCTTCGCTAGGCTCTAGGAGAACCTACCTTCAAGTCTATTTCAAGTCTAGCTCTTATAGACGGACGCACAGACAAACGGACTCGACGAACTTTATGGGTTCGACCTGTTGCATATATTTGCACAAACCGATATAGCCTCGTTAGGTTCAGGGTTCAGTTCTTCCCAAAATTATATGCCAGTTATATTGCTGAGCGTGTTGTAACTATCGCAGCTATCCGTGAAATGTCTTTTGACTTGATTGCGTATTTGTCCTCCTTCGGTTTAATCATCGAAACTCTCGTGTCACTTCGACCTGTCGCAGGCCACAAATATGTTGTTTCGTTTGACCAACTGCGCTTCTTGCCCAACTAACCCTTTGACACCTATTGCTCTCATTCGGCTCGCGGAGCAGATTTGGACTGAATTCGTAAGGTTTTCGCTTAATTAGCCGCAAATTGGGCCTACATAAATGGCCAACAGCGGCAGCTAATTGGCCAATTGCGTTGCGACAAGCCGCCAAGTCGCCAGCGGGCACACGTGTATGTCGAAGCTGGGGCTCAGGTTGGGGTGTCAGAGCCGCAGTCTGCTTACATTTATATATATATATATATATATATATATTAGTTATGTAATTGCAAGCGTGGCGCGGCTATCGACTGATTGATCAAAGATACGAATATGTATATATAAATATATAAAGTGTATAGTGTAGTGTAGAGTAGCTCTGGCTACTAATGATTGGCTATAAAACGATTTTGCACTAGCCGCAACAGCAACAACCTCTGCATTAATTAATGTTAATTGCGACGGCCTTTTACAGCAGCCTAAAGGCAATAGAGCATGCCACGCTAGACGATGCCCTGTAAATGGCTCAAAAGTTGTAAAGATTTTCAAAAGACATCGCCTATGATCATAAGAAAGATATGGAAAACAAACAAATATGTATATTTGTTCGGCATACGTGGACTGTTTTGTAAGCTTGGGATCTAGAGATTGCCATATGGAGTCTATAAAACAAATTTTAGATGTAGCTCGTACAAAGTGCGACTCGACTGTGGCTGCTGTTCAATGCAATATGCGAAATGGGAATCAGATGCTTAGCTTGGGATTGAAGACTCTCTATGCACGTCTTATATAGAGTCTGCATGCCAAATTTCAAAGCTGTCGCCCGTACAAGCTCCGACTCGACTATGGATGCTGATGGATAAAATGTACGAAACGAGATGCAAACAAATTCGCGCACTTGGAAATCGTTTGCATTTATCATCACCGACTGTGGCTAGTTTATAAATACAGGGTATATGGCGTAAAATAACTGGGCCAAGTCAAAAAGAAAACCAAACTTTGAACAATTTTGTTGTTTGCTGAGCAGCTCAGGTGGTTCGAGCGAGGAGCGAGGAGGCGGTAGGGGGGGCGGTAGGGGGGCTAGCCGGGCTGTCAGGCTGTCAGGCTGGCTTTTAGTCGCAAAAATTCAATTGCAAATTATTCACATGCTCGCATTCAGTTTTGGCCGGGCTGCTCAATACCAGCGCCAATTTGTTTATTGAATACCGAATATGAATAAAAAAAAAAAAAAAAAAAAAGACAAACCGAAAAAATAAGTGAATTAATAAAAGAAAAAGAAGAAGCAGAGGCAGAAGCAGAAAAGAAATAAAAGCAAAACAAATAAAACTTGGTGCTCGCCTAACAGGTTTCGGCAGCTGCCATATAAATAATTAGCAAAAACCAACAACGCTTTATAAATCAGACGCAAACAGCACAAGCGACCGGCCCCACTGCTCCCCCCTCCCCCCTCACACACCCCATTCCCCCCTCGTGGCCGCCCAACACCCCACACCGTGTGATCACCTGCGACAACCCACATGGCGCACCTGCCTGTGCCCACAACTAATGCAATCGACTCTGTCTTTTGCCTAGCCTGGCGTAGGGTATTCAGCTTTGGCCAGAAACGAAGGCTTCCAGAAGCCTGCTGCCAGAGCGCCGTCTATTCGAGATGTTCTTTGCGGACTCGGCTCGCTGGGAGAGCTTTTATATAGCACGAAACGAAACTTAACCTTACTTTCAAATAAAGCTTCAAAGTTGCTTTTGCAGATATTGCCAACAGACTAAAGGAACAGAAGCTAAGTAATCCTTAAGGTAGTAGTCCAATTGGAATGATAGTTAGTCTAGCTTTAAGTGCATAACAATTGTTGATGCTGGCTTTATGTAAACTTAAAGGGAGTCCAGTTGGAATAAGAGATTTCCAGCTCTTAAGTTCATAACTCTTATTTGCTTAAGATAAGAATATGCATATGCATATCGGGAGGTATTTAAAATGTATCTAATATATATACATAGATGATGTATACGCAAGGGCAAAAGATCTTTCTAATTAAATCTGTATATCTTGGTGTATTCAATAAACATTTTAGATATATTCAGATGCATAAGTAGGGGTATTCAAGCGGCGGCGCGACCAAAGATCTGATTACTTTAATAGGCATATCTGCAGGTGATTCAAATATATCTGAAACTTGTGATCGTTAAGTAAGGGTATTCAAGCTGCGGCGCGGCAAAAGCTGTCAATTTCTTTGATTTAATTTTGTTTTGCTTCGATTTTTTTCAGCCGCCTTTTTTATTATTTCTTTTTTTTTTTGCCAGCTCAACGCAAAAAATGTACGCTTGTGCTTTTAATTTGAGCTGCGTTTTTTTTTTGTATTGGAGGGGGTCAGACCAGCTGGAGGGGAGGGGGTGGGGGGGGGTGTTATGTATATACTTGATGTTTTGTTTAGTTTTGTAATTATTACAAATTATTTAACTAGCGCCGCATGTTGAGGAAACTGACGCGTCATGGAATTATTTGGAGACTCTGCGCCAAGCCGAGCACACCAACAGATAATGCCCATAGAGATTATATATGTATGTATGTATGTAGTGCACGACATTGGGTTCTTTGCCGCTCGCGGGGGTTCATTTGACGCTTGGTTCATGACCTCGTCTTTCGGTTTTAGTTTAGCGGCAAAAAAAAAAAAAAAACTAATTGCAGCTGCAATTGCCCCTGCTCCAGCTGGCAACTGGGCAACTGGGCAACGACGACGGGGCGACGATTGCATTTGTAATGAACGGACAAGGTCGACGCTTCATTAATGCGAATCGAGTGCCAAGTGCGCGGCGGCTGCCCGACGCAGAGCTGCCTGCTATGCGCACTCGCACAACTTTCCCATGGCGCCCAAAAAAAAAACAAAAAGAAAAAAAAAACGCATAAATAAAGTACGAACAAATTGAAAAAATAAATATCAAAAAAGAAAAAAGCAAAACAAAAAATATCATAAACGAAAAGTGAAAGGCTGCAACAACAACAACAATAACAACAACAACAACAACAACAACAACAACAACAACAACAACAACAACAACAACAAGAGATCAGATAAGTGCGCAATGTCAATTGCAAGTGCTTTATAAATAGCCCCAAATAGACGCCCCCACACACACGCACACACACACACACACAGGCACACACACACAGGCACACACACACAGGCACACACACACACAGGCCTTGTTATATCTCTCAATATCTGAGCACTCGACTCGCATATGTCAAATGGCAGCAAATGCCTTTAACGTAAGCCCAAAGCGCACAGTTACATGAAATATGAATTTAATGTGCATACTTTCCTTTCACACACACACACACACACACACACACACACACGCACACACACACACACAGACCCCTATCAAATACATCTATCCACATACATATATGCACATATCATAATAATATAATGCCCAAATAGTCGCAAATCTTGTGTGTGTTTTCGCATGCCAATGCGAATCAATAAACAAATTGTCCACATTTAGCATACTATATGCTATGCGATAGGCTATACGCACCCAATGTTCAGGTGGTATATAAATGGGGCGTAAATATGAGTAGTAAATAGCATTGCCATTGGCCATAATATTATCTAGATTGAGTTTATTTTCTTTGCATAAACACAAGCGCATTTTGCTTAGCTCACGTTACGATCCCATTGACATTAATCGATTTGAAGATCCGGCTTTCTACCTACAGTTGATTTTTTTGATTTCAGTGCATAACCGTATTTACATACATAATATTTATACATATTTATGAAATATTAAGCCAATTGCTCTACCTATGTCTGCCATTTGTTTCACTTCTCTTCATCTCCTCTTTGAACGGCATCCTTAAAGGTCTATTGTCCTCACATTAATTCTTTGCGATTGTCTATACTCTCTCTTCATCATACTTTTTTTATAGGGCTTTGATTTGGCATTTGCTTCTTCAGTTAATCTTTTTTCTACTCACTTCCAACCTTTTCCTTATTGCTCATTCTTACTAACTTGGTTTCGCTTTCTCCCTTGCGAGCAGAATTTCTCTCTCTCTCTCTCTCTTTCACACACTCATTCCCTCTCTCTGGCTCTTTTTATTGTTGTATGCCGTTCTATCTGTTTGGAATCTTTCTTTCATTTTCTCTCGAACTATTCTATATTTCTCACTTTCTTTCTCTCATTCTCTTTTCTTCCCATTTAGTTTTATGCGGCATCCGCAATCGTTTTACTGGCGCAGTTTTCAGATGTGCCTATTGCTGTTTTCGTTTCCTCTTTGTGCGATATCCTTCAACGTTCTACTGACACATCGAACGCGAATATATGACGCCGCCTGTTACTGGCAGCTGTCTCTGCCTGTGACGCTGCAGCCAGATCAATTAACTTGTCAATTCTCCTAAAAACGGCTTAAGGCTTAATGTAGCTGTAGCATCAGGCAGCTGTTTATTCTGCCTCTTAACTGATTACTCACTCACAACAGGGCACTCTCATAGTCAATTATAGAGTAATATACTCCATTAAGTACGATTCTGGTTAGTCAAATAAAATGGTAATGTCACAAATTGCTCAACTAATGGGCGATTTTAAGTGGAATGTCAATTTGAGAGAAGGCCTCAACAAAATAAAAACCCACCCACAATCGAATCGGAAATTGAACAAAATTAACTTCCGTATTAGCCCATTGTTCGCATGTCACATGCGAAAACAACTCTTTTCATATATCATATTCGTATTCATATTCAAAGTTGGAAAAATCAATTGCGATTTCCATTGTAATTTTCCGCTTTGCTGCTGCTGTACTTTACTATCGGCTTGGGAAATGAATGCATTCAAAGTTCGAGGTAATATATGTATATTTATTTCAAGAGAATCGCACAATCTAAACGCTTTCTGTTTCTCTTTACGTTCAATCACGTGCTTCAGTTTTATTTTTTTTATTTTATTTGTTGTGGAGTTCGTGATAAGCGTCATCAATGGGGATCCGCGTATTATCCGTTGTTTAATATGCACTAAATTATCGAGTCAGGTTCAAGAAATTAGCTAATCATCTATTCATTTACAATCTAAATAGTAAATGAAATAAATGCTGAGTTTGATTCTAAACAAACTCCGTGCTATTATTGCGTTTGTGCTCAAAAATATAGATCACGTATTCCAACTGGTTTTTCTCCCCCGCCAACTGGATGTTGGCATAACAAATTGTCGATTCAACATTGTAAATTATAATGCGATTGGCTTTTTAATATATACATAGTATATGAATGCGATATTATATGGGCAAGGCCAAAGATGATAGCTAACAGCTAGTTGAGCATCTTCCCATTTCATATTCTATTGTATACCCATTAAATTTTGCCTGCGGCTGGCTTCGTTCAGACACAAATCCAATTGGGTTCGGAAATAATCCCTAAAACAACTTATCTTGCTGATGCAATTATTGGAATATGAATCGATACTCTCAACTGATTCTATTTTGAATATCATTCTGCGTAATTTAAAGATATTATTAGCTTACCTTATTTTTTGTTTGAGTCCCAACGAAATTCCGTATTTAAAGCTTATCCTGCCTGTCTTCAAACTAGATTTCTTATGCTTGCCTTTTGATCAGTTTATAATCAATATTATAGATTCTTAGCATCCACTTGCAAAAACTCTAGAATACATTGATCTAAGACAATTTCGATTCCTTGAGATGGTTTTTAACTGTGAAATAAAAGCAAATATATAGTAGTTAGCTTTTTTGTTGAATATGTATAAGGGAGATGGAGATACCATAAAGTATATATGTATATGCTTGATAAGGATCAACAGACATGAGGAGCCATCTTCTTTGGCCCATCAACAAATCTCGAGAACTCCAGCAGCCAGAGTCATGAAATTTGGCATGTGATCTCTTCTTTACTAAATCCAATATTGTAAACAAACCAACCAATCAACAGATCTCGAGGTCTTTAAGAACTAGAATTATGCAATTTTGTATCTAGTTTCTTGCATACCCGGGCATTACAGATCTCGTATCGGTTTATAATATGATATAGCTGCTATTGGAACCATCGGCTGCATGTGCTATCGGCTTTTTGTTCATGCAGATATCTTGCGCTAGCTTGGCAAACTAGAGCCTTACTTGGCCACTGACATCATTGCATCCATGTCGAGCTGCTGTATCATATAGCCTTAAAGGAGCGGACATTGTAGTGTATTAAGTACTCGTCTGGGTAAAGCTAGTTAGGGTATTGCTTATGCAACACCTGGTGAATGCAACAGTTGACCCAGTTGAGTTGACAGTTTGAACACTTCAGAGTCATTATCAAATTCGTATGTGTATACGTATACTCTGATTAATGTAAAGCCCTAATGAGCACGAGATGCAAGCTGAACTATGAGAGGGAGGGAGAGAGGGGGGCAGAGTGCGAGGCATCCAGTTATAGCCCTGACATTGTGACTCAACTTGTGTTTTTGGCAACAACAACAAGTGCCTGGCCAACTGTTATCGTTCGGCCTGTGTGTGTGTGTGCGTGTGTGTGTGTGTGAGAGTGTGTGTGTGTGGCTTATCGCTATGATTAATGGTTTGGGAAACGGCGAGCAGCAACAGCAGATTACAAATTTCAAAATATAGGTCAGTTATGGCCGGGCGCGGCCGAGGGGAGGGAAGAAATGGCTATTTGTCAGGCTAGGGAACTGGATCTATGACCAATTCATCAAACACGGTTGCGATACCATTTCGCAATATTTTGCCCGTTTCTACAAAATATTAAAGAAATGAACGAGAAAGTAAGGATATCTTCCGCACGCCGACGATTCAATACCCTTGCCTTACGGTTTTGCAGATGAATGCTGAGTTTTTTTTTTTTTTTTTTTTTTTGATCATTTCTTGCCAGAGATCTATATAATATAGTAGTGCGAACTGGATAAGTTTTAGCTCACAAATGGACAGCACTGTTGAACTAGTAAATGCTGGGTTTGGTTGAGACGTCTTGGAAGACCAATAAGTTTTCCATACAAGAACCGTCTTTTCGATCGTTCGTTTCTATACAATTTAGTGGTTCGACATATGTACTGCCCGCAACAGAAGGACAGACCCAAGTTTCAAGATGATAGCCTTCAAACTGAGAGACTAGTTACTGACGGACATGGGCTATATTAACTCTGCTCTTGATGCCGATCTGGAATATATGTAGATATATACTCTATGGAATCGGAGATGTCTCCTCTTACGTACACATAGCACTGTCCAATTATAATACTCTTTACAAGGGTATTAAAGCAAGTCATTTTTAAAGATAGAGCCTGTTGCTATACAACTCGATAATGTAATCGGACAATAGGCACCGAATATAATGAAGAAGGCATTCGATATTGGTGCGCGGCCAAGGGAAACACTTCTTAAAGGGGTACGAGTCGGGTACTTCCGGCTAGAGAACTCTGCAACCTATGAACACGAACGAACAGTTTTTAATACAAACTTCTCTCTCTCTCTCTCTCTGTCGCTCTCTCTCTCTCTCTATTTAACAGGCGGCCAATGGCGCCGATTTGGTCATCAGCGTGCCGAATGCGAGCAGCAATGACAATGCCTTTTATCGGATCGACTACAGTCCGCCATTTGGTTATCCGGAACCGAATACGACAATACCGGCCAGTGAGATAGGACAGGATATTAAATTATCTCGCGTGCTGCCCGGCAGCGAGTACAATTTCTGGTTGTACTACACAAATTCGACGCATCGCGAGCTGCTCACCTGGACGGTGAACATAACCACAGGTGAGGGCTTTTGGGTTTCGAAAAACGAAGCGGCAACTATTTAATAACTTGCAATTGTTTATCGCAGCACCCGATCCGCCGGACAATCTCAGCGTTCAGCTGCGATCGAGCAAGAGCGCATTCATCACCTGGAAACCGCCCAGCACGGGCAAGTATTCGGGGTTTAAGATCAAAGTCTTGGGCCTGACGGAACCGCCGCATAGCGAATATAATCGCAGCTTTATGCTGGCCGGCAACGACACCCTGCAGCTGTCCGCCAAGGAGCTAACACCGGGCGGCACCTATCAGGTGCAGGCATATACCATCTACCAGGGCAAGGAGTCGGTCGCCTATACGAGTCGCAATTTCACCACAAGTAAGTCCCGGCCCGCGGGCACACGCACTTCCAGCGGTCGCTGCAATTACTAAAATAATAACTAAATAATTGTAATCCCTATGCTAACACTCACTCTGTGTTCTAGAGTTCTACTTAGCCTTTGTCTCTAATTGGTTGTGGTATTAACAAAACAACTCTTTCTCCTCCCAATTCTCCTCTCGCTCGCCAACTCTCTGTTGCTTACTGTCCCTCAATGTCTCGCAGCATTGAGCAATGGATCTGGGCGAAGGTAACCTTAAGTAAATGCTCAATTTGTTGTCTTCTTGTCGCTTGTAGTTTATCGCCAATAAATACGTATACGACTATTTTAATGCTATTTAAGTAATCCCCACGCTGGCACAGTGCTATCCAAGTTTGCGATCAACCAATTCTACAAAGTGTCAAATACTTTTTATTTTGGCTTGAGCACGTTATAGATGCCCGTCAGCTTTATGTGCCAGATGCACATATCCTCTAGACATCCCAGCTTATTTCATGATAATCCCCGTCGTCAGCAGAAGCGGAGCTTAGCTAGTCTAGCTGTTGTTCAGGATATTATGACTTTGTCTCCGCAACTATTAAGTATATTTGCTATATTCTTGGTTAAGTCCATGTTGGTTACTTTTTCCCACAAAGATTGTCCCCCGGCAGATTGTCTGTCTAGCTATCTGCAGAGCCTGCAAACGCCTTGTCCCTCTTTCGCAGCTTTAACTTGTTGAGAATTGCAAGCGTTAAGCAACGAAATTTACATTTGGTTCATTCGACTTGGGTAACACTGTGCCTTAGCGTGCTGCGTCTTTATTATGTTATGTGTATTTAGTGTAAGCCACACACATACACACACACACCTACACACACACACATACACACACACACACACACACACACAAACCTACACACACACACATACGCACACCGTATCCAACTCCGTACCGTTAGCTGTCCATTGTAGTAAAACATTTTTGTAACCCCTCCCAAAAAAAAAAAACAATCCATATTCCATCCATATTCCATCCAGAGCCCAATACGCCCGGCAAGTTCATCGTTTGGTTCCGCAACGAGACCACGCTCCTGGTGCTGTGGCAGCCGCCGTATCCGGCTGGGCTTTACACCCACTACAAGGTCTCTATAACGCCGGACGACGCCATCGAGAGTGTGCTGTATGTGGAGCGCGAGGGCGAGCCGCCCGGACCAGCTCAGGCCGCGTTCAAGGGCCTCGTGCCGGGCCGCGCCTATAACATATCGGTGCAGACCGTCTCCGAGAATGAGACATCGGTGCCGACAACTGCACGCTACCTGACCGTGCCGGAGCGTCCACTGAACGTCAGCTTCGATCCACGCTACACGACGACCAGCTCGTTCCGGGTGCGCTGGGAGCCGCCGCGCACCTACAGTGAGTACGACAGCTTTCAGATCTCCATATCGACGACACGGCGGGTGTTCACTGTGCCGCGCACCGAGGCAAGCAGCGTCTACTTTGACTATCCCAAGATTCTGGAGCCCGGCAAAAGCTACGATGTGGTGGTCAAGACCATTTCGGATAATGTCAACTCGTGGCCGGCTAGCGCAGAGATAACGCTGCGTCCACGTCCGGTGAGAAGCTTGCGTGGCTATCTCGACGATCGCAGCAATACTGTGCACCTGTCCTGGGAGCCAGCGGAGACGGGCAAACAGGATAGCTATCGCATTAGGTAAGTGTGGAAGAGGATGCAGCGTCTCGATCAATCCAGACTAAAGATACTTGCTTTCTGTCCAGCTACTACGAGAAGCTCAATGACACGGATGCGGCCTCGACGACGTCTCAGACGCTCGAGACGCCGCAAACGGAGTACCAACTGGCGCAGCTGCTGCCGGGCAGGCGTTACCACATCGAGGTGCAAGCCCTGTCCAATGGCATCAGCTCCAATGCGAGCAGCCTGACGCGCGACACCCGACCCGCCGCGCCCATCATCCAGGAGCTGCGCAGCATAGCGCAGGGCCTGAACATCAGCTGGCGCAGCGATGTCAACTCGCAGCAGGATCGCTACGAGGTGCACTACCAGCGCAACGGCACCAACGAGGAGCGCACCATCAGCACCAACCGCACCAATTTGGTCATCAAGTATCTGCATCCCGGCTCCGGCTACGAGATCAAGGTCTATGCGATCAGTCATGATATGCGCAGCGAGCCGCATGCCTACTTCCAGGCAGTCTGTAAGTGTGCATGGAACTGTATCCCAATGGGCGTGATTCATTTGCTGAACGAATCTGCCAGTCGGTTGTCACATTCATTCATTTGACGAGAAGTAATTGAATCGAATTACAAGTGCATTGAATTGAAATACGAATGCATTTAAAATGAAGGATTTGAAAAGGAATTGAATCGAAATACAAGTGCACTCTACAAGAACTTATGAATTTAATTAGAGTTTTGTAAAGTTTAAATTAATTTGCCTAAAGTGAACTGAATTGAAATGCGAATTAAACGCAGGAATTGATTGCATTGCAATTCGAATTCGAAGAAGAATGCATTCACTCGATTTGAGAAAAGTGAATTATTTGTTTGCATTCAATATGAATAATGAATTAAAATCAAATACTAAATAGTTTTTGAATTAAATCGAATTACAAGAACTCATTCGCTTGACCAATCAAATAATCAATATGAAAATGAATTCAACTAAAATTTTGATCACTTTTTGAATTGAATCGAAAGTCCAAATGCATTTATCGCTCGACTAATCAAATTGGATCAATTTTTTGAATGCATTCAATATCAAAATTTATTTGAATTGAATTTCTTTTTAACTTCTATTAATATCGTACTCTATATCTGCAATGGTATTCAATCTTCGCCGTATTCATTCATTCCTTTTTCCCTCATTTCGGCGATTCATTAGTTTCAGTCAAAAAGTGAATCACACTCATTTACGCCGCTTCCTTTTATTGTGAACCCGCCTTTGATTTTGATCTTTCTGCACTCCCCAGTTCCCAAGCCGCCTCGCAATCTCACCCAGCGCACGGTGAACACAAATCTGGTGCTGCTCAATTGGCTGCCGCCGGAGGGCAGCGATTATAGTGAATACGCCGTGCGTTATCGGACCGCAGCCTCCACTTGGCAGCGTTTGCCCAACGTGCACGAGCCGCAGGCACGAATCGAGGACATGCACTACGGGGAGCGCTATCTGGTGCAGGTGAACACACTGAGCTTTGGCGTCGAGAGTCCCGCACCGCTGGAGCTGAACATTACGATGCCGCCGCAGCCCGTGTCGAATGTGGTGCCGCTGGTGGATTCGCGTAACCTAACGCTCGAATGGCCGCGCCCGGACGGCCATGTCGACTACTATACGATTAAATGGTGGGCCACGGACGAGCCGCAGCTGGTGGAGTACAAGAACGTGACCCAGCTGAGCGAGCAGGAGCGTGAGTATTGCCTTTTGCCAAATAAAAACCGAATACCCCTACTAAAACCCAACTTCTTTGCCCGCACAGTCAGCTCGACGAGCGTGCGCATACCCATTGAGGACTTGGCGCCGGGTCGTCAATACAAATTCGAAGTGCAGGCCAGCTCCAATGGCATACGCTCGGGCATAACGCATCTCTCGACGAGAACAATGCCGCTCATTCAATCGGATGTGTTCATATCGAATGCCCACGAGCAGCAGCAGGAGAAGGGGCAGGATCTGCAGCCGGAGGAGGAGGCCGAGTCCAGCGATAGCATCACCTTGAACTACACGCCCACGCCCGCGTCCAGCACACGCTTCGACATCTATCGCTTTTCTCTGGGCGATCCTTTGATCAAGGACAAGGAAAAGCTGGCCAATGATACGGAACGTAAGCTAAGTTTTACGGGCCTCACGCCCGGTCGCCTCTACAACATAACCGTTTGGACTGTCAGCGGGGGCGTGGCCAGTCTGCCCATACAGCGTCTCTATCGGCTGCATCCGCTGCCCATTGCCGATCTGCAGGCCACACAGCTGGATGCCAGAGAGATAACGCTGCGCTGGACTGCGCCCGCCGGCGAATACACAGACTTTGAGCTGCAGTATCTGAGCGCGGATGCGGAGTCGCCGCAGCTGCTGCAGAATCTTACGACGCAGACACAGTTGACGCTGCAGCGACTGCAGCCATATCACAATTACACCTTCACCGTTTCGGTGCGTGCCGGCAGCGAGCTGGGCAGCGCCATGATGCGCACGAGTGCGCCCATCTCGGCCAGCTATCAGACGCTGCCGGCGCCACCAGGCCGGGTTGATTACTTCCAGCCCAGCGATGTGCAGCCGGGCGAAATAAGCTTCGAGTGGCTGCTGGCCGTGCAGGAGCAGCACGGACCCATTGCCCACTATCGCATCAGCTGTCAGAATGTGGACGACGCCTCCGATGCGAGCAGCTATGAGCTGCCCGCCAATGCGACCCAGGCGCGCATCGAGAACCTGGTGCCGGGCAACAGTTACATCTTTCGCATTCAGGCCAAATCGGCGCTCGGCTACGGCTACGGCGTCGAGCGTGAGCATCGCCAGCTGATGCCCATATTGGCGCCACCGGCCCCAGCGCCACACATCATGCCCGTCGAGATGGGGCACAGCAGCACGACCATACAGATACGCTTCCGTCAGAGCTATTTCTCGAATGCGCACGGCCTGGTGCGCTGGTATACGATCATTGTGGCCGAGGATGTCGGCAAGAATGCCTCCGGTCTGGAGATGCCCAGCTGGCAGGACGTGCAGTCGTACACCGTCTGGCTGCCCTATCAGGCCGTTGAGCCGTACAATCCGTTCGCCAATGTCAGCCTGAGAAGTGCCGGCTTTGAGGATTTCACCATTGGCAGCGCCGGCTGCGAGAAGCATCGCACCGGCTACTGCAATGGTCCGCTCAAATCGGCGACCACGTATCGCATCAAGGTGCGCGCCTTTACGGACGAGGACAAGTTCACGGATACGGTGTACAGTGAGCCGATTACCACGGATCGCGACGATGTCCTCTGGCTGGCCAGCACCCTGGCCATTGCCGTCTTCGTGCTCTGCCTGTTGACGGCCTTGGGCTATTATCGCTATCGCTGCCATAGCATGCGGCGCACCGCCAACAAGCTGGCCCGTATGCCCGACGAGCTGACTGCCCTGCCTGAGGGCTATATAGCGCCGAATCGGCCCATTCATGTCAAGGACTTTGCGGAACACTATCGCCTCATGTCCGCCGATTCGGACTTTCGCTTTAGCGAGGAGTTTGAGGAGCTGAAGCATGTGGGCCGGGATCAGGCATGCAGCTTTGCCGATTTACCCTGCAACCGGCCAAAGAATCGATTCACCAACATTTTGCCGTACGATCATTCGCGATTTAAGCTGCAACCCGTCGACGATGACGACGGCTCCGATTATATTAATGCCAATTATATGCCGGGCCATAATTCGCCGCGCGAGTTCATCGTCACGCAGGGACCGCTGCATTCCACGCGGGAGGAGTTCTGGCGTATGTGCTGGGAGAGCAACTCCCGGGCGATTGTCATGCTGACGCGCTGCTTTGAGAAGGGGCGCGAGAAGTGCGATCAGTACTGGCCCATCGATCGTGTGCCCATCTTTTATGGGGACATTAAAGTGCAGCTCATTACCGATACGCACTTCCTCGACTGGTCCATAGCCGAGTTTATGGTCTCCAGGGTAAGTGGCAGGGAGAAACGTTCAAATGCAAGAAGTAATACGATTTTATTCTTGCTGAATGTTTTTAATTTTAAACTGCTAGCACTTGTTAGTTGAAAGTAACAAGAAGCGTTTAGAGAAGTGATAAGTTGTGAGAAACTCGAATAAGCTGGATGAAGAAGGAAGCCATTTGAGAAGCGATGTGAGGCGAGAAGAGCTTAGATAAGCGATAAAGAATCAAATGCTTAAAGAGAAAACCGAAAGGCATAGAGAAGTGAGAAACGATGGAAGATGCTTTTCAAAGAGACCTAAAGCCCCTTGTTAATCATTTCTAGACGGCCGTTTTGACCCTTCTTTTTGTAGATTTATACTAGGCAGGTTTGTTATCTTCAAGATAAGTATCAGAGAGAATAAATGCGATGCGAAAAGCTTTACGATAACGATAAATATCACTTACCATTGAAACTTTCCATAAGCCAACAAGAAAATCCAAAGAGAATTTAAAATTCCAAAGCGAGAAGCCTGAAAAGATAAGACAGCTATAATATATGCTCTGAAAGAAGGAAGCTAAGGCAGAAGCAAAGCAAGAAAATAGGCAGTAAAATTATGAATTTATAAGTTATATAAACTGCAAGCCATGACTTGTATTTCAGTTACTTTTAGCGAAGAAAGAAGCGCTGTGATAAGCGCATCTGACCAACAAAGCAAGTTAACAGCTGTTATATAGTTTGCTCTGCTTCTCTCCTTAATTTGCTTTGTTGTACTTTCTAAATTAAAGTGAGAGTTTGTCAGCTAAAGTCGAGGGAGAAGCGATATGAGAAGCGAAGGCAGATTTAAGTTAAAGCTAGCTATAAGCTTTTTGCAACTTGTAGGGACAGCCTCATCTTTTGCTTTATTTCATATAGCTTCTCGCTTGGCTTCTCTCTGCACTTTACTTCTGTTTCACTCTAAACGCTTCCATATAGAATTGCATCTAACTTTACTCATATCTTTTTCCCCACCCTCTCTAGAATTGTGAATCGAGAATTATGCGGCACTTTCACTTTACCACCTGGCCGGACTTTGGTGTGCCGGAGCCGCCTCAATCTTTGGTGCGGTTTGTGCGCGCATTCCGTGACGTCATCGGCACCGATATGCGACCCATTATCGTCCACTGCAGCGCCGGAGTGGGCAGATCGGGCACATTTATAGCACTGGATCGAATACTGCAGCACATCAACAAGTCTGACTATGTGGATATCTTTGGCATTGTGTTTGCCATGCGCAAGGGTATATATCTACCTGAATATGTACATATATATGAAAATTTTTGTCCGGACTGACAGTCAGTCAGTGGTTGAAGATTAATGGAAAGAGTAAGAGCTTGTGTAGTGTAAGTGTGTAGTCCGGCCGGAACTTCGTATTCGAGCTCATGAATAAGCGTTACAAGTCTAACGCACGGAAGTAATGTTGGGCGGATAACTTTGATTGTAAATCTTTAAGTCGATTGTAGAGGCTATTATGAGTTTGTCAAGGAACGTATAGCGCATAGAAAGAGACTTCATAAAGTAGATATATAATCTGGATGAGTATGAACTGCCTAGTTGATAGTTATTTTCATCTGTCTGTCTGTCTATGCTGACTAGTCTCTCAGTTCGATCGGACTCCTACATTATATAGCCGAACATAGTTATGATCGGTCGAATATTAAGTTCTTGTATGATCAACTTTTTGTTTTCCAATGTATCGTGAACAAACTGTGCAATTGCAGGCTGCACAATTCTTTTTCCACTTCTGCAGAACCGTTAGCCGAATGTCTAGAAGGGTATTTCATATTCGGCATGCCGAAGAGAGCCATTAATTTTCCATCTATCTATACAACAGATTATTTGGGGTTCAAGCTATGGCACGGCTAGATTTAACCACGAGTAATGCCCGCTAGCAGACACACCTATATACATATATATATATATATTTAGTTTGAGCTTCTCTAATGCTTCTCGCTTTTCCTATGGCAGAGCGCGTCTTCATGGTGCAAACGGAGCAGCAATATGTGTGCATACATCAGTGCCTGCTGGCGGTGCTGGAGGGCAAGGAGCATCTGCTTGCCGATTCCCATGAGCTGCACGAGAACGATGGATATGAGGGTAAGTTGATGCAATGCCGTCTGTCTGTTTGCCATGCCCCAAACACGCCCCCCCTTCACCCCAAAAAAAAAGCCCCTCGCTGGCCCCCTTGCGCGTCAGACCACGTTCAATACTCTCTTTCGAAGTTTCAAAGTTGTCGTTTGGTTTGGTGAACGTCGCTGCGGCTGCTAATTTTAATCTCTAACTACCATTGACTAATGCTCTGTACTAAAGCTCCATGCTAAGCTATATATGTGTATATATGTAGTATATATATATATAGACAACAACAACAACAATAAGAACAAGAACACACACAACTTTTGGGTTTGCAGCTGTTTTTTTTTTATATGTTTTCTTCTTTTATTTGTGACTAACCGAACAATTTGTTATTATTTAATGAATTTCTTCTTTCTTTTCACACAAACAAACACACACGCACACATTGTATATCAAACACAAATACACACACACACACCTGTCTAACAACCCACACGCACACACATACACACACACACACACACTGCTCTCAACTGCTGCCTTCACAAAATTGTTTGCAACTCACGAATTCAGTGACTAAAATTTACTTAGAGCGCCCCAAGCCACAGCCGCTGCAGGCCGCCGCCGCCGCCGCCGGCAGCAGCCCGTTGCATGCAACGCCGCTGCGTGCCTCACTGGCCCTCGCCGAGGAGCTGGACAGGGAGCTGGAACTGGAACTGGAACAGCAGCAGCAGCAGCAGCAGCTGGATGAAGATGATGAAGATGAAGATGATGATCAGCAGCCTTTGAACAATGAGACAACAGCTACGTTGTCCACGGCCAGCAGCAGCAGCAGCAACAGCAGCAACAGCAGCAGCAGCAGCAGCAGCTTAGGCAGCAAGAGTCAGCAGCAGCAGCAGCAACAACAACAACATTGTGTACAGCAGACAGCAGCAGCAGCAGCAGCAACAACAACAACAACAACAACAAACATTTGCACTAGCACTCAATCAGACACAGACACTGAGGATGAGGATGGTGATGGTATTGATAAGAGTCCGCTTTTAGGTTTGTACCATAAACAACAACAACAACACCAACAACAAAGTGCACCCCCCACCCAGCCCCACAAAGCAACAACATAAATGGCTACAAGCGCATATACCACCCCCTTTTTTTTGTAGTGTATTCAAAGTAGTTTGTCGAAAGCAAAAAGAAAAGAAATCGCACAATATCTAACACTTGTTGTATATAAATCCACACACACACACACAATTGCTAACTTGTTACATGTAGTGTAGTGTAGTGTTTAATAAAAAAGCCTAACTAATACACACGCACACACAGACACAACACACACGCTAACAACTAACGCCTGGGCATGTTAAAAATAATATATATATTTATATTTTTTGAGTAGCGCAAATTTGATAAAAAAAAAAATAGAAATTTATTTAAAAAATGGTGTAAATAAAAATATTAAACATTTTTATTTAAATTTCTTTTCACACAGATGACGAAGGTATTGCCGAAACCGGCATATGAGAGAGAGAGAGAGAGAGAGAGTGAGAGCAAGAGAGGGAGAGTGAGAGAGAGAGAGAGAGGCAGTCAAAACCAGAGAGAGTGAGCTGAAGATATATGAAGACTTGCTGCGGATATTTATGCATATATATATATATATTTATATATACATATATACAAAATACATAATTATAAGCCTAGTCTAAGCACATATATACTATATATACACACGTCGTATATGCATAGTTATATATACATATATAGTTAATATAACAAACAAACAAAAAAAAAAACACGAAAAAAATTCTGCCTGTGATGTGCTGGATGTGATTTGTCTAAAATTTTGGCAGAAGCGTTAACAAACCCACAACAACAACAACAACAACAAGAGCCTGCAGAGTCGAGGCTGCGCCAGAGAAAGAGAGCGAGACAGAGACAAGGAGAAGGAGAAAAAGAGAGTATCCCTTCGTTTGCCATACGCGCCTCCAGCCAAGTTAATGCCGCCAATTAGACCAAAACAACAGAGCGTTTAATCTTAAGTTTCAGGTATAATTAGCTATTCTTTTATACTTTTAAAAGCAAAAACAAAACACAATACAACTTCTATTTTTGTATGCTACTATTATTGTAAGCTTAAAGAACAATATATGCTCCTATATACATACATACATATGTATAGCTACTTATATATGTTTTATACCATATGTTATACTATATATACTTTATACTATGAGCTAGTATTTAAAAAAAAAAAAAAACTATTTTGTAAATTTTGTGTGCCTGTATATGTATTTGTATTATCTTAGCTCTATATACAAATAATCTTTTGTATTAACTATTTAAAGTTCATCTCGAGTTGTATTTTATTTGTTTATTTTTTTTTTTTTTTTAGTTTTGTCTTTGTATTTTAGTTAATATATATACAAATATTTAAATTGACTAGTTGTGCATTTTGTTGTGGCTGTTTTTCTCGTTAATGTCGAGTTGTGCATCAAATATTTTGTTATTTTTGCTCTTTGATCAATGGACTTAGCTGTATTTACATAGCAACCAGTCAATCAGTCAATCAGTCAATCATTCAATTTGTGCTTTGTATATGTCTCGATGCTCTTTTTTAAGAGTGTGCAATAATTTATAGATATTGACATATATCACAATCGTATTAACTGAACGACAACAGCAACAAAATTGTCATTTTATTTGTGTAGCATTTATTTTTGCATTCAAAACAGAAAAGATAAACACAAAAACAAGAACACGGTGCAGCACAAAGCGAAAACAATAAAAAAATGCTATCGAGAAATATACATTGTTGATCCTTTTATTTTCCACAGCAGAATCAAAATTAAAAAAAAATAGCACAGGCAGCAAAAGTTCTTTCATATATCCGGACAACAAGCAAATAGATCAGACGAACAATTGAAGAATCATCAAAAATGTTCTTTTCAGATTCTTAGTGTTCATATAACCATATAGAGAAGCTGTTATACATTTTGGTTTCTACATTCAAAATATTCAACAAGTAAGAGGTTCTAGCTGGGAGCTCCCGACTAGGGAATACCCTAAACCTCTTTGAGGTGGTAGCGGGGAGGTGGCGATAGCTATAAAATGAAAAATACTTGACATATATATACTATTCTAGAAGCAACATAACATGTTTGGTGACTCTAGCTCTTATTATTTACCCAATTTGCTCAAAAACAGGATGTCGATATCGATTTTTATCGATTGCTTGGAAACGGAGTAAGTTATCGATTATCGAAACAAACTCGATCTGCGCAGGCACTGGGAGCACCTACATCTAAAATGTCAAGTCTCTAGCTCTTATAGGTTCTGAGATCCTTGCGTTCATACATACGGACGGACGGACAGACAGGCAGACGGACATGGCTAGATCGACTCGGCTATTGATGCTGATCAAGAATATATATACTTGATGGGGTCGGAGATGCTTCCTTCTGCCTGTTACATACATTTGCATTTTGCACAAATACAATATACCCCTTTTACCCTTTTTTGATGGGTGCAGGGTATAAAAATGAAATAATTGAATGCTTGTGGTACACAAAGTCTCGTAAGCATCGAGCTGTAAGCATCCAAGAATAGAAGAAGGTTTGATGCTGGAAACAGCTGTCGGGTTGGCACCGGGTTAGGATCGGGTTTGCTTAAAGCAGGTTTGCAGCCAGCTCTGAAAGTGCACACGAGATAAGGATTTAGTCTAGCCTGATTCGAATGCGTAGTTGCATATTCGTACTTAAAGAATTGTTTTTTCTGGTACTTAAAAATAAATTAGGGCTAGCTGCGTATATCAATAGAATAAAACATGTTCGATAATATTAAACGACCGCCCAAAAGTATGCAGCATTTAAGACTGACGACATTTGTGTTTGCCATAAAAGGCCGCATAATTAGCATGGCGGCGCCACTGAGCAAGCAACATTTCGTTTTGGAATTGTTCTAAATAAAATGTGCGCTAATTGCGAGCATTTATCGATAGGCAATTATCGATACGCGCACATTTTTAAAGGCAAAATCGGGCTAAGCTTCTGTTCCTGTTGCTGTTGCTGTCGCTGCTGCCGGCGAGTCGGGGCAAACATTTGAGAAATCTTAATAAGCTGGACAAACCAAATAGAGGAGAAATAATCTAGGCAATTATAAGGCCGCAAACTGATACCACAAACAGGCCGAGAGTCGCGACTACTTGTTGCAAGTTCCAAAGAAAAATATGTTGTCGTTGTGTGCGTGTCTGCATGTGTGCATGTGCGTCTCTGTGTGTGTGTATGTGTGTCGGCATTCGCTTAAACAAATAAAGCTTGGAACTAATTGCATTTGCACTTGTTGTGCGATATTTCTATGTTGGAAATTATATGGACACGAGTGCTGCAGGCCCAGACGAGTCACGAATGCCAAATTGACTTAAGTTGTGTATACCCTGTAACTATTTCAAATGGGTAAATCAACCTAATAGAATAGATAAGAAAAAGACATGCTAGACTAAGGTATACATTTTCGACGAAGCGACTCGTTTTGGCTATATACTCCCGGGTATAACCCATTGAACTCGGGAATTTTAGGAGCTAGATGCATCGAATTTGGCCTGTCGGCATCTTCTCACCTGTATACCGTATCTAGATATAGTCCTCAAATTTCGAACCTAAAAACTATAAATACTTCTCTAAGACCCATTGAACTTGGAGAACAGAAAAGCTTGAGTTATAAAATTTGGCATTTAAGCGTCTCTCCGCCTGTAAAGCATAGCCCGATCAAGTCAAAGCAATATTTCTCTTGTTTTCTCGAACTTTAACTAATTGCTTCAAGGCTCTAGGTAGCGCAATTTGTAAGATACATCCTTGGATTTTTGGCAGGCGTCTTCTTCTATAGCAGGATTGAATCACAAAAAGGCCAACTAAGCTAGTAGAAAAATGTGCCTGAGTAAAAGCTGCCTACAGGGTATACTCGAGTCAAGCAGAGTCAGCCAATGCATTCGAAACTTGTTGCCATTTTTTGAGATGAGACACGTCATTTGTCATTTATCTGCGGCCTTTTAGCGTTTGGCTTAATTGACTTCTTCTACAGCGTCTACGAACAGAAATTGCTGTGCCCATAGAATGGAATAGAATAGAACTTTGAAGTCGGCCAGGCATCATCTTTTTAAGCAGCCATGTGTTATGGCCAATACCAATTGGCCATAGCGCGGAACATTTAGCTTCATTACGTCAAACCATTTCGAGTCTTAACCATGGAGCGAAGCTCGCTGTTCGCGTTCGCTCTTCTGGCACTGCAGAACCGTTTTAATTAGATGTAACCATAATAAATCAACAACAATCTTTGTCTGTGTGCGTGAGTGTTTGTGTGTGTATACATGTATATACATATGTGTGCATGGTCGTGTGTGTGTGTGTGGAGCGTGAGCCCAGGACACTTTTTTTGTTCCCATAAGCCACAAGACAAATGACGAGTCCAAGACCAAAGCCAACAACAACAACAACAACAACAATATCGGAGATTCCCTGTAGTTGTTGTTGCATTCGGTCGGTGCCATTACATAATGCCAGCTGAGCAACAGCTGAGCAACTGTTGAGCAAATGAGCACCTGACATGCGAGACGCCACTTTGGCAAAAATCTTCACAAACTCATGAGTGCGGAGCCAATCCTGAACACAGTTAGCTGGGCAATATTGGGGAAACACTTAAAAATTAAATTGGGAAATATTAAGTCATTAGACTCCAAGAGAGTTCCTCACATCAGATAACCATATTTCCGAGAATCAAGCTGTTAAGAACGTTTAAGGATGACGCACAAAGAATAATTGGAAAATTGAATGCTCTCGAGAGCGTAAGGGCTAAGAAAGGGAAAAAAGACAGATGGAAAAAAAGAAAAAAAAATAACATCAATGTATTGAAGAAGGCGATGAAGGAAGAGAGAGAGAGAGAGAGAGAGAGAGAGAGAGAGAGAGAGAGAGAGAAGAGATAAAGATAGAGACACGACGATGGACAGAGAGGCCGTAAAAATACAGAGAAAGAAAGCTATATAGATAGTGAGAAGGAAAGAAACGAAGGCAGAGAAAGAGAAAGACTTAAAAAAGTGAGAGAAAAGGAGAGAAGAGAGAGACAGATACAGAGGCAGAGAGAGAGGAAATCAATGAAACAGTAAGAAAATCAAAAAACAAAAACATAATGAGAGCGAGAAATAAATACAGAATAGGTTTTAAAAATAAGGGAAGCAAAATAACGCGCACGTTTTTGCAGATATGTGAAGGATATTGATTCTATCTATAGAGCTAAGTTTTCTCCAAAATTTGAAGCAGGGCAGAGCTCGTAAAAGCCAAGATAGCTCAAGGTATATTCAAAAGAATAGGAGACTTTCATACTAGAATTCAATTCAATTCGTGCGATCATTCAGCTATATAGTAGAGACAGATATATACATATACCACTTAGGAAGCAATGAATATTAGGACTTGTTACCAAATACTATGTTAAAAAAAAAGAGCTTAAACAGCCAAGATTTGCGAATGCGCATTTGCAATTCTTTGCCGCTTGCTCTGGCGAATGATGCACAGTTTTTACGGTTCCAATAGATTTATAAATATATCTATATGCATTTAGTAGTTATGTCTTAGCTTTAGGGCTTCAGTCAAGCAGTTAGATAGAGCATCTAATCGCGTGCAATTGCAATTTGATTTGGTGGCATCTAATGACACAGATTATGCAGCGATATAAGCCAATGATATGGAGCAGCCAGCTCTTTGGGCTAGTTGGCCAAAATGCTGTTGTTGTTGTTGCTGTTGTTGTTGCTGCTGTTTTTTTGTTTTGGCTTTAAGCTGAGTTTAACCCACATTCGTGGCGCGTTGCTAGCTACCATTTGACAAACGCCTGAGCGCAATGCAAATTGCAGCTAGCCCCTTCTCTGCTGTCTCTCCCTCTCCCTCTCTCTCTCTCTCTCTCTCTCTCTGTGAGTATCTCTCTCACTCTTTCTAAGCGCTGTCTGCAATGTGCGCAGCGCATGTAATTTTCTTGAAACCCTACAACATTACACTTGGACTTGAACTTGCGAATTTGCTAGACGACGAATCAAGCCAACACCAACATGCAGCAGCAGCAACATGCGGCAGCAACATGCCGCAGCAGCGGCAGCGGCAGCAACACCACCAACGCCAGCAGCAATCAGCGGCAAGTGAATGAGCTTAAATTGTCCATGGCTGGCAGAGCGTGCGGGGGAGGGGGTGATTGCGGTGTGTTGCCGTGTTGCAGCTGCATAAGCCGCAGAGCTTAGACGATGGCTGGCCGACTGCCTGCCTGCCTGCCTGCCTGCCTGGCTGGCTGGCTGGCTGGCTGGCTGCTTACCTGACTTGCCAGATTGTTGCATGTTGTTGCCTGAACGCCCTCAGTACGTTATTATGCGGCTGTTATTGTTGCAACTAGTTGTTGTTGTTGTTGTTGTTGTTGCTGCTGTTGTTGTCTGGTCGCTCGTCTGTGGAGCATCAAGGCACTGGGGCAGCGAGGCATCAAGTTCGCAACGGGCGACAGCCAGCACGCATACCCAGCAATTGCTGGAGCTGGCAGGCGGTAGGCAGGAGGCGGAGGCGGATGAGGCTAAGTTAGAGACTAAGACGGATGCAGAGCAACCGCAGTTACTTTGGTTAGGCACACACACACACACACACACATACGAGTTGCTTAGACAAGCCTCAATTAAGTTGCAATTGCAGTTGCTGCTGCCTGTTGCTGCTGTTGCTGCTGCCTGCTGCCTGTTGCTGCTGTGCAGCGTTGGCGGCGTAGGAATTTTGCTCGTTGCTGCCCACGCGCTGCTGCTGCTGCTGCTGATAAAGTCCAAAATGATGTACTACCTTCTGCTGGTGGTTTGTTGTTTGTGTCTTAGTTTTAAGCAGCGGCACACAACAGGAGCGCAGCGCGGGCAACTTAACGAGGCCCAAAAAGGCAACAATATGTAAGAACCACAGTCCAAAGATATATGTATGATAAGAATAAGCTATATACGGTATGTAAAAAACGGTCTATCCTGACTAACACACTTAATAATTGATGATCAGCGCAGCGACCAAACTGTAAGAGATTGGTAGCTGCAACTTTTTAGGGTACTTATTTCATGCAATGAAAATTCCACCCGCAAACGTGAAAAACTCGCGGAACACTTTTGCATAACAATTTATTGTTCAATTTATCAGCATCAACACAAACACAACAAGATTTCACAGAGTTTAGTTTTCAAGCTCATTTCCAAGGATCTCTCTGAAAATTCTCTTAAGACATGTTTCACACTTTTCGCAGAATCCACCCCTACTAAGCGGAAAATGTAGCAGTATGAACTGCTTTGAAATTCTTTGTCGAAACTCCAAAGGATACTCAGGTAGTTGTTGACGTTGACAGGAGCTTATGATAAACTGGACATTGAGATAATGAAAATCAATCGAGAAGTCGAAAATAAATCTACTGGAATTCAACAGTGCGACAGTTAAAACATCTACCGTTAATTTCCGCTAAATAACTAACTGTTTAACTGTTCGGCGCCAAAACCAGTTGAGAATTATACAAAATAAACGCACATTGATGCACAATGTAACCTCCTCCTGAGCGGTTACTAGTCATGCGTTTAGCTAAATGAACTTTAATAGACTGAGCTCTTAACTATTCGATTGACTTTTATTAACCAAATGTTATGCCAAGTGTTTTTTAACCAATCTACTGATGGTTCCTATAGGTAGACCTTGTTTCAGATAGAGGATTGAAGACGATTGCTGGCTGACAGACCCGTTTCATGCTCGATGCTGGAAAAGCGTCGTATCATCTCCTTGCGCAAATCACTGGCGTATTCCTTAAGCTCATTAATCTCCGAGTGGAATTCGCGCAGCTCGTAGCGCAGCTGGCGGCTGGTAAGAAATGTTTTACTGTACCTAATCGCCTTGGCCTTGTGGGCGCTAATGACGCGGTTCGCCTCCGCTTTGGAGAGCTTCATCTCGATCAGCCGATTATAGCGCTGCTTGCAAACGGGCAGCTCCTCGGCGACGAGCCGGCTCCAATCCTGATACTGATTTGCCATAGCGCCCAATTTGCGCATCCGTCGATTCTCCTGGCAGAGCTGATTGCGCATCTTGTTCAGCAGACCGCGCATCAGGCGATAATTGCAGATCATCTCGTCGATCTCGCATTGGAGCCGATGATGGGCATGCTGGAGATTGCGCACCTCCAGCTGTTCTTCACAGCTGAGCGCATCCTTTTGGGCTTCGGCCGGCAGCAGCTCTCGTTCCGCCAGATGTTCCTGATCTGGGCTGGAATCCTTTTTGATCTTGACTGGCTTCACCCTGCATTGCTTGAATTCGAATACCCCGAGCTCCGGAATCGGCGTCTCCGATGTCTCCGGCTGCTGCTCGGTGGAAAAGTCCGAGATGCCCAGTTCCATTTGAGCCTCTTTGCGCTGCTTGATAACCAGCTGCATTTGCTCGATGCGTCGTATCAGGCAATCCAAATCGCCCACCAGCTGCATGGTGTGATCCTCGTCGTCGGTGCGATCCTCACTTAACAGCTGATCGAAGCTCAGCTCCTGCTCCTCCTCCTCGTCGTTGGCCGTGAAGCTGACCTCGTCGTCATAATGAAAGATCTCGATTTTGCGACAGCGCACCCGATGGCTCAACAAGTCCATATAATCGACGGGCACCTTGTCGCAGTCACCCAGCCGCTCAATGATCTTGTCCTCTGAATCCTCAACGGTTGTCATTTTGTCTATATTTGTTAAATCTCGTTTTCTATATATGTATATATGTATCGCTAGTTATGTGTTTTGTCTATGACTGAAATTTAAATAATGCTTGCTCTAGACTTGAAAATATTATCTCAAGTCATTCCATATTGGATTGCTTTGATGCCTTGCCTAAAGTTTATTTTTATTCCCTTGTCAACAAGTAAGCAATGAAGAGTAGAAGACATCCCCAAACTTCCTTTCGTTGCTTGACGCTTGTAATTCCCAAAAAGTTCATGCTTCAAAGGAGGGCACAACCTAGACAGACAACATCCTTTTTTGTTGATGGTCAACCTAGTTGTGTTTTGCTTATAATATTTCTCAATTTCGATGCTAACAAGTCTCTCAGTCTTAAAGCTATCGTCTTTTAACCTTGCATAAGTCCGGCTTTCTGTTGCAGGCAGTACATATGTCGGAACGGACCGGATCGGGCCACTAAATCACATAAATTCCATAGGAAAGATCCGTCGAATGGTGGTTTCTGGAAAAAATATTCTGTTTTCCAAGATATTTTCTTTGAACTCAGCAACAAGGATCTTTTATCTTCCACACTGCAGCACCGTAGGGCAAATGTCTACAAGGGTATTGAATCGTATCCTTTCTTTCTTGATTTACACGACAATTTCGTCAGTTGGGAAATAGAAGAGAGTAGCTTATGAGTCAAGCCTGTCGCGTATATGCATAACATATTTACCTTACACATGCTGTCAGGTCCTTGCACCCGTAAATCCTATTTACTGGACGCAATCGTCGCAGCATTTTAGCCCCAATTCCCCAACGAAACAGTTCAATTACCCGCCTAGTTGAGCCGAGTGCGCTCCTGTGCTGCGACTCGGGCTGATAAGAAAATTTATGGTTAGTCAGTTGCTGTGGCGGCATAATTGCGCACCCACATACACATACACATACACATACACATACACATACACATATACATACACATGCAGAGGTCGGGAGCCCGTGGGCTTTGGCGTGTGTCTCAGCTTGAGTGGAGTCCATGTCTGCACGGGGCCTGTTGGTGCTGCTTCAACTCTGCCTGCTCTTTGCATATGCGCCCAGCCGCCGACCAACTGGCCACGTCTGGGCCAGTTGACTTTGTTTACCCGCAAGTTGTAATTTTCTGCGAAACCATCAGCAGCCGCAGAATTGCTTTCTGCTGCCGTCGCCGTCGCTGATAAGTCCCGCTTCTGATGCTGATGCTTCTCTGTCGCTTCTCGCTGCGTTTTTTCATTCTTTCTGTGTTGTTTTTTTTTAGCCAGCTCGAATCTCGTTGGCTGCCATCTAGCAGGTATTTGTGGCATTGCAATTGGGCATCGGTTTGGCTGCGGTTTGAGATTTACTTTGCCTAGCTCTTGCTAATTGCTTTTCAAGATTTCGGGGCTAGGGCATACGACACGAGTGCCCGCCGTCTTGTACACATTATTTTGTGCTGCTACTCCTTGGGCCACTGTTTCCCGCCAGTGCTGTGCATCTGTTGACAGGCTTTTAAGTGCCTGATCGCGCTGTCACACTGTGGAATTTCGCGGGCCTCGACAAACCCATTGCTAGACGGCCTGGCCACTTGACCAGCCAAACGGGGTCACTCGGCTGCCCACCCCGCCCAAGGGTATGAGCTCTGCTGTTGACTGACAACTGTCTTCACGTCACTTGCTGCACTTTCTCAATGCGGCGGCACTATGAATTTTGGATGAATGAATTGAGTTGGCAGTCTCGACATGCGTATGTACATATTCACTTGGTTATTGAAAACATCGCTAGATGATTTGGGAAATTTCGCCCGTAACAGTGGTAAATTGGCTTCAATTGGCGTCATTTTCAAGGCAAGGCTGGGTCTTGGGCAGGCCGGGGTAAACCTGCTACTGAGTATATAAATATGCATCAAGGCTTTGATTTGATGAATTGTCGGCAACATGAAACACAAGTTTTTTGTTCAAAAAGGAAATGTCACTGGCGCCAGAGCCGGGATTAATGACTAGCCTCTAATGTTCTCGAGTTGTCAATTGACAACTTAACTTAGGGAATATGCATAAAGGAGTTGATTAGGTCAAGCATAAGCTAACATAGTCACAAGTTTCGTAACGCTCGCACTAAAGCAAAGAAATTGGACTGGGGACGGGAAAAAACACCGATTTTCTAGCAGATTGAATAAGCTGCTCATTGTGGGCAATGATATCTGCAAACTCATAGTCCGGCAGAGTCGAGCTGTACTTTTGGGTTCTCACTAATCTGTTAAGAGCTTCTTCTTCTTCAATTCCAGTTCGTGGGTAAACTACCAAAGGGGATAGATGGAAGCTAGAACTGTACCGCTAAAGCGCCTAATCACATTATGAGCGTGGAACTGGGACCCCAGCAGACCCCACCCAGAGTATCGCATCGGAGCCAAGCTTGTGGTTCAGAAGACGAGCTTGTGAACTCGCAGCTAGCTCTGGTCATGCAGGAAGTTCAAGTGCGAGAGAAATGCCCATGACATGTGCGATTGTGAGTTATGTACTGACTGACTGCCGGCACATCGGGGCCCCTGGTAAGTTCAACCTGACCGAGCGGTGGGCAAATACAAAAACGAGTAGCAGAATGCAATATACATTAGATATACTTAGAACGAGGCTATAGAAAATTACGATTTATGTAACAAGTTGAAGAATCCGAGCGCATTTATTTCCGCATCTCCAGCCAAGCCAGCTGGCAAAAAAAAAAAAAAAAAAACTATAGCTATATTTATATATATGTATATATAAAAGAAAGAAGAAAAAAAACAGCTGAGATGAGAACGACTAGGTGCAGAAGGAAGAGAGCTGGGGCGTGAGGGCTGAGGAGGGATTGTTGAATCGCTCGTAATAGTCGGTAAGTCAGTCAGTCATTCATTCAGACAGATTGACTTGGAGACGGGCAGACGCGATAGACAGTCGTCGACGAGTCAGTTATTAAATGTGACCATAAGAAACACAAACAGAAAAGCGTCGAGCGAAGATCGGAGCAAAAGTTATTACATAACAGGCAAAGACGACAACGCCGACAGAGGATGGATGGAACCCAATTGGGTTCGGGGCAAAGAAGAAATGGGAAGGCGGCTGTAGACTTATAAAAATCATAGCACTGTGCGAAGCGTAAAAGCAAAGAATTATAATTTTCCAATCAACTGATAAATTTTTAATGATGCAACTTGTGACGATTACCAGAGAGACAGGGACAGAGACAGAGACAGAGAGAGAGAGAGAGAGAGAGAGAGAGAGAGAGAGAGAGGAGCGAGAGGGGGAGAGAGCTGAGGAAAATGTTGTACAATGTGCATGCTGGAATTTTAGACGCTGCCTCATTGCATTCGCTGCGGCATCGGACATGTGTAAGAAACATTCCCATAGGTGTGATTGCTGGCGCGCAAGAACAAGTAAAACACCAAATTACTGTTACTGGGCAGCAGTAACTGGCGGGACACGGGACACGGAACACGGGCGGGGTTCTTGTCTAATGCACTCGGCTGCTGGCCATTGGCATTGGCCGGGACTCTCGTTGCGGACCACAGAGTCGCCGTGATCGATGATGAGCTGATGATGCGGTTGACTGGCTACAGAGTGCAGCCATCGAACAACCTCCGATGCTGACACTGACGCTGATGTCGAATCCACTGTCCACCGTCTGGCTGTCCCGTGTCCACTGTCCACTGTCCACTGTCCACTGTCGGTTGTCAGTTGTCAGTTGTCGCTTTCGCACTTGCTTAGCTTCGCGCTGACCACGACACAATTCTCATGCAAATAACAAACAGCGCCAGGCTGCTGCATGTGTGCTCGGAGCTAAGCACGGACTTGCGAGGCATTGACTCGCATCATGCGCTTGTCAACTCGGAATATGCAGGAAAGGTGCTTCTGCACACAATGGCCACAATGCCAGCTACATTATGCATTAGTTACTTAGTTAAATACTCAGGGGAAGCAAGCAGCCAAAGCATTTGCAATGCAGAATGAGTCTAGAGAGAGTTTGGCTAAAGAGTTTGCCAGCAACCAGCAGATCGGCGCCCGAGCAGGGACCATCAGCTAATTTTAAACATCTATGAGATTGCCCATTTCGTCGCATCAATTCCTTAAAATGTATGCGCCAGCTCCTAAGTTCGAACCTCAACCCAGCTGATTGAATCCTCATTTTGCTAGGTTTCTTCAGACAAAAACAAATTTATCACATGGGCTGTTCGCTTGGAAAGTTCTTGTATGAAAATAATAGCATATGGGTCAATCGGCCTTGCGGTACATAATCCGCAGGAAGAGTCATTATTGGCACCAAATATGATAAATCAACTGTTGACTGGGCACGGGGGGACTTGGCACTCGCCATTGGCTGGCAACCCTCGGGCGTTGCGTTGCGAACAACAACAACAACAACAGAAAAAAAATAAATAATAATAGAAAAGGAACAACTTTTACGCGAGTCGACGAGACAGACAAGAGACACCGTAAGACAATCACCTAAACGATGAGACGTTGCCAGGTTTGCTGCCATTAGATGGGTAGATGATCTTGGCCAAGTTAGCGCGTAGCCGATGGCCAATTGCACATATTTAAGCGCAAAATACGACAGTTATTATTGTTGTTGCTGTTGTTGTTGCTGTTGCAATTGCAATTGCAATTGCTGATCATCGAAGCGCAATCAATTAATTGACAAAGCACATTGATCGAGTCGAAGACTCAGGCGATGAATCCTCCTCGGCGATCAACTTTTTATAACAGCAAACAAGCCGGCTGTATGCTTGTTGTTGTTGTTGTTGTTGTTGCTGTTGTTGTTGCAGTCGGGTGTGCTGGGCTGCTGTAAGTAATTGAAAAATAAAAGAAAATGCGCGAAAATCGCAACGCATTAGCCGACATCATGCAAGGGGCCGAAGCGTGCGAACAATTTGGCCGTCGATTCGTTGCGCCTTTTGGCCAGAACCGCACAGCCGCAGAGTTTAGTGCGCCGGGACTGGCCAGCGACTCGATTCTCATTCGTTCGTTGGTTCGTTCTTTCAGTTTAAGCCATTTGCATTTTGCATTTTTTGCAATTTGTATGCGTGCAGCGTGGAGCGTGGAGTGCGGCATGAAATACGCGTTGCCCATTTGGCGCCTCGCACAGACACCTGAGACGTCGCGAGTCTCAGGCCGCTGGAGTGGCCCCTGGCCAGCCTAGACGCTGCACGATCCACCAAATGAAAATATAAACTTTAAATTTCCTTATTAAATAACGGTTGCCAAAGCGGCGTGCATAAAAAATATATATACACACACATTGGCATAAGCCTAAGCACAAGCATAAGCACAAGCCTAAGCATTCAAGCCACATGGAACTGAACTCCACTCATGGCAAACTCTTTCAGATGCAGGTGCTTTCCATATTGCGTTACCTCTCTCTGGCCAGCCCCTTCTCCCTCTCCCCTTCGCTGGTCAATGCATCAGTGAGAAACTACTATTCATAATTGTTAGATTGCCAACGTGTCATAGCGCAAATGCGTGTGCAAATAAATCAGTCGAGAGACTTTAATTTTAGCCAAACACCTTGTCCCAGCTCGGGCGCCATTACACAAAAACTACTTTTTTCTCTCTTAATATTACTTGATATACTAGTCTGTTTATGATCAAATCTTGTCCGAATTGTTAGAAGCATAAAGCTGCTTTCAACTGCTGAGAGGGGTCAAGATATCGGCAAAAGTAGCAAAGTTTCTTTTAACATGCATGTTAGACACAAGCTTCAATAATTTTCGGATTGACTAACACATATTGTCGAGTTTATTTATTATAAATAAATATAAATAAATTTAGTGTTTAAGTCTTTAGACTCTTTGGCTTTGGTAGAGCTCTAATCTATTTATTTTTCTTTAATCCTGCATCATATAATAAAATGCAAATAACGTATATTTATATATATATATTTATATATATATATATCTGCATAGTTAAACTTAATCAGCTTAAAAACCTTTAAAATGATTTATATCTATAAAAATGTTTAGCTTTCTGTCTAGTGTCTGTGCGTTGAACCAGCCAGCGCGAGGTCGCTGGCTTGAATTCAGCAAATATTTTAAATTTCTATATATTTGATTTAATTTGTAATTGTGCTTAAGGAAAAACAACAATAATGCCCAAATTGACATCAACTTTACTAAGTCAATTTGGGCGACGAGGCTTAGTTTTCTAGCGTAATATATAAATATATATTTGATTTATAACTATAATTATATCGATATTCTTGACTTACATGAGCGCAAATGATAGCATTTAAGTCCATATCCACTGAGTATGAATTGAATTCTTGTAGTCAACCACAAAGGAGCATGCTGAAATTGAAGAACTATATTTTAGAAACATTTCTCAATGTTAATTGAAGTGTTCATTAAAATAAATAAGTATTAGTTAGCATAGCATGCAAATATGATTCAGTTTATGTAGCTTATAAAGTTTCTATCCACTCGCAGCTTCTGTTGGGTTGCGACATCAGCTATATAGATAACTATATGTTCTGCTATCATATCTTTTATAAGTTTTTCCCACCACAAGCCAGGTTTAAATTTAACATTTTGTTGTAAATTATTTGTTCTGGTTCCTACTTTTAATAGCATTTTTATGAAGTTGTAGCTGCAGTTGTTTTATGTCTGAAGTGCTATAAAAGTTGAAGAGTATTTCATCGTTCAGGCTGGGCTACCAAAATATGTAAATTGATTATATTTTTTTTTATGGAGCTTATTGAAAGAATTTGCATGCGTCATTCAATAAAATTGACAATATATCTAAGTCTATTATCTTGCTTTATTTTTCACTAAAGATTTTCTTTTCTCTTTAACTTGATTGAATTCATTTTTATGTATCTTCTTTTTCTTTTTGTTATTTGTTGCCCAATTAGGATTCTCTATAGAAAGCCAATGAGTTTATTTTATTTGATTGGCTTTTAATGAACGCCATTCCCTCCCCCCTTCCGCTCATCATGCACTCCCATTGTTAGGCAGAGTCTTGAAGATCAATTCGTTTCGATGTGATTTCATTTCGATTCCATTACCCTAAAATTTCAAATTCATTCTTGTTGTTTGGTCTGCGCACCATTGGTCGGCGGCCCATTGTGTTAACAATTTTTATAGATTTTTAATTGGTCCAAATGTAAGTTTTGGCTTTTTTTTTTTTTTTTTCATTTTTAAACATGCAGCAAGGTCGCCAGCCCTTTGATGGACGGCATTTTAAAGGTGTCGCCTTTATCGACAAGCACATTCATTTGCATAGCCATGGGATTGGGATTGGCTTTCTTTTCGGGCACTATGTGGGCTTTGATGGGGCTTCTGTGTAGAAGAAGAACTTGCTAAATCTCAAAATTAAGCAAATGCGAAGGGCGCAGTTACATTAATTTAAATTGTTATTTTCCAACGTGTCGTGTCTGTTCTATTTTAAGACTTCGAATTAGAATAAGCCACGAGTTTACAATTTATAGCTGATTTTTAATCTAAAATAAAATATAATTTTATCTTATATATGACAGATATTGCTCTTTAACTCATGCCAAATGACAAAAACATTTTTGTTGTTGCTTAAATGCCTGACCTTAAAACGTTTAAGAATATCGCACATAACATGAATACAAATTTTCACTTTTAGAACAAAGGAGACGGTAAGACGTTTTTTCAAACTACGATTTACGATTAGGATTGAACCTAATGCTAAAGAAAGAGAGCGAGAAAAAGAGAGACAGAAAGAGAGCGAGAAGGGAGACAGATAGAGAGAGAGAGAGACAGAGAGCGAGAAAAAAATAAAGAGAGAAAGATAGAGTGAGAGAGGAAGAGAGAAAAGGGTTAATCAACCTGTGAACCGTTTGATTGACAACAAGCTGCCAGTAAAACGTTTACGAATGCCACGCAAAGCAGAAACTAAAAACATTACTTTACGGAATATTTACGACATGGAAGTTAGCAAAAAGCCGTAACATAACTCACAAGGCAGAATGGTAAATATGAAATTAGTGGCGAAATATGGTCAAAGCTGAGATCTAAATCTTATTTTGCTGACAAACTAGGCAACTATCAAAACGTTTACGAACGAGGAATAAAGAAGAATTGGAAAGAATGGAATAGCCTGCAGGAAATAAGGGTGTGTGATGGAAAGCCAGACGTAAGTGATATCTCATGCTCCCTAGCAATGTTTTATTAACGAATTCCTGAACTCAAACTAAAACAGCTTGCGTTATTCCACAGCGAACTTCCGTTTCCCATAGCGGCGCACTTTGTGCGTGATTTAGGCTGCGGCATTTCGCGGTACTCCGCTTCAAAAGCATCTGCGGAAGCGCCGCACATTCTCCAATCGTTGTTGTCTTCTCATTTATTTACTTTTTTTTTGGCGTTATTTCTAACCCAAATCGAGCTGGATAAAATATATATGTTTGATGCCCCGCCCTACTCCACTTGCAAAAGGACAAAAGATGAACGAGAATTTCCTCTGCTAGAGGACCTGTCTCTACAGGGTTCAGGTTGGGATTCTGTTTCCCAGGGCAACCCTTTCGAGCTGCCTTTTGTCGTTGCAGCGCCGAGCACCCTTCGCACTGATGTGCTGCTGTCTATCACAAATCTGTCACGAGGGTTGCTGCCGCACATCATCAGGTGAGCAACGCGTTCGCTACCTGTGAACACATCCTCCTCCGCCTCCTACTCCATCTGCGCCACCGAGCGCAGCGGCTGCTGGAAATGCAATGCAAAGTTGCTCTGCGCCTATCGATCAACACAATTTGAATCACATTTCTGTGTGTCGGCGACGTGGGAACCCAGCACAGGTGCTGTTTCCAACTCTGCTAGAGTTGCCGAGCAGCCGAGTTGCCTGAAATTTGATACACCCCCTGCTCTCTAGCACACCTAGCTCAGCTGCCGCAGCAGCCCTCTGGATATTTGATTTGTTGCAAATATTTGCTTGCATCTTGAGTGAAGGTTGAGGCACACGGCCGGAGCTCATAATTTCCTATCGAGTTTCCGTTTGGTTTTACCTTTGTTCTTGCTGTTTGTTGTATAATTTTTTGATGGCTTTTCTTTGGGAAATGGAAAATGAGATTTGGACAAAAGTCGCAGGGCATAATTAACAGACATGTTGTGAGAGAGAACGTCAGCAGAACATTCAGCAGCAGCAGCAACAGCAACATATGCGAGCAGCATGGCAACAGTAGCTGCAACAACAACAACAACAGCAACAACAACCGCAATAATGACAATCGCACAAATCAACAAATCACGATCAACGGCAGCCACATAAAACTCACGATTCCCGCTGCCCAAAATTCTAGAAAAAAATACAAAAAAAAACTCAAAACTGGCAAGAAGGGTTAGCTTACGGGTGTCGAAGGCACAATACCCTTTACAGCCCATATATTGTCGTCATATATTGACAAAATGTTGCCCATAGTGCAAGTATATCAGTTATAGATATTCGATTCGCCCGACTCAGACACATGTACTGGCTGCAAAAAGAAGACAGACCTATGCCAAGATTAAGGAAGATAGATAAGAAGTCTAGCTTTATAAATTGCAGATCAAGAATCTATATATATAAACTTACTTTATGGGGTTGATATCTTATTCCCAAAACTCGCTGAGAAAGTAGATTGATCAAATTTGAGCATTAGTCTGCGCAGTTTCAGCAGCAGCAGACGCTAATGTTTGCAGCGGAACAAGAACAGCAGCATGTAGCAAGTGGCTGCCAACAACAACAGCGACAACAACCACAACAACAGCAACAAAAGCAACAACTAAAGCAACAACAACAATTGCCAAAGCGCTGCTTGAATGAACAGCCCAAGTGGCCCAAGCGCTGTGTCCCCTCCCCCCTTCCCCTCGTCCTTACCCAGCATTTGCTAGCAACAATTGCAGTTGGTTGATCAGTCAGTCAGTCAGTCAGTCAGTCAGTCAGTCAGCCAGTTGTCAGCTTGTGGCATTGTCAATTGCAAGCTTGCGAGCTTGGCTTCTGGTTGTTGTCAACATTTGATCGGGGCGCATGCTTCAGTAGCTAACAAGACTGTGCCGCACACAAAATTGTGGCCAAAATGTGTAGGCAATTTGTCAATATGTTATGACAACGGCAACAACAAGCGGCAGCAACAACAACAGCAGCAGCAACAACAACAAGCAGCAGCAATTGCCAGCAACTGCCAGCAGCAACATTATTGACATTAGGGCACCTGTTTGTTTGCCAACTTAAAACTATGATTACCGTTGTTGTTGTTGCTGCTGCTGCTGCTGCTGCTGCTGTTGTTGCTGTTGCCATTGTCATAGTTGCCGGCAGCACGCGTACGTACAACACACACACACACACACTTGGGCACAACTCGTGACTGACTCGAAAGACGCCAGCGTCGAGTCGACTCCAGTCGCAGACAACGTTAATCACAGACAAAATAAAAGCCACGTAAAGAGAGCCCAAGTGAAAGAGCCAAATGCTAGGCCAAGTTTGTTGCTGTTGTTGTTCCTGTTGCTGTTGCTGTTGCTGCTGTTGTTGTTGCTCTTGCTTTTTAGGTTTTTGGTCAATGAACAAGAAAAATGGATTTTCACGGTTACATGCGTCGCGCAGTTCGCTCAGCTACATGCGAGTACTTGCACACACACACAGACCCAACACACACACACACAACACACAAAACAGACACACACACACACACACTTAAGCATACACAACATGCATATGACATGTTGCCAAGAAACGGCAGCAGCCGCAAGAGCAACAACAAAAGCTCAAGAAATTGTCTTGAGCAAGTTCGCTGCCTAAGTCTTTCGTTTGCAGCAGCTGCTTCGCAATCGTTGCTGCCAGCTATCACTGGCTTTTTAAGATCAACTATAAGTCACCGAATTACATAATATTTAGCTACTAGAAAGATGACGTGCGAGTACAAATTAAATTACTTGCATGAGTTAAGGTAAGAATTAAAAATATATCTTACATATTATTTTTGTTTTGGTTTCTTTTAAGCAAGATTCGAACTAACTAATTCATTAAAATTAGTTCTAAAAATGAAATAAAAAATCACTTTTAGGAATCTCTTGAACTCAAAATTTGTTGCAAATACTTTAAAATGTAGCTGATGTAATCAAAATACGATAATAAAGCATATTTTTAAGAAGAAACTTTAAGACTACGTTTGGGTTAAAGAAAATTCTACAAAAAATTGTTGTTTGAGAATTAAATTATAAAAAAATCTCTTTTGGAGATCTTATAATATTTGTATATATATATAAGATATTGTAGATAATAATTATTGTAGAAAAGAGAGCTAATCAAAATGTAAAACGAATTAAATGTTATATATTAATAAGAGCAAGAATTGAACTTTGATTTAGTTATGTTTAACTTTACATGTAAGCAGGAAAATGTTGGCATACCGTCGACTAGACACGAGCCTGAAGAAATAAAGCAAAAACCGTTTGAAAAACTATTGGGAAAGAGTTTTAAAATAATCTGAACTAAATGAAAAGTCGTTAAGCAGTTATTTGTTTTGGTTCCCATTAAGATTAGGTGCATCCAAAGATGAACCATATCGAATGATGTTACCCAAAAAATGGTATTCAAATCCTTAACTCAGCACATGCTTGAACCCTTAGGAAACGAAAACTGTAAAGAGTAGATTTCGCGGGGCTTAACCAAACGCACTTCCTCTTCTTTGGGGCATCCCGTGTTGCCTACAAATTCCCACGCTGATCGCGGATGTTGTTGTTGCTGCTGCTGCTATTGAAAATGGGCGTAAAGTAACACGCCCTCGCTTGAGCACGAAAACTGTGAGCATCATTATTATTGCTATTATAATTGTTATCATTGTGCAAAGAGCAGGCCGAACAGCAGGTAGAAATGGCAGACAGGTAGCCAGGTAGGGCATTCGAGAGCGGCGTGCGCCCTGCTTGCCCCTACTCCACGCTTATCTCACAGACAGACAGACAGACAGACAGACGGCCAGGCAGTCGAACTGTCATTTGGCTGTCGCCTATCACATTGTACTCGTCCTTGATCCTTGAACCTGAATTGTCACCTTTTCTCCTTGTCACATTCTTTTCCACTTTCACTTGCGCTTATCGCTCAGATTCTTAATCCCTGAAATACCTAAATGCCCAAATCTCTAAATGGCTTTTGTGCTGCCTGGGTCCTAATGAGTCCATCAGCATTTTAATGAGCCTAAAATTGTTGTAGCACCAGAAAGATCGACCCCCCACAGTTCCATAGTGGCACGGTGCCGTTCATAAGTTCGGCTCTTCGCTTCGTTGAGCGGAAGAAGCTTCTCTGCTGCAGTGGAAGTGTGTGTAGGGGAGGGGAGGCGGGGCACACAAACATTAAACGCATATGGAAATTAAGATTTAAGTTTTCAACGAAATATTACACGGCTCAGCGATTGTCTTAACACTCCACCCGCACCTCTTAGGCCCCCACCCTCCCTCCTCCCCCCCCCTCTCTCTCTCTTTCAACACACTAAACACTTTGCTTCCGACTCAGGTGGCTGAGCTGTGTTTTCTTGGAATTGCCATGAAATGCGTTTAGCATAAATGAAAATAAAATCTATCGACGCTTCTTTAATTAAGCTATTGTCAGTGGGGAGGGGAGTGGTGGAGTGGGGGTGGGGGTGGGGAGTACGGGAAGCGGCGAACGCCTCGTTAGATATCGTATTGTACGAAAGAGAGTTTTAAATAAGAAAGAATGTCGGTTCAAATCCATTATCCATTATCCATGCAATAATAATAATAATAATAATAATAATAATAATATTAATAATATTAATAATAATAATAATACTAATAATAATAACAATGAAATAAATGCAAAGAAAATAAATTAAAAAATGTTCCAAAATTCTGACTAAACCTAGCCGAATAATTTCCTTGAAAGTCTCCCAACTTGCGCACAGCGCTAAATAAAAGCAACAACTGCACCTACTCTCCGCTCAGCTCCGCTCCACTCAGCTGCCTTCTTAGCTTCAGTCTTCAATGTCCAGCGGAGAGAGCCCCCCTCTCCACACACTGTCTTGACCCAGTGAGCAGCAGCAGATGACAAGTTTGTGTGCATAATTAATGTACTTAAGCAGCAACAATAACAACGACAACCGCAACAACAACAATGCGTTAGTCTGAGGAGCATATTTAATAACTTGTTTATAGTCTCAACCATAGGCATGAGGCATTCATCAAGTGGTTTTGACCACAAAGCTTAATAGGGCACGTGCCCTGCTTGTTAGGCCAAGCGGCCAAGTGGCCGCCTCTTGTGGTCGCTGCTGTTGCTGCTGCTGCTGCTGCTGCTGCTGTTGTTGTTGTTGTTGTTGTTGTTGCTGGTGCGTTCTTCAATGGTCAATCATTGCACGCAGCATGCCGTTAAGTTATGCTCAACTGTACCTATACCGAGTATATAAGGGGCCCGGGGCCATAGGGAATTTGCAAAGACTAAAACCAGATTGCATTTGACCAAAAGCCAAAGTCAAGTTGAGGCCTTTGCTAAATGCAGCTGATGAAGTTATTAAAACTAGTTGTTGCTAGCGAACGGCAGTTAAAAATCAAAACAAGATGCGGCCAAAAACAGAGAAATGCAATTGCTAATATCTCTGCTGTGACTGCGACTGTTGCTGCTGTTGCTGCTGTTGCTGTTGCTGCTGCAGCTGCTGGAGATTGTGGCGAGTGTTGTTCGCATTGCATGTGGAGCAGCTGCAGCAGTTGCCTGTTGGCTCCGGCTGCCTGCACGTTGTCTTTCAAGTATTTGTCAATTAGATTTTTAATTGCTGAAATATGAATGTAGGCGCAACTGCAATAGCAGCAGCAGCAGCAGCAGCAACAACAATCACAACAACAGCAGCAGCAGCAGCAGAGGCAGCACCGGCAACCGCAACGCATTTGCCATGACTTTGACGTTGACAGCAACAACAGCAGCAACAAAAATGTTCTCAAGCTGCTTTTTTTTTTGTACCCTTTCAGAGGGTATGACAATTTCATCATGATATGTGCAACGTTTTGATAAAGACATTTTGAAAACTATAGTATATACTTATTCTAGATCAGATTTTGATTTATCTAAGACTTGAGTCTTGTGGAAACACTTCTTGGTCATTGACATTATAATCATTATTTTTGTTACAAAAATATGCTTTTACCTTTGGACTTCAAGTTCTTTTGGAACCTACAAGATAACTATTGCGAAATATTAGGCGCTCAGTCAGTCAATCATCATTGAGTCAAACGGCAGCTAGTCAGTCAGTCAGTCAGTCTGTCAGTTATGCAGTATGTCAATCAAGCAGCCGTCGGCCAGCCAGTTAATTGGTAAGTCAATCAATAAGGAAATCAATCATCAGCCAAGCAGCCAGTCAATTTGCCGGTCAATCATTCAGTAAGTCAGTCAATCACTCAGGCAGTCAGTCAGTCAGATAGAGATTTGGTCAATCATTTGGCAGTCAGTCATATAAACAGTCAAACAGTCAGTAAATCAATCAACAAATTTATTATTAGATCAGAACTGTTAGCCAGTCAATTGGTCGGTCAATCAGTCAGTCATTCAGCCAGTCAGTCACTGATTAAGTCAGTCAATCAATCAATATCAGTCAGCCAGCCAGTGTGTAGTGCTTTTTATGGTCAATCAGTCAGCACCAACAATTTGATTGATATGAAAAGGCGAGACCTTGCAGCTCAAATCAGAATATCATATCCCCGAATTATTGTATGTCTCCAAAGGATATTTGTTATTCGACAGGACGGGGCTAAGATTTCTGTCTTGTTTTAGCCTGTTTTGCCTGTTGTAAACTTGTTTCGACTGCAGAAGACGACGACGACGATTATTAAATGCAACTTAGATCAGATCAGCAGCAGTCGCAGCATCAGCAGCAGCAATGGCAAAGACAGCGACAGCAGCGAACTCGATTAAATCGAAATGCAATGCTTCTTAGAGTTGCGCCTACCCCCAGCCCCCCTTTCCCCCTCATCGGTTACGCTGCAGCAGACTCTAAGCGAGGCTCGTATAGAGTTAAGATGAATCGCGTGCCTGGCAACTGCGACTAGCTGAAATATTATTATTATGCTTTGGCTAAAAGTGAATGATTACCGTGGTGGGGAGCAGCTGCAGCAACAACAGCAACAGCAGCAACTGTAACGCACAGCGGCAGCAGCAGCATTTGCAACATTGGCAACATGATGCGCGTTGATAGACGACGATAGATTATCAGCCAGCAACATTGGGAAAGAGAGACAGAAAGAAAGAGAGAGAGAGAGAGAAAAAAACTCGGCACTGGGAACAGCCAAAAACATTTTGCTGTCGCTTCGCTAATTTACGAGCCAACTCAAGTAGCAGAAGACGCAGCAATAGCTAAAGTTGCTGTTGTTGCAATTGCAATTGTTGCTGCTGCTGTTGCTGCTGCTGCTGCAGTTGCAATCTAATTAGCGACACACATTGCGCATACGCCACGTGTGTTTGCCTTGCCCAGCATCGCATCATATTAGCCATATATGTTTGCATAGCTAACTGTTAGACACGCATACAGAGACAACTTCTACTGCTTGCCGCACGGACGCCTCGCTGGCAACGTGCCTCGTTAGTTGCTGCTGCAGTTGCTGCTGTCGTGCCAGCCATGGACCTTGGCCATGGCCACAACAGCAACAGCAGCAGCCGCTCTGCTCTTTTTGTAGCCAGTTGCTGGCCTTGCTTTGGACAGCTTGTTGCATATGTCAAGTCAGGCAACAGCAACAACAACTGGCTGCAGCAATAACAAACGGCAACAAACACCTGCAAAATTTTTGCCGCATCTTTCCACAAGTCGAGTCGAGTTTACCTAAGCGAGCAACTAACCATCTAGCCATCCATCTACATATCTATTATGACTGTGCCCCAGCGTTTGGCATCAGCTCTGAGATTCCTTTCTCTTTTCTATACACATGCAAACCAAATATCTCAATACATTTCAAAACAGACAACATCGAAAAACCAAGCAACAAATACAAAAAAGCAGAATAGAACCCAAAGCTAACAAAGGCAAATCAAAGGCGCACATATTTTACTCAAAATACCCTAGAAATACCAACATGTTGCATATATTATAATTCGTTTTGGTTTTCGTTACGTCAAAGGCTTAGGTTGCACATTAACTTGTGTGCTCCATGGAATTTGTTCATGAACTTACAAAAAGTTTACTATTTGCTTATGCTCCTTAACCATATCAACACTGTACAACATTACTCAACACTACAATGCAATACCTATACCCAGCACTACACAAACCTTCACTACCCAACACTCCACAACATGACTCTACACAACACAACACTAAACTACAATACTCAAGACTTCCTTACACTAATCAACAGTAACCTACATTACAACACATTATACAATGCAACACAACATTCCTCTTAAGTAAACAAAACAAAACTACACTACACCACACAACATCACTCTAAGCTAAACAACATTGCACTAAACAGAAATACTTAACACTACATAAAAGACAACATATACACTACACTACACTGCAAAGCATTACACCACACAAAAATATACAGCACAACATAAAATTACACTATTCTACTTAGTACGACTTAACACACCACTACAATAGACTACACTAAGCTACAATGCCCTACTAAATCCTACGATACACAACAGTACATAATACCGCATAATTCTAAGCAACAAGACACAATCCAACACTACACTACACTACACTACAGTATACTACGCTAACGCCTGCTTTGATATCGGAAAAACTAAAAATGCTCACTTAACATTTAATATTTATAACAGCTGCTTAACATGCGTGCAAATGTTAGGAAGAGCACGCCACAGCTGTTAAGAACTTTTAAATTTGCCTAGTCAAACCTACTTTTAGTCAACATCGTCATCAATTCGTATAGTCAAGAATGGTCTAGGGTATCTGCTAGTCCAGCAAGCGGCACTTCACCAAGAATGTCTGCATAGCCCTTCACGAAAGTAACAAATATTGCATTATTAATAACCAGTGCAAGATGATTTGGGGTGGGCATATTTGGGAGGTGTGTCTGTGTGTGTGTGTGTGGGGGTGGGGGGGGGTATCTTGTGCATATCATGCCGTTCATAATTCAACGATTTGTCATTTTGTATTCAAATATTATTTTGTCGACTGCTGTGACATTTGCATTTCAATTGATTCATCGACGGACGACGACGAGTGTTGAACTTTAGCGCGCGCCAATGGGCCAAAAGCCGCGAAGAACAAAACTACATGAGTGCTCTAGTCGGTGACGCCCGACTGGCAGATACTCTGTGCCTAGTGCCGAGCCAGTTCTACAAGCATCCTAGCTTGCTTCTCATGCATACAAACGCAATAATAAACACATATCTGTGCTTCTTCCTTTTCTAACACCACATAGGTAAAACATTCTTTACTAACTTCGGTATTTATAGTCCGATCCTTATGAGAATTTCAGATCTCAAATATGGCAAACAATTATGTGTGTGTACCAAATAGGAAGACTCTCTCTTTAAAATGTATGTTTCTTCAATTCTGTGCAAAAGAGGGGCAGGTATTAAAAAATTGAATCATTCTTATCCTGCGTGTAATATACGACCAAGTTGTGCTTACAAAATGACACGTCAAAATCGATATTTATCAATATTTTGAATAGGAAATGAGGTGAAGAATAAAAATTTGATGAGCTCGCATTACTTTAGGTATACGAGAGTATATATTTGAAAATTTAAATCCCCAGACGGGCATGGTCTGATCGTCTGAGCTCGTCATTCTAATCAAGAATATGTATATATCTATTTCTGCCTAGTACATGCATTTGCACAAACTCGTTATACCCTTTCAGACATTTTCGATATGCTCAGGGCATGAAAAACGAATGAAGAATCGTTTACAATTCACAATTCACACTATTCACATTCACATTTACATTCTCATTGATGTTGTTGTTGTTGTTGTTGTTGTTTTTGTATTGGCTTTTCACACCTTCCACTGCCTGATAAGTTTTCGTTGCGCTGCTAACGAGACGCAACAGATAAAGATATCAGTTTCGAACACCACCTGCTCCACGGACATGTCCCAGCCGAGACGATATACATGTTGGCCGTATCCGATACGTCTTGACGATGGCCCATGTAATTTTCATCTCCTCTTTTTTTTAGTTCTTAGTGGCTTTTGACACTTTCGAAAATTTGTTAGCAACGATTTGCATAATTTCACAGTAAATTCCTAATTCTAATCTATGCCGGCAGTTGAAGTATCAACTCCCCGACTCCCAGCACAGAGCAGAGCAGAACCGAGCACAACAGAATAGAACAGAACAGAACCGAACCGAACCGAACAGAGCGATCCGACCCCTTCAGTCTGTCAACTTGGTCTATGTATATTTATGTTTGATACTTAATCGCTAATAAATACACGTTCGTATTTCGAAAAAAAAAAAAAAAGAAGACAACAACGAAGACTCCCAACAACAGAAATTTAAATATTTTTGAAAGGGCCCCAAGTCAGAACTGAAGAGCGCTTCGAATAGTTATTCAGCTGCTGTGTGACTCCTGTGGCGTTTGTTTGTTCGAAATCAAAACATTTCTCACTTTTGGGCAGACTTATTTTTTTTCTCTATTTTTTCTATTTTACGTGTGCCCAGCTTTGGACAGAGCCCAAAAGATATTTTTCACACCTATCCAATCGATTATAAATGGGCGGCACGATTATTAACGGGGCGAGGCGTAATAGAAACGCCTCAATCTGAAACCCGAAGACAACCTCATCAAAACTTAATGAATTCCGACTTTTACTAGATGCCCCAGAGCTAGATCTTCGATAGTCAAATATCTGTATATGATACTGGTACATATTACCAGCTCCATATTACCCTTCTTTAACTAGTTTAACTAGAAAAGTGCTAAATTTCATAAAAAGAGTAACCAAAATGCCAACGTTCTAATTTTCAATCCCCCAATTTGCGTTTTACAGCACTTGGAATACCAATTTAAAACACTGGTTCAAAACAGTGTTGTACAATGTTGGAATACCAATTTAAAACACTGGTTCAAAACAGTGTTGTACAATGTGTTAGATGTTGCACGAAAGGGTGTATAAACATTTCTTTGTGTCAAAAAGGTTTAAGGCATCAAAGTTGGCAGATTACTTAGGTCCGAATGGGCAATCGTATATATGCTCAGTCTGGTTCCATACCTCATCGAGGACAGGCCATTTATTTTCTACTTTTTTGTTGCCTGTTTTTATTTTATTTTATTTTTTCATTTGTATTTGACGTTAATGTCATTATTTGACAATTTTTTTTTTAACTTTTTATTACCTCTAAAGGCTTAACAGCTTTTAGGTGGAAGTTAACGACTGCAGAAATCATTTTTTTCTTTCGTTTTTCATCTGTTGAAATGGTTCAAGAATAGATGTAAAGCAATATCCTTCGCAAGGAACATTTGCCAACTGTAGTACTTTATTTTTCCCTTTTTTTTTTTATTTATTTTTTATTTTTGTTATAAGTACCAAGTTTTCTTTTTTCCTATCTAATCGTATCGCCAATTTATCGTCTATGTCTTGGTTGTCTGGATTCGCATGATCCTCATCACTTAGATTCCGTCAGCTTTTGGACACGTCTCGGAAAGCAACGTTAACAGCGTATTTTAATTTATAAGTTAATATATTATTCAACAATTCCATTTAAAACACAATTGTGCTTAAATATTTAAGCTTTGCTCTCACGTCGTCGCAGCTTGCCTCGCTAATTGACGCACAATGAAATTTTTTATTGTTTTATTGTATTTTTGTGTTTATATTTTATATGAATTTTAGAGGGCATGTCTGAACGTTTTATTGAATGGCCATGGAAGCTTTTTGGAATTGAAGAATTTTTCTTGTTTTCTTCACAATCTGAAAACAATATTATCCAGAAAATAGTCATATCCTTTACATAGGATTTTAGTGTATGAGCAATAAATTTTTGCTGTTTTTGTTTTTGCATTTTCTTTTGGCACAAATATTTCCCATTTTGCCATTCTTCTATGGTTTTTTTTCAAGTTTTATTTTCTGTCTATCTAATCAAGTTTTCTCTCGATTTTTTGGTTTGTTCGCCCTGCATGATCCTCATCAGTTAGAATCCGCGGGCTTTTGGAAACGCTTCAGATAGCAACAATTCAAGCATATTCAATAATTAGTTATAATTTTTTTGAACTTCAAATTTTATAAATTAAAATAGTTTGTCATATTTAGCAATGTAATCACAAACAAAACAAACAAACGAATTTAACTCCAGCCTACGTAGCTGGGTAAATATTTTGGGAGCTTTTAGTGCCTAAGAAATATTGATGAAGCTCTTTATTCAGCATTTTAAATTGCCTTCTTTATGACTCTTCGGCCTAAGAAGCCTGTCCTAACTGAACCGCAGAGCCTGTCAACGTGGTCGCTCCAAGTGAGCCGCCTGTCAAGTGTCACAGCCAGGCAGCTGACGCTGTCAATGTGCCTGATCCTTCTCCAACAAACCTGGCGTTCTTTGTCCTCTCGAGATTAAGGGCAATATTCCATCATGACGCCCAGTACCCGAACTCGTCCGAAAACGCTCGGCACAAATGCGGCATTATCTGCGCATGTTGCTGTCAGTCTGTTCCCGCAGGTGTCTAAAACGGAAGGCTCCGCTGTGTCGAGTGTATAAAGGACACTAGCTCGAATGGGGCTGATCCCCGGGCTTTCCTGACCTCTGCAGCAAACCCTCTGCGTTGCAACAGCTCGCAAAGATATCCGCGGAGCAGGGGCATGGGCTTACAAAGAGATCCTCTGGCCAGATCCAGTCAAAAGCCTGTCGACTTGTGGAGCTGCTCAAAAGCATGTCCGCGGAATCCAATCTGGTGGTCTGGTAGTGCGTTGTCAAAGCGTCCCAGCCAGTAGATGGGATAACAGAATTCTTCCGGAGGTGGGCAGCAGACTAATGGGCCTGTAAAACGTGCGGGCAGTGCGAGTCCTTAACTTTTGTTGGCACCATAACGACCAGGACTCGCTTCCATGGAGTCGGAAAGTGGTTAACATCAAGGATAACATTGAAAAGCCAACACAGTTGCGAGCGCCTAGGCGGCTCGCAGAGCTTTAGTCTCTTCTACCTCATACATAGGCCGTCAGTGCAGGGAGCTCCAAAACCTTGGCTAGACGTTGTAATTGCTAAAAGTACTCCCTGTCTATTGGCAAAGTCGTATGGCATCATTCGTTCCTCCAAGTTCTCTGCAAATCCTTTGGCTCATCTCATCGTACGAGCGAGTCCAAGACCTGTTGCAGCGCGGGGTGGACTGAAGAAGAGACTGGCGCTTGAGCGCAAATCCTTGATCGAAGTCCCGATCATGGGCACCGAGCATCTCCTCAAACTAACTCCGATTTGGCAGCGATTTTGACGCCTCTGCTCTGCTGCGGCACAGTTTCATTTGTTAAGATAGAGTGGATGTCTCCTCTACTTCACTTTACCCCTTGGCTGTGCAGTCACGACCAAGATGGCGGCAACAGGAGCGGCGATGAGACGGATGATGTCCAAAAAGTTTATGGCGAAGATGTCAATATGGTCAAGCGATAAGAGAGGGTGCGAATCCTCAGGTGCTAGCGATGCCAGAGTGAAGTTATCGGCCAATAAAGGAAATAGAGCTTTTGTGTGAAAGAGTTTGTATGACAAAGAGGAATACAATTTTCGATGTGAAAAAGATTCATCGTGATTATTTTAAAACCATTTTGTATTAAGAATTGTATACAGTTTGCATAGGTATTTTATTCAATTTGATTTGATTTGTGAATTCAGGCCTATTTCAATAGTCTAAAAATAAAACTTCAAACGAGTCTGCATAAATCATTTAAACTGTGCTTCATTTACAGATGAGAAAGGTGGCTGGACAGAAATTGTGGCCATATGCAGATCGTATTCCGGCCCTAGCAATCGCCAGCTGAGAGCTGACATCTAAAGTTCGACTCTTACTTTATCTGCTGTTTTTGAGTTTGTGTTTCGGTCACAGTGTTAGGTTCCCGGTCCTGCCTTCATCATTATGTATGAATGAATGGCAGACCGTCCATTTGCGGGCTGGAACTGGTAATGCTTGAATTCCAATTGGAACGGATAGATATATTCACAGCAATTTATGTATCTTAATTGTGCCCCAAAGCGACCCAAGCATATATTGTGAATGAATGAAAGAATCTTGGAGAATGTATTTCAACTTCAGTCGATTGTCAACTCCAGTCGATTGTCAACTCCAAAACAGAGGGAGAGAGTGAAACGATTTTCAATGTGCCCAAACTGCACTCGTATTTCATCAATGAAATAGATGGGAGGAGGGGGGCGTGGCTTGCTCACCAGGCTTTCTCACGATCTTTGGCTACTTTAAACACTTGCTTTATAACGATATTTATGGCTGATAATTTCTGATCATTTAAGTTTATTTTTAGTTCATTTCAGTCGATCTCTTGTTTGTCAGCCAGCCAAGTGAAAGGTGACCTCTCAGCTATCAAATGGGCATAGCTGCGAGGCAGCCTTAGAAAGTTTACACAAATCATCTATGCAAATGTTTGAGGTGCAGGTGGAATAGCCAAATAGTTTCATTCAGTTCCTCAAGCTGTGAATCTTATTTTATTGCAACTAGATGTTTGTAATATATCGTAGTCTGTTGCATAACAATGTTCATTTGCTTTTGTGTCCATCCATCAAATGCAGTCTAGTCCCTCTTCCATTTGATTCTAGCTTCATTTTGGAATACTTTTCACTTCCTAAACACACGTCGAAACTAATAGTTTCCTGTTGAGCATAAAATGAACCTTTAGCTCCCGACCCGTAAGCCGCCTAAATGCAATCTTCCATTCTATTTAGGCTGCATTTTAGGCTTTTTTTTTTTTTAACTTTTTGCACTCACGAATGTTTATATATAAGAGTAGGTTTATCATCTAAATATTTAAGGTTTTCTTAAGTAAGCCATTTTTATATATATAATATAATACTTAAATATAAATAAATAATGTGCACCATGTGCTTCGGGTTTTTGTTTCCAATATCTCCTCCCATTTCGATTATATCAATAAAATATCGTGCTAGTTTTTCAAGCACGACTTGAAGATAATAAGAGCACGAGCTCCCAAAAGTGGCATGCTTAAAACTCCATACTATACGCAGACAAAGAATATTTCACTTTTTGGATATCGCCTCCCACTTCACTTAGCCCCAAACCGAAACACAAATTTCTTTAGGTAGAGCCTTGCGCTTTGGTATACACACATAATTGGGTGCCATAATTAAGTTCTAAAACTTTCATTAGGTTCGGACGATAAACACCCAAGTTATCAGGGATGGGAATGCATTTCCCATAGTTAGTGGGGGGCAACGGGAAGAAGAGGCACAGCTGCTGCGCAGAGTGTTTGTGCATGTATGTGTACGACAGGGTATATGCTAGTCGAGCACCCCGACACTTTTACTTGCTTTTGGAATTTCCAGCACCCATTCCAAATTTCTAGCAATATTTCTTTCAAATCTTCCAAAGTTGTGGCTGTCGCTGTTAAAGTCGCGCTTGTCAAAATTATTATTCAGATATTTGTCGCATATACTTAAAAATATATAAAACTTAGCGACGGCGACAAGACTCTTGATTCTTTATGGATTTGCTAAATATCTCCCCCTCTCTATCTGTTTCTCGGTATCTTTTCTGCCTCTTTCTCTACTGATAAATATTTTAAAGATTTTTATGCGTTTTGTATGATTCGCATATAATTTAGACAGCTGTCCGAGCTGTCCGAGCTGTCCGACTGTCAACGGCATTAACTTCACGCCAACATCCAAATCCGGCTGAGTTTTTATTGGACTGTATTGGCAGCTTTGACAGCCGATGCTAATATTTGGCCCAATAAATTAGTCGCTCTTTAGTATCGCATTATGCAAAGCTTCTTCCACACGCTGGAATCTCATATATACATATATACTAAGTTGTAGATAATTTGTCAGAGATGGATGACTCGCTATTTGACAATTTGATTTAATTGATGCTCTTCAGCTTATCTCCTCAAATCCGTCAATGTCTGAGTTTTTGGCATATTGGAAGTCGGCGTTGAATACAATCTGCAGATTTCTGTGTGTCACTTCATAAAATTCCACTTCTTTATAAGTTGAACTGAGCAGCTTCTATATTATCCATTGCTTATCTGAAATATTTTTGTATATTTCTCTTGGTAAACATTCTAGTTTTATATATATTTATATTGTTTCCAAATAGTCAGTTCCGATTTGTTTTATGATTTTTTCAACAGAGTCCCAATACAGACAGATGCACAAGAAAGAGATATTTCTTGGAACTGAATTGATTGAAAAGTGCGAAGCTTAGCTTATCAGCTGCTCACTGGAACCGTAAAAATGAATCAGTTTCGTAGATTTCTCAATGATTATACATACATATTGTGCTGTTTATCACAAGAAAGGTAAATGAAAATCTTCCAAGTTGATCCCCGACGACTGGATAATATATCTTAGAAACCACAGCTGGAACTGTTTCTCAGTTTCTCAAGGTCGGTATACCATTATTTCGCATAGAGCTGATTCAAAGTTTTATCGTTGTATTGAGATGATATAGATGATGTATATTATACGTAATACGTAAGAGCTGCTTTGTAAGTTTCCTGTAGGGGTCAGTCGAACTTGAACTGGTTTCTAGTTGCATTGAGATACTTTTAAATAGGTTCGCCTGCCTTATAGATGATGCTATTAAAAGTGCGATTCCGTGGAACTGGAACTGGCTCCTAGTTGAACAGGTAGTTCAGAGACTTGTTTGCCACACTTTTCAGTAGATCACGTAAGACATTATGCTAGCATTAAGCACTTGGCAGTTGCGAGATCATTTTGCACACTTGCAACGCATCAGCTGGACTTTCTTTTTGGTGTCTGATAATGAACGCTTATCAAAATCAGAAACAAAAAAACCGAACAACAACAATGACAAAATTGCGTATTAATTTGCAAACAAACAAAAAATGCATAGAAAAACAATCAAAATGCAAAAATAATAATGAGGCGGATTTGGAACAAAAGCTGCTCGATAAACTAGTCAACTATTTGGTAACGGTTTTAATTGTCAACGTGTGGCACACACAACACACACACACACACACACACACACACACACACACACAACACACACACACACAGACACACGCTTGCAAATAGACTGTCTGGTTTCTGGTTTTCTTTGGTCTATTGTGTGTGCCATGTGGAGTGTATTGACTTAGATTGTCAGACAATAGTCCTGATTTTTATTGTTCAACGGCAGCCGCAGCCGCAAGTCTTCGCACTCAAAATATTCGTCAGAAGAAAAACAAAAACAAAAACAATAAATAATAATAACAATAAATTAAACAAAGGCCTGCTATAAAATTTATTATCTTTTACCGATACATTTGTTTCTTCTCTATTTATTTTTTTTTTTTCGCTTAAGTGCCCCGATGTTGACGTCTTTCTATCTGGCTAAAGCTATTTGTCTGTCTATATGCCCGCCTGCCTGTTGCTGCTTCTTGGCTATTTTGTTAAATGTTTTGCACAAAGCAAAAAAAAAAAAAACGTTTCAATTCAAATTGCATACATTATTTTAGGCGCTTTTTTATGCTGATAGCATATGAGAGCAGCTGCGAATTGTCAACTTCTTTAGGTTGTTGAACCTTCGAGAAAAGCTGGCTAGCAGCTCCTTTTCTCTCCCTCTCTCTCTCTCCCTCACTCTCTCTCTCTCTCTCTCTCTCTCTCTCTCTCTCTCTCCTGTAAGCGCCTTTTAATTTATTTGTGTATTAAATAAAATATCTAACACAATCCGTGATTAGGCTAATCACCGTGAACGGATTTGGTTTTTAGTTTTATATTTGTTTTTGTTGCATATTTTTCTACGGGCGTTGATCGCATTGGCGATAAATTCAATTTGCAGCTTGGCTCTAAACTGGGACAAGCTGTGTTGCAGCCTTGTGGCATGCCACACAAAGCAGCCGCAACAGACAGGGGCGACAAATGCTGCAACAAGCGCGTCCAATTGGCCCACAGACAGTGTCAAATCCTCACCAAAGCTGGAGGTGCTCGAGGTGCTCGAGGTGCTCGCACCCAATTAGAGATGTACCGGATATGGCTATATATATATGTATATATGTATATATGGCATACAGCCCGGCGTCACCCGGATCAAGTGAATAATGCTGAATATGCGCGTGGTAATTGAGTTGATGCGGGAGATGAACCGGCATCCTCTCGCTTGCTAGTTCGACGCTCAGATACCCCAATCCCGCAGGCACCATTTCTTAAGTATTATTGTGTATTTTTCTTCTTTTTTTTTCGACAAGCTTAAAATCCAGTAAATTAAAGAAACATAAAATGTAGAAAGTTAATGCGGGAATTGAACCGGCATCCTCTCGCTTGCTAGTTCGACGCGCAGGTACCCAGGATACCAAGTGCCAACAGGCACATTTATATTTCTGCCCTGTTCGTGTTGAATGCTTTCTTCGGGCTGAGGGCTCTTCAATCTTCATCTCCTCTCCTTTCGTGTACTATGAAAACGAGTTAAGACCTCTTCTTACTTAATGCCTATATGGTATTAAATACTTTGTTTTACACCGGCAAAGATATTTATTGATAATTTCGCATTTTCTTTTGTATTTGACCAATTGTCTGCGGTTACATATCTGACTGCAGACGCTGTTGCAAACATTTCGTTTGCTGACCATCTCTAGAAGACGAAACAAAAATAAAAGAAAAAAACCACTAGCCAAATGCAGGTTCAATTGCAGACAGCAACAGTGTTGCGGCCATTCGAGCTTGTCTCTTGGTCAGCAAATTAACGCTTGATTAAGAACCAACCAGGCAACCATCAGGCACTTAGCCAGGCCAGACAGAGGACTGGGTACGGGCATGGGGTACTCGTAGTTCTGGTTCTGCCTCTAACACTTGGCCAACTGCTGGCCAGAGTGAATGTCCCGCTGTCTCACTGTCCCGCTGTCCGTTTGTCTGGCTGTGTCGTCTCGTTGTTCGTTTGGCTCCCTCTGTCTGTGGCACTTTGGCGAAAATGTGTTGCTAATTGTTGCACTAAACTGTTGTTGGCATGCGTTTGACAGTCGGTCCAACTGATGGCCATCAAATTGGCACCAGCTACCAACTGCAGCCTTTGTCTGGTCGCCTCTGGTCAACTTGACCAAATTGTCAGCGATTTGTTGCTTTATTTTATATATATATATATATTTTTATGTTTGTCGATACCCTTTGTGAATATGGCATATTATAAACTTATCTGGGCAGGAAACGTTTTTCTCTCTAACTGAACCTATGTGAACTGAGCTGAGTCTAAGATGATAGAAACCAAATTGGATTGCTTGACTATATCAATTGTTTCTTACCAAGTGCTACAATAACGAGCTGCTATAGTCCATTCCAGAGTTGGTGTAGTATATTAAATGGTCTTAATAGCTCTAAGCCTTAAAGTTTTATTAAAACAAGAAACTTGCAGTATTATGATAAGATATGAAATATCAGTCCTCTGCGGCATGTCAAAGGAATAATAAGGCCCTGCTTGAGATTAGGATAAACTGACCTTGATTAGTGGAATAACACTCAAAGAAGCGACTGTCCCAAATCTTATAAAACTGTCATAGAATGGCAATTTCTAAAAATTTTAGAAAATATTTTCTAAAAAATGTAAATGCATTAGAAGATATTTTCCAAAAAGGTAACAGGTAAAGCAACTTCATTTATTTTAATTCATTTAACTTATTAAAGCTTTTTTAAAGCTGTGTTTTAATTTAGCAAATTTTATTTAACCTGTCAAAGTTTTTTAACGTTTTACCTGGGCTATATTTTATAAAAACTTGATTTCATATATTTCAATTTAAAGTAAACTTAGCTAATGGCAGATATTAGAATGCCTAAAGAATGCTTAACAGAATGTTATTAATATGTAAAGTAGTTTATTCTGAACATAAATGAAGTAAATATAAAATGATTTCCGGGCAGGGTATTTAAGCTTCGTCTACTCGTGGCTGTTCCGTTCTTTTTGTCGATCTTTTTTTAAAGCTTTTCGTGTGTGTTTTTTTTGTTTCGTACTTTTTCTGTGCGCCACTCGTAAATTTATTTTGATTGAGGTATTGAAATTCTTGTTTACACAAGTTACAAAATGCGCCACATGCATAAGCACTGACCCAGGGGAACAACCACCCCCCCGCACCCCTTCTCCAACCACTCTCTCCCCTTGCCCCCCCGCTGTGAATTGGAGCTCATTTGTTTATAATTTACAGTCGCTGTTTGATTTTATTATTTGTTTAATTGCATTTTAATATCGCATATTGCAACTTCCGCACATCCGTTTAAAGCGCGCGTGCGCGTCCGCGTGTAAGCATGTGTTTGTGTGTGTGTGTGTGTGTGTGCGTGTATGTGGTAGTTGTTGCTTCCGCATCTGTTGCACGCTGTGTGGCAGGATGTGTGTGTGTGTGTGTGCGAGTGTGTGAGTGTTGGACAAGTCATTAGCATGATGATTTACCTCAGAAATTGGCTCAATTTCCACTTAATGCACATATTTGTTTGCATCAGGCCTCATTTAAGTGCTAAATACTGCAAGGGGGGGGGTTGGTTAAACAGCGTGTGCGGGGGGAGGGGAGAGGGGGGGTTGCGTACCACCTTGTTGCATGCATGCTATCAATTAGCATTTGCCGCATCTCATCGTTAGCTGGGCGACACATTTGCATGATTATGCGCGCAGTTCCGGTGCATTTTATATAAAAAGCGCTTAAATCCAATCAAACGCAAATCAATTTCGTATCTTTGTATCTTGCATCTTGTATCTGTATCTGTATCTGTATGTTTGAACGCTTTGCAGGTGCTCAATTTGCAATTGACATTCGCATTGCGCTTGTATAATTGCCCAAGCCGAACCTTAACTGTTCTTAATGAGCCTCGTAATGCCGATTAAATGCAACTGAGTCAAGTTGCAAGATTCATGCAAATCGATGCCACACTCGCGGCCCGCCTGCCGCCTGCCGCCTGTCGCCTGCCGCTTGCCACATGGCGTTCGAGTCACGTAATTGCCAAAACGCTTAGGATACATCGGATATGGCTTACAGCAGCAGTTGACAATTTTAATATATACTTATAAGTGCCTTATACAACACTAGCATTGTTATCCAATTAGACGCGCTTGAAATTCTTAGTGCATTTTAATTAATTCTTTCCTGAATGCAGCCGAGTCTCTTATGCAGACCTATGAGAACTCGGCGACCTGTGCAGCTAGACTTTTGAAATTTGGTACAGTTGCTACTTTGTATTTAAGGTTGAAAGCATTTGAAGTGCCACGAAATCGCCTCACAAGAACATATAGTTATTATGGAAATTGTTTCTATATAAATGTATAATGTGTTTGTTTTTGAATATAGCTCAACAAGCAAACAGAGAAATTGTGCGCTTCCTCTTGCTAAACTACATTCAAAATCTTTTAAAATATTTTAAAAATAAAACTTGTTAACTTGTCTATGTGAACTTGTTAGCCTTTTCAGCTATGCTTATAAAACTTGGCAACAAAATATGTTAGCTATCGTAACATATTATAATCTATTATCTAGGGATTCGAAAACTGATTCATTAAAATATTAGTTTTTTAAGCAGATATCTAGCACAAGTCCAGAAAAGTGTTCAAATAAATATATATATACTTTTTATATACAACTATGTCCAGCTATTCCCATAATATTCCACACATACATATAGCTCTGTCAGGCGGAGACTTGTTAAGCAAAACTCTGAAATTTAAATACTATCAAGTTGGTACCATAATTCTTTGTTTAAGCGCCGAGGATCATGTGATATAAATTATGTTTATACGACTAGTTTTGACTGTCGACAGGTAGATAAGGCTGCATTGGCAGTCGACATTTCATGTCCTTCGACGTGTCAGCGCTTAAAACGAGAGAGACCTTAACTTATCTGGCCATAACAGCCTTCCCCCATATCCCCTTCCCAAGTCCCCCTACCTGCTGGAAACATGACATGTTTGAGTTTGTTTCTCCAGTGCAGCGCGTGTTCTTGTTTTGCATACCCTGTAAACACACAACTGATTCAGTTGGGTATCTTGAAGTTGTGTAAGCTAAGCAGTACGCAGAAATAGTTCGAATCGATGCGATAGGAAGTGTAGAATCCAGGCAATGGGAGAGAGGAAAATATAGGGATTGAACAATATAGAGACTTATTTATGGAATGTACAAGGGAGCGCGAGAAGGCACGTGTAGAGAGAGAGAGAGAGAGAGAGAGAGAGAGAGATAGAGAAAGAGAAAGACAAAGACCTGGAGTAGTAATGAATATGTATAAAAGCAAAGAGAAAGATAGGGAGCGGGAGAGGGAGAGAGAGAATATAGATCGTCTATGTTAGAAAGTGAGGAGGATACATATGAATGAATGGGAAGGGAGAGAAAGAGTAAGAGAGAGAGAACGTAAGGCACTTATTCAAAAACAACGTAGATCTTTGGCACAAGAGCAAAAGTTCTAGGGTATTTAAAGTTTCACAAACAAAACGAACCAATTTTCACTCTTCAACTTTTTATCTGTGATGGGGCGTTTTGAAGATCGATTCGGTTCGATTTCGATACGATTCGAATCGATTTAGTTTTTGTTTTGGCTTGTTTTTTTGTTTCGTTTCGTTTCGTATCGTTTTGTGCATTGTGCGGTTTGGTTTTTTGTGCTTTTTGCGGCTTATTTAGCAAACAATAAAGCAATAAATCAATCAATTATCAGTTAAACGCAACCGGACAGCGCCAGGCACTGCAAATGCAATATGAAAGCCTTTTTGGGTGACGCTTCTTTAGGTTCAAAAAGAGGGAGAGAGAAAGGGAGGGAGAGAGCGTGAGAGCGAGAGAGAGAGCGAGCGAGAGAGAGAGCGAGTGTAGAAAGAGAGGAAGTGCTGTGTATGATAATTTGTCAGCGAGCCATCAGCAGATCCACAACAACAAGAACAACAAAAAACAAAAAGCAAAAAAGTATCTGCCAGATACAAAGTATATGTATAAATGTGCAAACAAACTGCAGCGCAATGCGTTGACTGTTTTTGGATTTAAGCCAGAAGGCGCACTGGCGCCTAAGTAGGTCAGCTCCTCCACAGCCCAGCCACAATAGCTGCCAATTTGGGCGCACAAATTCCTGGACTGACAGGCAACAGACGCAGTCGCCGACGACGACGCATGCCAATTAGCCAGGCCCGAGAAGAGTTGGCCCAGTCGGTCAGCGCCTGTTGGTATGCAATAGGCCCATAAGTAGACGTTGGCCAACGGCAACGCCCGCGACTGCCCGCCAAGCCAGCGCCCATTGTTCCACACACATATATATATGTATATATATATATATATAGAATACAATAAGATACTAGATGCAAGATACAGACTAACAGATACGCGCCACAAATGGCATATGCATATTTATAAATGCCTGTTCCAATTATGCACACACTATATCTAGATATTTATCTATAGATTTATATATTCATAAATAGTCCAGATTGGCTAACAGTTGTTTCTTGAATTGCCCTTTCGAATTATGAACTGCATCAATTTAAAATCAATTTTTCAAAAAGCTAAACAATAATATTCACAATAATATACGACGATGCTTTTTTTCATGCATATTTATAGATTTTTTTATGCATGTGAATCTTTTGGGGTTTTGCTTTCGCTTTGTTTGCGTTTATTGCGACATTTAAATACATTTGTGCAAATTTAAGGCACGTTTAATGGACACGTGTATCATTTAAATAATTTAATTCAATTTGAATCTAAGCACAAGAGAGAGAGAGAGAGAGAGAGAGAGAGAGAGAGAGAGAGAGAGAGAGAGAGCGAGAGCGAGAGCGAGGGGGGAGGCAGAGAAGCAGGAGTTGAGAACGGAAAGTATAAACTTCTTCAGCCAGGCTCATTTAAATGCGAGCAAAAAGTGTGAAGAATTAGAAATAAAAACGAAGGCAACAGAAGAAAGCCATTGAGCTTGATATAAAGTTAGCATGGAGGAAAAAAAGAATATAAGTTTAATTAAATATTTATGCCTACGACAAGCGCCCAATTCAAAAAGAAGCTAAAGGGCAATTTACAAGCATAATGCAATAAAGTTTATTTTGAGTAAATAATATAACTAATATGTGAGCATGGAGCACACCAGAAGGAAACAATAAAAAAAACAAAGAGAAAGAAAGTAAGGATATCTTCGGCACGCAGAAAATAAAATACCCTATAGACCTTGGCCTTATGGCTTTGCAGTTATGTGAGAATAGGGAAGCTCGTAAATACTAAGATTAATGAAAATATCTTGGCAAACAGAACATTCTGCCACACAGGTATTATCCTTTCGACAAAAAATTCTATGTGATATACTAGTCCGATGTTGAAAAGATTTTGCATATATTTGAGCAGCATAGTGAAACTTTTAGATGCCGAGCTTGTGCCAGATAGCATGAATAACGAAAAAGTTGTCTTAGCAAGAACTCACTTTTCAGCTGATCGTTCCTCTGGCATCTTTGATATATGCTTGTCCGATCTGGCCGGTGTTCCGACAAATGTACTGCCTGTATCTTCTTAAGTCGATAGCTTTACAGCTGACAGATCAGTTAGCATAGAAACAGACAGATGGACAGGCGGACAGTGCGTTGCACATTTCGAGACAAAATTATTATACCTTCTATATAAACATAAATCGTGGTCGTGAACAGTATTTGCGCTCAAGTATTACGATATGACATTATAACTGAATAATTTCCAGCATCCAAAAAGTTGTCTACAGAACAAACTAATCGTCTATGGGACAATTTGTTGTTATCAGAGAGTGAGAGGAAGAGAGAGAGAGAGAGAGAGAGAGAGAGAGAGAGGACACCTGACCCGCGGCCAGTTTCACAGCTCAAATGGATGGTGCGAAAAGATTTATATAACGGCTTTCGATAGTTGTGTCAGTTGAACTTTTGGCAGGGAGGCGAGCTTTGGACATGGGGCAGCCAGGCCAAAGAGGTGTCTGCTGTACGCAAAACACACATCATCACAGTTGGCCCCGGGCTTGTCCCAAAGGGGTCATAATTGCTTGCAAGAAGCTAAATATTTGCCAGAGCTTTAGCTAATGAACTGTTAATTTCGCCAGCCACAGCCAAAGAGAGAGAGAGAGAGAGAGAGAGAGAGAGAGAGAGAGAGGGGGGGGGTAGGAAAATGCTAAAAACTTAATTGTATTTAATGGTTTATGGTTTTTTTGTGGAATGCAAACCCATTTTTTGTCCATTGATTTCGTTTTTTTTTTGCCCTTTGCCCTTTGCCATTTTGTTTTTTTTTCGGCACTTGATTATGCAAAGTCTTAATTTGGCTAAACGAAGCGCGCTGAACCGCTGGCTGGTCGCTCGGCACTTGGGCCACGTTTTAATTGGTCAACACAAATCGGGAAAAAAAGCAAGTCACAAGTTAAAACTTAAGCCAAAGTTGGCGAACATCAAATACACTTGCATATGCAGCTAATAAAAGATATAGTTAGCTGATCTTATTGATATATATATACGAATTTACCCTAAGAGGGGTTCGAACCCCCAAAGGCGAATAAGCGGCTATGTCAGATTTCAAGAGGCTAACCTCACGAAGAGTTCTGTTCACATAAATATCCAGGGTATATGCTGGTATAATTAGATATATCTATTACAACTCGACTGCTCTAAGTATTCGACTTGGCTTGTTAAGGTATTTTACAATATTGTTATACCTTTTGTTAGGGTATTGAAAGGTGTACAAATCGAATCGCCCTGCGGACACGCGATCTGCTCGCGCCAAATGTTTGAACAACATTTTTATGGGGCTGGCTTTCTATGAAATCTGCAATATGAAATATGATCTTTGCGGCTGACTAAAATATGAATGGATGCTTGCCACGGAATTATGATGTATGAAATACTGAATATACTAAAAAATATGTATTCAATAATTGCGATTGCCGTTGGGACAGCGACTGCTGCTGCTGCTGCTGCTGCTGCTGCTGCACCGCTCTAATGGCATTTTAATAATAGATTACGATGATGGCGACGACAGCAGCGGCAGAGAGTCCAGCCGATGATGAGCTGATGAGCGCCCCGAGACAAATGTGTGCAAAAGCCACACACGAAAAGCTGAAAAAGTCGAATGAAAAATAAAGTACAAAAAAATACGAAATTCTTTTGCGCGCTGCCTGCCCGTATGACAGTTGACAGTTGACAGTTAGAAAGCAGAGGCTGAGAATCTGAGGAACTCGCATTATTTGCATAATTAAACTCTAATACAAATTGGCAATGGGGCAGCAAAAACAGCAGCAGCAGCAGCAGCAGCAGCAGCGAGAGGTAAAAGAAGCAGAGACATCGTCTGAGAACTTGGTTCGTTGCCACTTTGCTGGCTAATCATGCGCATGATCTGCACGCTGCACTTGGCACTGGGCTGTGGGCAGTGGGCAGTGGGCAGTGGGCGGGTGGGGCGAGTGGGGCGGGGCTCACTGATGATGCTAGCAGTAGTCAGACAGTCTGGGAGTCTGCGCAGTCTCACACACTTGACTGCATCAAAATGCGGCAACAGCGATGGGAGCGTGCCTCACGCGATGCAAGCGCCGCAAGCACGAAAAATAAATCACGATATTACAGTTGAGCTTCGCTATGACAAACTGAGAGTTTTACATAAAGGATCACAGTAAAATGAATTGTGTGTACAAATTTCTGACTGAGAGTCTTTGATAATAAGACATTTCGAGAGCCTCAACTTCTCAGATATATAGATATAAGCGAGAGAAAAGTACCCGGCGTTAACCGTGTCGCAATTGCTTGTGCGGCTTGTTCGCACCTACTTCAGGCAGTTTATAAGATATATTATCTCTAATTAAGCATCCAAACATTTAACTGCCAAAGAATGCTTATTGCAGTTGACAAAAAGTACGGCAAATTTCAATTATAACACCCATTCCTTTTCCGTTTCTTAATTTGTTGCTTTCATCGTTGTAAATAATAACAAATTCAATAAATAAATATTAAAATTGACAATTGTTGCTGAAGTTAGTCAGTCATTCAGTCACTCAATCAGTAAGTTAGTCAGTCAGTCTGCCAATCAGTTAGTCAGTTAGTTAGTTAGTTAGTTAGTTAGTCAGTCAGTCAGTCAGTCAACCAGTTAGTCACTCAGTCTGTCAGTCAGTCAGTCAGTCAGTCAATCAGTCAGTCAGTCAATCAGTCAGTCAGTCAGTCAATCAGTCAGTCAATCAGTTAGACACTCAGTCTGTCAGTCAGTCAATCAGTTAGTCAGTTAGTTAGTTAGTCAATCAGTAAGTTAGTCAGTCAGTCTGTCAATCAGTCAGTCAGTCAGTCAGTCAGTCAGTCAATCAGTCAGTCAGTCAGTCAATCAGTAAGTTAGTCAGTCAGTCTGTCAATCAGTCTGTCAGTCAGCCAGTCAGTCAATCAGTCAGTCAGTCAGTCAGTCAGTCAGCCAGTCAATCAGTCAGTCAGTCAGTCAGTCAGTCAGTCAGTCAGTCAGTCAGTCAGTCAATCAGTCAGTCAGTCAGTCAATCAGTAAGTTAGTCAGTCAGTCTGTCAATCAGTAAGTCAGTCAGTCAATCAGTCAGTCAGTCAATCAGTCAGTCAGTCAGTCAATCAGTCAGTCAGTCAATCAGTCAGTCAGTCAGTCAATCAGTCAGTCAATCAGTTAGACACTCAGTCTGTCAGTCAGTCAATCAGTTAGTCAGTTAGTTAGTTAGTCAGTCAGTCACTCAGTCTGTCAGTCAGCCAGTCAGTCAATCAGTCAGTCAGTCAGTCAGTCAGTCAGTCAATCAGTCAGTCAGTCAGTCAATCAGTAAGTTAGTCAGTCAGTCTGTCAATCAGTCTGTCAGTCAGCCAGTCAGTCAATCAGTCAGTCAGTCAGTCAGTCAGTCAGCCAGTCAATCAGTCAGTCAGTCAGTCAGTCAGTCAGTCAGTCAGTCAGTCAGTCAGTCAGTCAGTCAATCAGTCAGTCAGTCAGTCAGTCAATCAGTAAGTTAGTCAGTCAGTCTGTCAATCAGTAAGTCAGTTAGTTAGTTAGTCAGTCAGTCAATCAGTAAGTCTGTCAGTCAGTCCATTATCCATACATAAAATATAAAGAATTGTTTTTCTTTTGCATCTGCCAAGCCATAAGATCGTGCCTCGTGTGCTACATTAGAGCTCGTGCTTCGTGTCTTCGTGCATTGTCTGATGTTAGATAATATGCCCCACACACACACACACACACACACACACACATGCCTGCCTCAAATGCTGTGGCAGTTCTGGAGTTTTCCATGTGTGCTGGGCAAATGGCACAATAAATTCCCATGACAACTAATTTAGCTGGCGGTGATCGGAGCTTGCAACGCGTCGCGTCTCTCATCTTTGCCGCCAACTGATGCAGCGGCAACATTTTATTGACTTTGCCATTGACTTTGAATTTGTTGCCGTGCGCAGTTTGGTTTTGCCTCTTCTTGTTTATTTTTTTGGCAGCGCCTAATGATTGTCTCCATGGAGGCGCGAGGCGCGAGTTGAATAAATGCCTGGCATTAAGTATACGCCACCGAGTGTCAAACAGTGCCCACAGCAGCCCACAGTGAACGCCCACTAAATGGGCGCGCAAAATACAATTATTAAAATCTAACCAATTGTCGAAACGGGGGAGGGGGAGGGGTTGGGGCTGAGTTGCAACTAGAAGCTGTCTGCCTGGGGGCCAGCAGCAGCAGCAGCAGCAGCTACCTCGGCTCGTTGACATTGATGCGCGCACGTTGTTGCCATCCGTCCATCAGTTCGAGTTGAAACTGGGAGCTGCTCGAGTGCTGTCAGTGTGAGGCTGGAGTGTTAGGCGGCCGGTGGCTATAATTTAACACCCACGCGGCTAGTGGCATGCCGCATGCCGCATGTGGCATGTGGCATGTGGCATGACCTAGAAAAGCGTTTATTAGCAGTTGTCTGCACTTTTCGAGTTCTCCCCAACGCCAGCTGCAGTCGACAATTTGTCGACGCATTGGATGGATTTATCGATAGCAGCGATAGACCGATAGTCCGATAGTCCGATAGACAGATAGCTATACATCATAAAGAGCAACATTTTATGGGCGCGCCATCAGCCAGTTGTCAGGCATTGTAAAGTTGCATAACTGCAGTTTAGAGCACGCGACATTTTGTCGCAAGTTTACGGTCACTGGCCAAGTTGCCACAAGTTGCAAGTTGCCAAGCTGCCACAAGTTGCAAGCTGGCCGAAACGAAACTGGAGATGCACACGACTGCGATAAGACGCTGAATTATGATTGGATGTCGCTCATATCTATGGCCATAAACGACAGTCCGCTGCTCTGCTCTCAAGGGCGGGGCGTTAACGGGGTGGGGCAGCGGTGCTATTCGGGGCTTTGACAGCCTGTTGAACGGACGCGGACTGTTGCACAATGAGCTTGAACTGCCCGCTGGCAAAAGACTAAGACTGAATTAATTGCATCTGACTCGAGTCCGAGCTACACAATTTGCCAAGTGATCAATTGGAATGGAAAGAACAAGTCGCAAACTTTGAGTTAGGCTAGGTTCGGAGATAGACAAACAGATGAGGCATGAACCTAACAATTGGACTTGAAAGACCTTATGTGTGCTATCTGCCTTAAAAGATTCGACCCACAACTGGTCAAATCTTGTATTGAAAAAAATATATCAAAAAGAACATGACCATAAGATTATGATTTGCAAACTTGACTTTATGTATCTTACGTAGCTTGGACGGCTGAGCGTCGAACCAACAAACTAAAATCGCTGGTTCAACTCTAGCAATATTTGACAATTATAATATTTACTTATTATTATTGGCTATCATTCACAAAGAAGAAAGCAATAAAATAATAAAAATATAAAGAAATGGGAAATGGAAAAATATAAAAAAAACTAGGTAGTGCATGCGAGGAAGGCTACTTTTAACAAGAAAAATAACGGCATCACAAAGTTTAAAGAGTTAAAGAGTTAAAAGTTGTATAAAAGATCGACTTCTTACTTTTTTTTCAGTTGTTGGTGGAAAAAATTAAAGCTTGTAGTTGCTGAGTTTGATGAAAACTTTATAAAAAATATAAAAAATGCCAAATACCAAAACCAAATTTTCGATCGATTTTACTTAAATAATACATTTTGGATATTCTCCATGATAATCCATATCTGATCTACATTAAGTATCAAGCTGCGTGAGTATTAATTAAATATCGATAGATATCGATTTCTAATACGATACTTAAAAGCTTATCTTGGAGATTGCAAGAGCTATATACTTGAACAAACTTTAACATTATTTTCGATTACCGATACCATTTAACTCAAAAACGATGAATGGCGATATAAATCGATTATAAATCGATATTTGTAAGTGTATCTTGGAGATTCTTAGCGCTATCTGCTTGAAGAAACTCTTAAATTTGGTGCCTGATGTAGAAGATTTTCGAACTACTTTCATACAATAGAGCTGGGTATTGCAAAGCAAAATAGCATGCATGGATCCATACATTTGGCTGGTTTTAAGATGAATCATAGACATCTTTACATATTTTGAGATTTGCAAGTTAACATTCTTCATAAATATATGCATGCCTATAGCTAAGAATTTATATGCCTGAACATCTAAATATTTTTTTCTTTTTGTTCTTTTTTTTTTATTTTTTCTTTTGTTTTTATTGAGTGCACACACCCGGTGCGCATAACTATTTAGTTGTAATTGTTGTTGTTGTTGTTGCTGTTGTTGTTGTTGTTGTTTATCAGCAACATTTTGGACGCTTGGCTGCATTTCATCATCATTTTCTTAATCAGTCAAAACAATGGAATACAAACAAGTATACATGTGTGTATATAAATGTAAGTAAAACAGCCAGAAAAGTGAGGCAGCTGCTGTGGCATATGAGGAAATAAGTAAGGCAAAACACACATGAGACTTACCTCAGGTAATTATTAAGAGAGTAAAAGGGGGGAGGGCAAGTCTCAGTTGGGTAATTAAGTCAGCGAGCATGGCAAGTGCGCGATTCTTGTCCCCTACGCCTACTGAACACTTCCTCTGCATCCACAAACTCTCGAGCAGAATCCAAAAAGTTATATAACTTTTAAACAGACGCTGGGCTTCAAGCAGTTTTTTTCTTTGGTTTTTCTTCGTTTTTTGCATACCCTGTAACCATTAGAAAGTGTCTGCAAATGGGTATTTGGTGTTGCTGGAAATGTATGTAACGGACGACAAAGTGTAGTTATTATTGGAGCATGGAAATTTATCTGGGAGAATTTTGCCTTAAGGACAGCTAACCCTAATTGTGGATTTTATCATACGCACTTCAAGTTAACTTTCGATTTTCGATAGTACGCCCGTCCACTTCGACATCGATAAATATCGATTACTAAGACGATGCTTGCAAGCCTAGATTAAGATTCTTAGCGCTATCTGCTTGAATGAACTCTTAACTCTTAGTTTCTGATCTTTTCGATTCTTGATAACACACTCATCGATAAGTATCGATTTATAATACGATCATGACAAGCATATACAGGAGCTTCAAGCTTTGCTTGCAGGAACTTTAACATTAAGTTTCTGATATTTTCGATAATCGATACCATTTACTTACAAATCGATAAAGATCGATTTAAAAGTCCATCTTTACAAGCGTATCTTGAAGATTCTAAAAGCTATTTGCTTGAACAAACTTTTAAATTTGGGTACTGAAATATTCGATTTTCGATAGCACACTCCTCGATAAATCGATAAATATCGATTTTGAATGCCATACAATTGAGAGCACAGGGTGACAATTGGTCGAGCACTCTCGACTCGCGCACTCTTACTTATATTTCTTGGGTTTTTTGTTTTTATGATTTATGATGCTTGAAAGATAAATTTCCTAAAGCGCTTGTTAACTGCGGCTGTCAATAGTCGCTCACCAAATGGGCTCTAACTACTGCCTCCCCCCTGCTCCCTTCCGCACCGCGACAGTGCCCAGCCACCGCTTTAACATGCTGATAATGATGCTAGTGTCAATGCTCTGTAGCGGTGTATCTGCTGCTGCTGCTGCTGCTGCTGCTGCTGTCGTCGCCACATGTTGAGCATGTTCTACGTAGTTAATTCTGAGCTCCGGTCCCTGCCCGTCTCGCCGCCCACCCAAAAAAATACAAAACATAGCCTTGGCATATTACGCATACGCTCTGTGGCAGTGAGGCGCATATCATAAGCCATTTGCAGCGGCATCCACAAATCGCTAACCGAATCCCCCAGCTTCAAATCCCAATCCCAATCCCAGTCCCCACCGTCAATCCCAATACCAATCGCAGTCGATAGTCGATAGTCGTGCCGCTTGTCGTTGTGGCGCCTTTGATGTTGCCGCCTGCGCATAAATCAATACAAATGCAACAGCAGCCGCAGCAGCGACTGCGGCAGCGGCTGCGAAGTCGGCGTTGGCGTTGGCATTGCGACAAACGCTACTGCGGCCGCTGGCTGGCATTCTTGCTGCAGCACATCCTCCTCCACCGCCATCTCCGCCGCCACCCCCTTTCTCCATTGGCAACAAATTAAATTTGCTGCATCAATGTTTTTGTGCCGCATTCGGTTGCACAATGCGCACATTTTGGCCTTCAACTTGGCAAATGCACAAATTTGTTCATCAGCAAATGCAGCGAGCAAAATAGAGAGACGGACAAAGAGGGAGAGAGAGAGAGAGAAAGAGGGAGAGAGTGCGGGCAGGGGACAGATAAGCTGCATGTGAAGCTAGTTCTTCGCTTTATCGAGCGGACTCACAATCAAATTGAGCAATAGAATAAATATCAGCTGATTGTTAGTTATGATAAAAACTATCGATAAATTATCGATTATAATCTTGTACAAGAAAATTTCATTAGTTGCTGATAATCATAAAGATTGCAACTATGCAAATATTTAACTATTCAACTTTCACAGTAGTTTCCGATTTCTTGCAGCTGCAACATCGGGCTGATTATGATGAAATATATCGATTAAAGTGAAAATAAAAAAGAGATATCTGAGCGTTCTGCATTTCAAAATACCCGGTAAGACTCTTACACATCTGTTTCTTTCGCTTTTGTATATATCTTCAAAAACCAAGATCAGTTATGAGAATAAACAATTCCTTCTCGATCGCTTGATGCTAGAACAGCGCTTTATTATGTGTCTTCCATATCTGTTTTTAACTCTGATTCAATTAACTCTGATTCCTTTGCGACCTCTATAAGGGATTTAGCCGTAGTAGAAACTTCATTAGTTTTCTTTCTATTGTGGTTGTCAGCTTTATACATATTAATGTGCACTATATTAAAGCTAAAGTTTGTATGGTTCCGGGCTCGTTTAGCAGGCAAAAATGTTTGGGATACCTCAACTGAAGAAAATCTATTTATAACTTTAGCTTTTAATTATTATCTCAACATAATTATACTAATATATTGTTGGTTGTTCACGGTAGAGCTGTCTGAGAGACTTATTCGTGCAGAGTGTATAACCAGGCTTTGGCTATGGATGAGTAATGTCTTAGCCAGAGTAGCCAATACTTTTGTGGTAATAATAAATAAATAATATTAATATTAACAAACAATAAATACAAATTATTAATAGCTGTGAATAGAATAATAGTTAATAGTTCTAGCTATATTGCAAATCCTTAACCCTTGTCATATTCTGATTAATCAGAAGTTAAACAAAGTTGGCACCCATTCGACTATAATTCGCAACTACTTTAAGCGTACGCTTGGTGACTTTTACTCATATCGCAGCCTGTTGAGAGCTGTCCGCGACCCCAGCGCTTTGACCTGGCTTTGACTAGCTGTAAAGCTCAGCCGAATGCGTCAAGCTGCTTTCTTTTAATTTGATTATCACTTTCAACGCTTGCAGATAATGATCGTATGATTGAAATAAATTTTCAGTTGAGCCCAGTAGGGGGTTCCTCTAGATGGCTACGCATACTTTTCACACGCACTGTGTGCCACATTATGCAATCAGCCCAAGATATTAAATGATATAAGCGATAAAAATTGAATTGGGAAACTTGTTGTGACAAGTTTTAATGGCAGGAAATTCAAATGAATTTCATTAGCTGCAAGAAGTTGATGAAGAAGCAGATGTCAAAGAAGAAGAGATACACAAAAATGCACAAGTTCTTTTTTTTTTTTGAAGAAGAAGAAGATATAGCTTAATAAATTTTAATTAAAGAGATTTGGTTATTCCCAAACGAAATCAAATGCAAAATTTTTTAATTGCAAAACCGATCGAAATCGAAACGAAATTTAAATAATTATGTGGAAATTAAAGAAGAGCGTATTATGTGAACTGCACATGTGTGTGTTAAAGATTTTTCTCTTGGGGCTTTTCATGTGGCTTTTGTGTGAAGCGTTCGTGCTACCGTTAGAAATGATATGGAAGAAGAGGAGAACAAAATGCCCAACGAACTCATCAACGGCGTCAACGGCAGCGCCGCCGTCGCTTTTGAAAAACATTAATTAAATTAATTAACCAACTCGTGCCAAGAATTTCAAGCAACAACAACAACAACAACAGCAACAAAGAGCAGCTATGCACGCCAAAAATAAAAGAATAAAAAAAAAAATTGTTTTGCTGCTTGAAAACGCATAATTAATGCGCTCAGCGCCCAGAACCAGATTAAAAGTGCGACTGGGATTGCGTCTGGGGCCCCGACTTAACAGAAAGTCTATATATAGTAGATGCCCACCCTAATGGCCATTGTGGCTCTTGCATTTGTTGTTGTTGGTGTTGTTGTTGGCTAGTCAGCTAATCAGTTAGGTAGTCAGGCATATAGACTCGGCGCACTTGGAGAATTTTCGACTCGCACTCGCTGCATATCATAATTCAGCAGTTGCTGCTGCTTTGGCCTGCCAGCCAGCGGCTATTCGACTGATTCGGTAGCATAGATAGAGCATTTCAGTTATTTATGAGCCTGCTGCGGCCGCAGTTGTTGTAGAAAGAAAGGAGCAACTGGCAGAAGGCAGCAGGCGGCAGGCGGCAGTTTTCAGGCTTTCCAACTTGAGAAGAAGCCGCATGGAACAGGTGGCAGCAGCCGAGATTTTTTGTCAGCCTGAAAAGTTAAAGCGATTAAAAAGAAAAGGAAAAAAAAAAAAAAATTACGTGATTTCGGGCCGTTTTCGTAATGCTGAAAACTGGTTGAAAATGCTTTGCTTCTTTTATTCATCGTATTAATGGAGTTAACATTTAAAGTTCGTTGCCTAAGTCTTTCGATTTTGATATTGCATGCAGTTGGGTTTCGAGTTTACGATTTGCAGTTTTCAAGTTCGTTGCCTAAGTCGTTCGTTCTTGATGTTGTATGCAGTAAGGTCTTGAATTGTTGCCTTCAAGTTCGTTGCCAAAGTCTTTTGTTTTGTATTTTGTGAGGAGTTGGGTTCAGACTAAGGATTTGCTGAATTCAAGTTCGTTGCCTAAGTCTCTCTCACCCTCTCTTCCTCTTTAAAACTAAACAATAATTAAATTTTCTTTAGAATGCTTGTACATTTCAAGTTTGCTGTCTAAGTCTTTTGATTTGCTACTCCTTTGGACACTCAGCTAGTAAGCTGGGACTTTAACGAAAGGTGATATTTCGGCACTTTTATATGACGAATGTATATTTAAAGTTCGTTGCCTAAGTCTTTTGTTTTGGAACTGCTTCAGTGGCTGCTACTCAATTCCCATCCCATGTTTCTCTCTTCCTCTTTGTATATGCTCACATTCTCTTCTACCAAATCCTAAGCTATTTTTAAATAAAACGAGAAAGAAAGGCTATCTTCGGCACGCCGCAGATCTAATACCCTTGCACACCCAACCTTTTCATAATGCTCATAGTGCTTTGCCCGTATCTAAGAAGCACAGGGAAAATAGTTAATGCCGAGTTTGGTCAAGATATCTTGATAAACAAAAAGGTTTTTAATCAAAAACCTAGTTTTCGACCGATCGTTCCTCTGGCAGCTATATGATATAGTGGTCCGATCTTAATAGGATTTTGCATATATATGAGGAGCATAGTAAAACTAATAAATGCCGAGTTTGGTCAAGATATCTTGAAAAACAAAATGCTTTTTCATACAAAAACTTAATTTTCGACCGATCGTTCCTATGGCAGCTACATGATATAGTGGTCCGATCCAGCTGGTTTTGGCATATGTGCTGCGTGCAGCAGAAAAAGGGACTTCTGCAAAGTTTCATTAAGATAGCTTCAAAACTGAGAGACTAGTTCGCATAGAAACAGACAGACCGACAGACGGACAGACGGTCAGACGGACATGGCTATATCGACTCGGCTGTTGATGCTGATCAAGAATATATATACTTTATGGGGTCGGAGATGTCTCCTTCTATGCGTTACACACTTCACTACAAACTTATAATACCCTCTGCAAGGGTATAAAAACAGAAAGCAATATAATATTTAAAATTCAATATTTTCTAACTGTTATTCTTTGACGTACACACACGAGTGTTGGCCCCCTGCTCGGTCATCCTTTTGTTTCACAATAGTCTGACCAACTTTTTGCGCCCAAGTTCAATGTGAAACTGACGACCCGGGGCTCTGAGCGCTGAACACGTGCCACAGACAGGCAACAAATCAATTGGATGCCGAAGCACAAAGGGCCAAAGCGATGCTGCGATAACAAACAATCAAAAGGCAACGACAACACCAACAACAACAACAACAACAACAACAACAACAACAACAACAACAGCAGCAACAACGAAAATAAAAAGTGTGAATTTGATATAAAGTGGCGCTTAATTGCGAGCGATTAATGAGGCAAGAATTTCAACAAATAACGCTGAAAAATGCCCCAAGCATCGGGTGTCAGGTCCCATGTGTCAGATGTCAGATGTCAAATGTCAAATGTCAAAGCAATGGCAAAAGTTTAACGGTGCTTTCAGCAGTTTCGCCGTATCAATCAAAAAATTATCGCCATTACCACCGCCGACGGCTGAAGACAACGAAATCCACGACGACAAGTGGAAGGTCGCATGGAAAGGCAAACACCAAAAAGCTGGAGAAGTTCAGGGTGTTCGACTAGAAGATCCCCTAAATAACGCCAGGCGGGTGGCTATCGTTAAACTTCAACTGATAAGCATATCGAACACTATGCAACATATTCTGGCAGCACTTTTTATGCCAGCAAAATAAAAGAGTTGCAATTAAATACAGGCATCTACATATACAACTTCATAGATCAAGTTCCGATAGTTTCTCAGTTCATTGAGCTCGTGGGAATGCAATTCAAAAGCAAATTTTTTCTAATAGAACCTTTATATAAAAATTTTAATAAATGCAGTTATAATTTATTTTTTTTGGCAATCAGACTGGCTGAATAAAACGTTTAACAAAATTTGACTGTGTTTTCTTTACAATTTATCACATCGCAAATTTATTAACTCTTGATCTTATAACAGCTAGATAATACCTATAGAATATTCCTTGCCAGCAGTATTATACACACTTTATAGCGTCTGGAGATTCTTTTTTTTCTGTCCGTTGCATTCAGTTAGTCCACTTTCAGATGCCCCCGCTGCCCCACGCCCGTACAGGGAAGATCGAGTCAAGTGTTATAGACCATCAAAGGCAATAAACAATATGTGTACAGACATTGATTGCGAGTTTGGGGAACCTCAAGTAACTGGCACAATGTGCGCATATTGAATGCGCCGGCGAATTCGATGCCGCTGCCGATGCCGCTGCCGATGCCGCTGCCGATGCCGCTGCCGATGCCGCTGCCAGTTTCGATGCCTACAACGATTCCCCATTCCGAGTACGTAGCTCAACGTCTCGACTTGAGCTCTACGAACTAATTTTGATACGCGTCGCGTGACACAATTTTCAAGTGTCCAAGAAGGCAGTTTGATGGACGAGTGGAGGGGAGGTTGGTTGGGGGCTAGGGCGAGGCACCCAGGGGCACAGGAAGTGCACAGACTTGGATCGGCTTTTGACTGAACATTCAACAACAAAAAAAAAGCTCATAATTAATATGGAGAACGTTGACAGTTGTCGTAAATGGTGAACCAACTTCCGATCGACAGCTCAACTCAAATTTGGCAGAACTCTCCACCCCGCACACCACACTCCGGCAACACACAGACCGCCCAAGTGCAATGGACTACGGGGACGCGTGAGGGGGGGTGCTTTGCTGCAGGTGCCCGACTGCCTGGAAATTATTGATGCGCATGGCAATTGCCACCTGTGGCGGGGCATAGCAAACAAATAAACAAAAGAAGCAACCACAAAGAGAGAGAGAGAGGGAGAGAGAGAGAGAGAGAGAGAGAGAAAGGGGAGATAGAAAGAGAGAGATGGAGTAAGGCAAGCAGCAGCAGCAGAATATTAACATTAAAACCCGACCTGTCGAATACCTTAACAAGTGGAAGAACTCGAATACGGAACTTGCCGATTTTATAATATTCCACGAATCCGCTGAGACAAATTCCATTTTAATTTATTTCTACTCTATCTCTATATTTAACGTTATTTGCTTTAATATCTTTACTTTGACTTCGACTTACATGATTAGTTCTCTATCCCTTAAGTCATTTATTTATACTTATAGCTCATGCTCATACTTCTGCTTACTCTTGTATATTTCTTTTTATATAATATATATATTCATACATTTTCAATTATATTTTTTAGCTCATCTCATAAATTGAACTCTGTTTCTACTTAAGCTAGCTTACTTGTAACATAATTTTCAGCTGTTAAAATGAAGCAGTTGATGTAAAAGTAACATTTTACATAGGCACATTGTATAACAGAATAATGTTAATAACAGAATAAAGTTAATGTTCGACAGCTGTTAAGTCAAGTAAATATTTTCTTTACAATTATTCAATTCACCAACCTGCTCATAAAGTCATGTTACCCAAACGCACTCTCAAGTCAGTTAACTGAAAAATTGAAAGAAAAAACAGAGACGAAAATAAATAAAATGTCGTTGGAAGGAAATCCCATTAATGACAAAATCGATAAATTAATTTGTTTTCATCGTCAAAATGCATAAATAAATGTAAATAAACAAATCACACGCACACACACACACACGCATTCACACACACTCGCGGAGCACACACACAAGATGCCGTTAAGTTAAATATTGTCGTGTAGTTTTATTTTTGTTGTGTGTTGTTATTTGGTTGCTGCTGCTGTCAGATTTAGAAATACGAAATTAATTAAGTTCCATTTCAATTCTCAGACGAAATCAATAACTTTATAAATTGCTTAATAAAATGCGCGCACAAACGCAACGGGTGGTGTTCACTGTGGACTTTGCTTTTACTCAATGAAGCTCTGTTGACACTTAAATGAAAATCTCCATCAGTTATTCAGCCCAACATCGATGAACACAATGCAAAAGATGTATAGAGATAAACGGACGATGAACTCAACCAAATAGTTTGCAAACTTCTTTTCCATGCACTTTTGTGAGCAGCATTTGTCTGTAATTCACAAGTGGTTCTAGCATTTGTCTACTCATAGCGAAAGTTGGTAAATTGCAGAGCTGTGCATGTGATTTCGAGGGAGACAGAGAGAGAGAGGGAGATAAAGAGGGAGAGAGAGAGAGAGAGAGAGATCAGAGCTCGCTTTACATTATTTAGCGGCCAACTATTTCCCAGTTCTTCTGGAAAGCTGACAGGCACAGCTTGAAATTTACTTTTTGCAAAGACTACTAGGATTTATTTTGAGCCGATTAATATCTGAAAGTGCTTATCGATAATATTGTGTGCCTTGGCAACACCAGCATTTTAACAGCTGGGATTTGACATATTCATTAAAGTGACTGAGAAAAAATTAATATCTAGCAAGGAATTAAATTCACCTGTGAAAACTATTCGCGCAATGATTAATTACGATGTGCAAAATGGTTCGAGCAAAAGTGCATCAATCATCTGACTTTGACTTTTAGCGATGAAGCCACAGTAAAACACTGTTACGATGATTTCAATTGCACTCCGAAGACGGCCCGCGAAACGATCCATCAACTACATCAGTTGCCAGCACTTCCTGTGAGAAAAAAAAACGTGCGTTTTGGGCATGCTCAGGGCAAGCCGATTACTTGACCGGCGCCTATCACTGCGTGCTTTCAAGACGGGTTCAAGCTGGTCCAAGCTTGGGCGAATGCTGTTTATAATTCGCAAGTGGTTTAAGCGTGCGCTTGTACAAATGTGTCGAATGGAATTTGTCAGAAGTCGCTCAGGCGAAACACTTCTCGAACACGTGCTGAAGCCCCTTATGTGCTTGGCATAAGGTCATTTGCAGCTTTGGCGAGTGTTTTGTTTCGCTCTCAGCGGCCAGCTTGTTATCAATTGAGGCAACTGTAAATGGCATTAATGCAGCCAGTTGCGGCAGCAGGCCGGCCGCAATGTGACAAGCGGATTATGCAATCATATGCTCAGATAGATGGTAGAGATTGCATAGATCCATCAATTGGATGCTGCTTGCAGCCCGGAAAAGTCAATCTGGGAGACTGGGAAAAAGACGACTGCCAGCCCGCAAGAACTTGGGAGGGAGGCAAATGCAAATGAAACGGGGGCCAACAATTTGCCACATTGATATTTAAATATGCCGTTGCATTAATCATCAAATTACTCGCACAAACACTCGCAGAGCATTTAAAATTATATCAACAGGGGAGAGGCACGTTCAATGCATAGTCGAACTTTAAATACCCTTGCTTGGTAATAACTGTAACTGAATTTTAGAATCTAACCTTTGAGAGAGCATTTTGTGCAAATTGAATATGAAGCGAGCATTGAATGTGTGTCATGATAATAATAATAAAACATTCTCAGAATTTATAAGTCAATCAGTTTTTATTGCCAGCTATTATCAATGGAAAAATAAACTGTAAGAAAAGATTAACTTGGAAATAGAATAGAATAGAATATGAAGTAGAAAATAGATTTGATAATGCAAACGAAACGAGGCAAGCTAAAACCGAACTCTTTGTCAACTATATGATATCGGGAACCGATGCGCTTGGTTTTGGACTGATAGACTAACTGCAGCAAAATGCAGCACTTGCATCAAAATTCATTAACATAGCCTAACTACGAGTCCAGTTCGCAGAGAATAGTTCCATATAGGGTTAGTCATCTTTATAATTAAAACTCGTTCTACTGATTAACTGACACAGACACAAAGCTGAGAAGCTGACTCTGTTATTGTGCTTCGCTTCGAAATTCCATGTAAGTGCACGCTATGCAGGGATTTTGAAAAAATCCACGCGTAAGTGTGAAAAATAAGTGAAATACGCAATTCATTTGATCGGGTTTGTGTACAATTTTTAAAAAATCGCTGGCAAATGGGGATCAAGCGCATCGAATCGGGCTAAGCTGCAGCTGGAAAATGAGCTCATGTGTTACATAGTTGCTGACAAATGAAATATAGCATATATGTAGGGTATTTGAATATGTTTAGAGAACTGCTGCGACTGTTGATTCTGCTGCTGCTGCCGCTGTAGCTATTGCTGGTGCAGCTGATGCATTTGCAATAGTTGGCCATGTCGTGTCATGTCATGTCGTGTCCGCTCTTGACACTCATTAGCCGGACTCGAAGAGTCCCATTCAAATGCACAAACAACGTCTCAATGGAGCGTGGACTACATAGAGTCAGAATGAGTCTATTTCTAGCTGCTGACTGAACACACACCCCCTCCCTCTTGTTCACTGTGGTGAGCTGCTAGCTGATCGTTTAATTGAAATAATTTTCTATAATTAAACAATTAAATCAGTAAATCAGCAAAATCAACGCTTGAGCTCTGAGTAATGGCATTTTGGCATCTCTCAGAGTTGAATCAACATTGAACCAAGTCACGAATAAATGAGTCAAAAGTCGTACACTGCGAATGCAACGCGGTCTAAAGTTACAGTTTTTCCTTGTCTTTTTAAATTGCGAATACATTTTCCTCTTGGACATGCCACAATTAAAACAACCTTAAGAAGAACAAGTGTGTGGAGAAAAAGAGCACATGTTGTCTTTACGGGGGTTCGATCCCTAAACATTGTGCTCTTTCGGCCGAAGCTTAGGCCTACTAAATAGTGTCGAATTTTTCACTTTGCTTCGATTTTGACAAGATTCATATATTTGAATACGGATCAGAGTTTTCACTGTAAAATCAAACACAGTAATTAGCTTTAGAATATTTAAAGATTGTAGTTATTTTCCCAGGCCCAAAAAAAAAAAAAAACATCTGTACATGTATGTGCATATATATATGTTATGTATTGTTTTAGTCCAAATTCATTGTTTGTATCATGTTGGGAGTGCGACTGATGCTGAGGCTATTACTGCTATTGCTGTTGCATGGAGCTCTTGGAGAAACAACGAATAAAGCAGTTTTTGAGTTGCCCGAGCGCTGTAAATATCTAAAGGACACAGAAGAGCTGATGCACCTGAGGTGCAAAGGTAAATTCCCGCTGGTGGCATATACCAAATTCCGTGATACCTTTATGAAACAGACCGATCGTATGGCTCTGTTTATGCCCAACTCAATGGACTATGTGATGGTTGCGCTTAAGGAATCCGAACTGCATCAGTGTGATAGCATTCGTCTGATCGAGGTCAATGAGTATATATGCTATCCGAAGGATGGCGGCAAGCGAACCGTCAAACTGAGGTCGGCTCAAATGTATTGCTTTCCATTTCATATACAACTGCCCGATGATCTGATGCATGAGTGCTTGGACCAGAAGTTTCATACCACTGAGTCTGTGTTGCAGCAAAGCGTGCTGAAGACCAAACGCGGCATCATACACTACACGTTCGATAATGATTCTGCTGTTCAATATTTACTGCCCAAACAAATTTACATTTTTCTAACAATATTGATTCTATCAATGATTCTATATTTCTAAAGATGACAGGATTCAAATTGAGATCGGCGAATGCCAAGCGATGAGATACCAAGTAACGAGAGAGAAGCAAATAGTAGAAAACAGCGGGTAAGATGCAGCGATCAGGAAAGAACAAGAAGAAAACAAAGCAAAGGCTTTAAGCAGCGATCATTAAGTGGTATCAGCCAACGAGGAATTGTAGTGATTAGCCAGAATAGAGTAGAAAGTAAAGAGCTAGAATCCGACAGATTATCCAGGGAGTTCACTTCAAAAACGAATGAGAAATAATCAACAAGAAGAAGAACAATCAACGAGTTAAAGGCAGCAAGAAAGAATCATTTAACAGCATGCAACGAGTGACTTGTAACGGACTGTAAGCAACATGTTAGGAGCAACAAGTAAGATATGGCAAGCAACAACGAGTCGAAATCAAGGAAAACGAGTTGTAATCAGCTAGAAAAGAAAAAAGAAGCAGTAACGAGTTGTAAGCAACGAGTCAGAAGGTACCAGCTGCAAGCAACGAGAACGAATACGCAGTAGCGAGTTGCGTGCAAGCCGTGCCCACAAGCGAGTTGCCCTTCAGGAGCTGTCATCGACGAGTTGGCTGCAGCGACGATTCACAAATATCGAACTGTCTTCAGTTGAGTGTTGCTACCAACGTGCTACATTACTCAAATCTAAATTCTCTCTTCGTTAACCAATAAACGGTCGTAAATTTTAATACGCATCTCGCAAAATAAGATCCATTGTGTGGAGTCGGGCCATAGAGATTGATCAGCCAAACCAAAAACCAATGGAATCAGCACGAACAACGAAACGTACTTGAAGGCTTTCAACGGCTCCAGTCATGCCAGTCTCATGTGATGCGTTCGGAGCTGATGTTGTGTTAAATCGAATTTCTTTTTGTTCAGTGTTATTTTTATCCATGCTCATCTGCGTGTTCAACTGCAATGTTAAATATTTATTTTATAAACATTATAATGCATATCGTAGCCCTTGTTTTGGCCTCTACGCATACCACCATATCAACAACAGCTCCGCCCCATGTAAAGACAACAGCAACAACAAAACAATGCAAAGTTCTGTTTTAATGCTTTTCCAGTTCACCTAGAGGAGTTTCTCACATCACGTTGCATTTTTGGAGCCGGTCACCTGCGTCTGGCGTGCGTATCATTTCCATCTAAAGCTCCATTTTCATTTCCATTTCCATGCCCCATTCATCCGGTGCGGGCATCGAATGCTTTTCGTTCGATTAGCGGTTCGATGCAAGGAAAAGCCTTGGCGCGTGCATTGCCCTAAAGGGGCCCCAGGGGGGATCAACCACAGTCGCGAGGCGTTAAGCGGGGTTTCTTAAACTCCATTTGAATGCAAGCGTCGAGATGTTGACACATCAGTTCGCCACAATTTGCATGCTGCAAATGCACAAATGCCGTTGCGTGGCCTCGCGCAGTGGTTGAAAAGCAAAAGCAATAGAAAATCGTTTGCAATTCATTTGAAATGAAAATACGTTGTTTAATGTTAATCGATAATTTTCTTGATACGATAATGGTATCGATGCACCTATCGAAAAATAGACCGATATGTTTAATCAATGACTTGAGCGATATGTTTAATCAATAATAGTATCGATGTGTTAAGCCAGTAATAGCATAGATATGTTTAATCGATAATAGTATCCATGTTTAATCGATATTTATGTCGATATATTTATTGATAATTTGAGCGACAATCTAATCGATAATTAAATCCATAATCAAATCGATAATTTCGATCAAGTGAACGATAGTGTAATCGATAAGTTTACCGATACTAAAAAAAACCATGCTCTAGACACAGACTTCAGGCGAGGCATTGTTTTGAACCAGCGAACAATTTTGGCTGGTTCACTTTGGCGATTTGAGGAAAACTATATTTAACAGCATGTTAACAGGAACTTTGACAGAAGCTAAGCTTGAATGCGAATGTGTTGCAGTTGACATGCATTAATTTTGCTTACAGGGCAAATGGTCAATGCACCACTGTGGCTACTGTTGGAGACAAGACGGACAGCACCCACAATTGAGCAAGTTGCAATGTATTTTCTTCTTCTTGTTCTTGTTATTTGCATTCCCAGTTGTCAATTGTTGTTGCTGCTGCTGCTGCTGCTGTTGCTGCTGCTGCTGGAGGCGCATTTCAATTTCAAACGCTTTTCAATTTCAATTTGGCCGCCCGCTGGCGTTTGTCACGTGTACGCTGCAAACGTTCGGGGTGTGTGTGTGTGTGTGTGTGTGTAGCTATCCGGCGTAACTGGCACAGTTGAGTTCAATCGAATGCCACACAGCAGGTGACGCAGCGGCGATGCTGATCATTTGGCCAGTTGTTGGTCAGGTAATTGCGCAAAAGCCAAATGCAAACGAATTGCCAAGCCATTTGCATAAATTTCACTTGCATGGAAGGCCGCACAGGGAAAACACACGGAGCACACTCCACACACACTTAACACTCGGCTCCTCGCATGCGTAATGCTTGCCACTTGCCACTTGCCACATGCTACTTGCCACTTGCAGCAGCAGCAGCAGCGGCAGCAACTAGCGGCTGCCTGGTGGTGCTTGGGTTAGTCGTCATAAACATAAACAATGATTAGGCGGCTGCCGTTGTTGCGTTTGATGGCCCATTAAAACGGTTTCCAGGCTGCCAGCTTCTAGTCCCAGTCCCAGTCCAAGCTCGAGTCCAGGAGCAGCTGTGTACGGTTCAAACTAATCCGATCACTGCCTGCCAATTGTGTTATCATTTAATTAGTCGGATTAAAACACAAATGAAAAACCACCGCGCAAATGCCATTCAATTAGAGCTGTTAACTGCACTGGGCCTGACTCTTCAATCTTTTATTCCAAGTTAAACTAAGTTCAAGCATAATAATTATTACAGTATCTTATCAATTTGCAGACAAGTACAAATTGACTGCCTTGCTTGCCCGGCAAGCACATACTAAATATGCCAGCTGCAGCTCTTAAAGGTCTTTGGGATCAAACATTGCCTAGTCTCAACTAGAACCGAAACCCAACTCAATTCAAGCCCAATCTCTGGCTCATATACTAAAACAAGGTGATATAAATGTATAATTAATTTTTTTTGCCTCAAATAGTTATCATCTGCTGCGTGCATAGGACTAAATTCCATAATATGTGAAGCGCTAGGAAAGCGCTTAACAAATTTGCCAGCTCTAGCACTTAAACAGCCCGAGTTCCTTGAGGCTGCCTCAATTGGATTTGGCAACTGATTTTATATGAATTCAAATACGAAGCTAATTAGGTTCTATTCTTTTCTTCTGACTAATCGTTGGTAAGTTGGAAGATATCTGGGGGAGCATGGAGTCAGAGAATATTAATTACGCGTAGTACCTGAACTAAATGTAAGACGTGCGGGAAAGCTATCGGCCCCATCGAAGGCCCAATATCGTCGCGACAGATTATCGAGAGTTGGGTTCATAATTAAAACACTTTTTTCTTTTGTTTTTTTTTCTTTTTGTGGGGCCCCTGAGGGGCAGTTCTCGGTCGCCGAGGTCGAAGCAGATGAAAAACAAATCATGTCCGAGATCAACTAAAACAATAAGCGCCAATAAGCAGACAAAGCAAATGTGCAGTTAGCTTAACGGTGAAGCGTAAAGAAAAACATAAATAAAATACCTTTAGCTAAAAATAAAAACAAAAACAAAAAAAAAAAGGGCCGACACATATCTAAAAGAAGAAGCAGCAGCAACAGCAGCAACAGCAGCAGCAGCAGTCGGTTCTGTAAAGCCCCGCGACCCGCTCGGCTGACATATGAACTCTGGGCCAAAACTTCTTTTGGGCTTTATAAATTTTATTTTATTTAAGTTTTTTTCTTCTGCTTCTGCTTCTATAAACTTAAAGTACCGTACGACTTTGATAAAGACGCAGACGACAGGTGAATTTCTCTCTCACTCTCACTCGCGCTCACTCTCGCTCTCGCTCTCGCGCTGTCTCTGTCTTTTGTTGTTAACCAAAAATATATATTTGTAACAATACAATTTTCGAATGTCTGGCGGCTTTTGTTCGGCCTTTTTTTGTTTTGGGGCGGCAATCTGTTCGTTGACATTTGTCAAGATGAAGAAAACAAAACTGAGATGAAAACAAAAAAAAAAAACAAACGGCTACCAATTTGAAGCGTCTAACCAAGTCATCCCCCATTTCCAATCGATTCGTTGGGGCATTACATTTTGCGCTGTGACTTAAAGCTATTTAAAGCGATTTTTGCCAAATATATTTAGAAACATCTTAAGTATTATTCATCATTATGAGCCACGCCAGCCTGATTATTGTCAACTTTATCATAATCTTCAGACATTATTATTTGGTCTTTGTATATTGTTTAAACTTTATGCCCGTTCGATTGTTTCCCCATTTTTGTAAATTATATCATCGAAGACTAAAAAAAAAAAAAAAAAAAAAAAAAAGCCTGAAAATGAAGGGCAAAGCAGATTACATTTTGAAATTGATTTCATTATTGGCCATTTACCAAACAAAACACAAAATATGCTTTTGATGGCTATTTTTGGATCTTTGTCTTAGGCCTGAACAACTTTCGCATACAAATCTCTTCAGCCGGTGAGTGAAGAATAAAGAAGTTGAAGAATATTATGATTGTCTGCACTGCCTAAGTTAAGCCTAAGTCGCTTTGAGCAGCTCGAATCGAACTTCTAGTGTATTCTTCGGTAAAGTGAGAACATTTTATAATCTGGCTAAGTTCTAATTTTAGACCCTAAAGTCATTAAGCATAGTGCAAATGCAAATAGCCAGAGGAGAGCATCTCCGATCGCACTTAGCTTCGAAATGTTCCTGATCGGAACGACGAACTACTTCGATCTGGCCATGTACATCTGTCGGAACGCGTCGATATCAGAAACACCAAAGGCCAACAACTGGACATTTGTAATATATATGTATATATTACATGCCAAAAGGAGTTTACTTTGTCGTTAACTTGTCCAATTTCCACAGATATCGATAAAAATCGATTTGAAAACAAGTTTTTTTCAACATTACTCGAAGATTCTGGCTTGTAAGTTATTGTACAGCATTTACAAATATGTAACAAATATTTCACTTTTTAAATATCTAGACCGTATCCCGCCGAAAGGAAGAGCCTTGCGCCTTGGCATACATATATAGTACACACTTTTGTCCGCCAAAAAGTAATCTTTAAAAATTGCACTTAGATCGGACTGTAAGAACCGACGTTGGTCGAGAATGCATTCACCATATATATAGTCAGAGGCAACAGGTAGAAGAAGCACAGCTGATGCGTGTGTGTGTGTTCTTGTGCGCATGACCTTGCCGTTGTCTTCAGGGCATCTGCTAGTCGGACCTTTCCAACTGCAGCAGCACTCGTATTCATTCATGTGCTGCAACTCACTCTGTAAGGGTATCCAAAGCGCGGTGCTACCCTGCGATTTGTGCATATTAATTTTGTATTTAGTTTTCAGTTAGTTAATTTTTTGTTTTGTTTGATATGTTGAAATATGGCAATGATGAGCGATTGATTAGCTGATTGGCTTTGTGTGTCTCGGTTTTAGCATTCGCATGGCTGCAACATTTTAGACGTGCAGCATGCAACATGCAACACATGGCCTAACAGCCGTCTGTCAATATGTGGCGCGTGGCAGCCGCTGGCTATCTGGCGGCTGCTGCTGCTGCTGCTGCTTCTTCTTCTTATTTTTCTTGCTCTTGTTGCCGCTTTTAGCCGGTTGGACTTGACTCAATTCGTCATTTAAATGATGCCACAGCCATTGGCAGCACTTAGCGCAACATCAGCTCAAATTGCAACAGCAGCAGCTTGCAGCACAAGGAGCTTCTTGCAGCAGGCGAGGAACGTGCCAAGCCAAATTAATTGCTTCGTTAGATGGGCAGGCAATGTGTGGCAGTGGTTGTGGCAGTGGCTGTGGCAGTGGCAGTGGCCGTGTGGCAGCGCCAGCTGTGGCATTAACTGTGGCAGTGGTTGAACGGCTTTGGCTATTTCTTACACTTCCGCCAAGCGCCGTGTGGGGACTGCCCAACAGCGATTGACAAATTTCCAAATGCCATTAAGAAGGCGTTGCATGCAACATTTGCCTGCCCCAGCTGCAGTTCATCTTTTGTGTCCGGGGCCGGGCCGGGCCGAGCCGGGCCGAGGCCGAGGCCAAAACAGGTGGCCACCAAAACCGGGCTACCAGGCTAGTCGGCCTGCCACTGACTAGCTGCCCGGCTGTCCGGCTGCCCGGCTGCCACTTGCAGCACCGCTGGCGTTTGCAATTACGCGGCGTTGCCACTAAATCACAAAATGCTCGCAAATATTTCATTTGTTTGCAAATTTTTTGACAATCAACTCGCGCAACTCTGCAAAATGCTCCGTTTATAACTTTATCATTTGAACCGGCTCGCCTTGATAAGCATCGGCAGCAATCTGTGGCAATCTGCCACATGCCACAGCAGCCGCTGCCGCTGCCGCTGCCGCAGCCTCCTTGCCGGCATTCCACTCGTCTGCGCCTCGTTATTGCTTGCTTAATTAATGATGCAGCTGGCGCTGCTAACAAGCTGCCCCGCTGCCCCCTTCTGGCGCACGGCCACAGGTACACGAACCCACAGATACGCGCTGCCTGAGATATACACAATCTTAACGCTTAGATAGACGCTTCACGGGCCACGCCCCTCAGCGCTTGATTTGAGCTTTCCCAAATTGCAATCAAGCTACTTATAGAAAGGGGCGGGGCGTACTGTTGCAACCGCCTTTGCCCCCGCTGCTGCTGCTGCTGCTGCTGTTGCTGCTGCTGCTGCTTCCACTTAAACTCCTCTGAGTTGTTGCAGCGTTTTTTGCACTGCGAACCTCACCCACATAAATAACTGTGTGGGGTGGTGGGGAAATAGAAACAAAGTAACCTCTAGAAAAACCTCTGCCATTATCTGAAAATCTGAAATCTCTGGACGAGCATGTTATTTAGCATCGACTTCCATATAATAACTATAATTCAAGATACAATCAATTTAAAAAGAGGCACAAGAATATTGTCTGTTGGGTATATACGCATGAATTATCCGGCTTTGTACGGGGTAGGCATTTTTCTTTCAGTTCCAATTGGGTTTAATTCTTTCCTAAAAATATCGCTGAAGCCTTTATTTATTCCGACGCCCATTTCTTGCTACAGATCCTATGAGAACAACATAATATAGTATACCAATACGCCTGATCCCGTTCTCAAGCTAAGAAAAGTCTTCTGCCAGGCTTAAATCAGCAAGGAAATATCGACAAGTTCTAATAAGAACAGCGCATTCATCTTTCTACACTCAATCATGCCACAACATAAGGCGTATTTATGTTATTTAGAGCACTGTCAACTTTAACATCTGCCTAACATGCGGTTAACATACAAATGTTAATGCTCAATTTTACTTTGATTTACAATCAATTCGAAAACATTAAAGCTTTGGTCATGCATTCTTATTCTTCTTATGCGCTTATTATGCAACTCGCTAGCGTAAAACTGAGCGAGAGTGAGAGAACAAGAGAGAGAGAGAGAGAGAGAGAGAGTGAGAGCGAGTGAGAAATACGCTAAATAATGTGTAAATAAGGTGCTCGAGCTAAGCAGCAAACAGTAAAAATCACAACAATAACGAGTGTTTACCTGGCTGCGAGTAGCTGTAACGTGAGTAAAACACACACACACACATACTCTCGCATACAGGTGGCAACTCTTGACGCATAGACGTCACTTTATTACGCCATCGACGGCGGCAGGCAGGCAGAGAGCCCATGTTGAAGCAACCGAAATGCAATTACCCAAACACAAGAGACAAGTCCAGCCCCAAATCCAGCCCGACACCTGCCCCAAGAGCAGCTCTCCCAAGCGGAGCATAGGTGTGCAGACATGAGCGGGGCAGCGGGGCAGCGGGCAGGTGTGTGAAGCTAGAACCACGTCGCGTCGTGTTAATTGTCATAAAACGAAACGACGCATTCAGAACTTCTTTTTGTGGTTTTTTTTCTTTTATATTTGTTAAAGCTAATCGAAGCCAGATCGAGCGACGGCATTCTGGCATAGTCTGAGGAGAGTGTGTGGAGGAGGGGAGGAGGGGGGCACATGTTTGGCATGTTCATTTTCTATGCGTTGTCACATTCCTTGCAAATACCACCCCACCCAAGCGCCCCGCTGCGCGCGCAGTTTATGGCAACATTATGCTAATGGCCAATTGTTTTTTTTTTTTCGCGCCTGGCAACCAAGAAAAAGTACAAAAAATATATAAAAATAAACAAATAAAAAAAATTGTACAACATTTACAGTTGAACACGAGGCGTGACAGGCTGTGACGGGCCAAGGGAGGCGCAAGGGGTTTTGGGTGGGGAAATGCTTCATTCAATTGAATTCAAATCAATTTCAAATTCTCAATATGGACACGCACATATGATTAGCATATGACAATACATAGTTCGATTTATAGCTACAGGTATATAAAGATAGATAGATGGGCAGATAGATGGGCAGATAGATGGGAAGGTAGATAGAGGGGTTGGCTGATCGATTCGATTAATGGTGGACATTACGTGTCGTTCCGGCCATTGTCGGCGCTGTCTGCGCCATTCACTTGACCCAATTGATTTTGCAAATATTATTGTTGTTCAGGTTTTTGGAACCGTGTGTCCGACGTGAAGATGGGGAAGTTTTTTTTTTTTTTTGTGTACGGCTTGTTTATTATTGTGAAATTCACAAAATGCGCAGAATTGGCCTAAGATGCTTTTTTTATTTACCATATCCATAGGAAACTATAAGAAATTAAGCGGCGTTGCCCGGTTCAAATGAAAAGTGTTGCCATCAGATGTTAACTCCTTTGCCCTAGCCCTCCCCCAATGCACTTGCCATTAGTATTGATTATATGAATGATCATGATCATTTGAGCTTATCCTGGTTATGCACATCACGTGATCCTAACACTTTCAAGGGCTACATTTCTTGTTGTTAACAGGCATTCCTGTTTTCAATTTGTTCAGTGCCTTGTAAGCAGCCAAGTATGGAGACATATTTAAAAATTGAAAGTTTCTGCTGCATTTGAACCGGCGACCTTCCGCTTGCCTGTAATACGCTTAAGTCACGCTGCCTTTCTCAAAGCACACTTATTTGTCTGCGCTCTTTATCATAATTTTCATACAAACAACTTGAGGAGAAGCTTCAGTAAAAATTTCAGTTTCCTTACGGTTTGGGCTCTGCTTTGATCACAGTTCAGTCAGGGAATCAATCAGACACTTTTTTATGCAAACGGATAGGGAATAAGTGGCCAAAAAAAAAAGGCATTTCAAACGTGTTCAGTTAATTATAAACATCGCTTGTTGCTTTTACGTTGATTTCTTAAACCCACAAAAGAATGAGAATCTTTTATCACATAAAGCTGGCCATACTGAAGGAATCTCAAAGGAATATTGACGGGCTTCGTGATCTCATGATAAAGCAGCAATGCAAATTTTGTGTGGAGCAGGCGCAACAAAAAGCTACAAAATAACCAAAGCAAGAAGCAGACAGAGAAGCAGCAAAAGCAACAGCATTGATAAAGGCAAAAAAAAAAAGCATTTAACGCAAATTCCAAAAAGGAAAATGAAGTTGGGCAGCAAGAAGAAAAAATAAGAACAAAAAAGGAAGAAAAAAACTGAAAACTGGTTTCTCCCTTTTCCTTTTCAAATACAGTTGCTTTCCGAGAACGTCAAGAGAGAAGCGACCCAAGGCAAGAGAGGTGGCGACCAGGCGGGATTATGGGGTATATGCAGCAAAGCTGTGGCTCCTCGAAAGAGGCAACATTTGCCGCATGCCACAGAAGAAGCAGCCCCCCTCCCCCTCTCAACCATTCTACAACGAAAGAGCAAAGGGCGCAACAGGGAGAAGCGAGCAGGCCAGACAAACGATTGCGTTTTTCTGCTGCTTTTTGTTTGACTGGGCAAAGTTTCGGTTTTTAGGGCGTGTTTGAAAATATTTGAAAATTGCATTTGCTGTGCGAGAAGAAGGAGCAGAAGATTTGCTGTTGGTGTTGATGCCATTTCTAATTTCGCTGATTTATGGCCCCAGCGGCAGCTGAAGAAGAAGAAGACGAAGAAGAAGAAGCAGCACAGACAGAGCACTCCAGACTGGCTGGGGTTTGGCTCCAGCTCTGAGTCACATGACCTGCCTGAACTTACTTTAATGGCTTTTTATTAGTCCGTCTCACTCTCCCTCTCTCTCTCTCTCTCCCTCTCCCTCTATCTCTGTCTGTCTGTCTTGTGTAGCTCTTGGACTATAAAATATGATCTTGACTTTGTCTAACACCTCTGCCCATGCCCCTGATCCCCCCCGTTCACCAACATTTGGCTTTATCTGCAACTTTATTAAAACGCACTTAAAATGCAATTCACGATTTTTGTTCGATTTGTTTGCCTTTTAACAACGACAACAAAAAACATTGACAACTTTTGACCAAATCTCTTCGTTTTCGTTTGAAGTACAGTTATTTATATATACACATATATACACGCTCACACACACACACACACATACACATATGTAAGAGTCATGTGTACTTATGATAATTCTGCCATATTTCAATTTGTTGGCAGACTCTGACGCATCTGTGGTTTCTTTTTGGCCTTATTTTTACAATTTGTTCTTTGGCGGCTTTTGGTTCTTTTTTTTACTTTTAAAAAATTAAAATATTTCTGTTTGCACGCAAAATTGAGCAAATATTGACAGCGAAGCAAGAAAAGAGCCAAAAATAAATAAACCATATCATGGGGAACTGAAATCGATTCAGACCAGAAAATCCAAACAAATAAATAGATATAATACAGATGTATAGATATATAGATATATAGATGTATATATATATTGATAGATGTATAGATATAAAGATATTTAGATATATATATATATATATATATATAGATATATAGATCTATAGATCTATAGATATATAGATATTTAGATATATAGATATATAGATGTATAGATATAAATACATATAGATATATAGATATATAGATATACAGATATATAGATATATAGATATATAGATATATAGATATATAGATATATAGATATATAGATATATAGATATATAGATATACAGATATATAGATATATAGATATATAGATATATAGATATACAGATATATAGATATATAGATATATAGATATATAGATATATAGATATATAGATATATAGATATATAGATATATAGATATATAGATATATAGATATATAGATATATAGATATATAGATATATAGATATATAGATATATAGATATATAGATATATAGATATACAGTTATATAGATGTTTAGATATCTAGATATATAAATATGGATATAGATCTTTTCCCACACTCCACAATTTACCAGGTGGAAGATTACATTTTACACAAATCCATTATACTCGACATATGCAATTGGTTTGATTGATTGGGAAACTAGTGAATGAGCGAAATGCGAGTTAATTGTGATATCCAGAGATTATAAAGTGCCAGCACTTACGGAGATGATGCGCTAGAATTCCTCAAAAGCCACCAACCGAGATGAATGATGAGCGCGACGCGAGCCAAGTTGTCATTCACAATCGGGCTATTCACACCGTTTGCCAGGAGGCAAATCGCTGCAGCAGACAGCAGGCAGCACGTGGCTGGCGGCAGCCGGGGTTGCCGCGTAATTATGCGCGTTGAGAAATGATGGCAACCCGGTAGCAGCGACTCGCAAATAACTCGCAACCGCTCAGTATTAATTGCATTCGCATTTGCCTGACCAATTAATCTGCAAGTTAATCGTATTTATTAATGCTGCCGCTGCCGCTGCCGCTGCCGCTACTCGCTGACGTCGACGTCGACGTCGTCGACGAGGACGAGGCAGCTGCCGAGTTGGTTGATCATAAATTGAGCAACTGCAGCATCAAATCAGCGCATTGAGCCGATCTAATTGCGATGGGCAGGCGGTAATGCCTGATTGCAGCTAGTGAAAACATCAAAGATAATCGACTTAAAGATACCCTGTATTATTAAATTCATCTAAGACTATATGCCACACTTTGGCAAAGTCAAGTTTTACGATTCCTCCGTTGATTGGTTTCACACTTGTTTTTAATTCAGCACGTAGAAATTAAACACATACGTTTCAGTGATTTTCGAAATTCCACCTGTAACGGTGGAAAATTCGTGCAAAATGGTTGTGTACAACTTTTATGTTTACCATTTGAATTCAAAGATTTTTGTGGAAATTCACAGCATACATGCACACTTTTTGTTAAATCCACCTTAAGGGGTGAAATAAGTTCACTTTCGGAAAACAAGTGAAAAATTATGTGAAAAACTGTTGGCACTTTTACTTTTTCATCCGATTGTTCTCAAACTCATTTTTAAACATCTTCGTACCAAAATAATAATAATTAAATAATTCTCAAATTTGAGCAGCAAAGCTGTTAAGTGCAACCGACGCTGTAGTTCCATGAGAGACGTGGCTATCTAAGCGACTCCTCTTGCAGCTATTACACACTCTGGCGCAAGCTTACAACACGCCAGTGATTACAGGGTATCAAAAGCAATCAAAGCCTGCATCTTAAATCCACACAACAGCTGAACCTCGAAATCAAGAACAGCAGAAAGCGAAAAGGGGCAGCAAGCGTCGCCCCAACCATAATACTAATAAAAAAGAAGCTCGGGAGCAGGCAAACCCAATGCCTTACATAGAGTTTAGCAAAGAGTTCTGTTAGTCGACTGCAGCAGCAGCAGCAGCAGCAGCAGCAGCAGAAGAAGATCCAAGGAAGAATCGAGGAAGGCCACAGCCGAAGCCAAAAACCGACGAACATCTGCGGCAAACGAACTTCAAAAAAAAAAGAGAAAAGGAGAGAGAGAGAGAGAGAGGGAGAGAGAGAGAAACATAATAATAATAAATAAGGAATCACAGTTGGGCCACAGACAACAGGATCAGGTAATTCCGGTTTGCACTTCTTTTTATTATTATTATAATTTCTGTTCTTCGTTCTGAGCTCCTCTTTTTCTTTCTTTTTACTCTCTTTCATTTTTTCTGGACAACAGCGCCTCCTGTTCGTATTACCCGTTGTCCAGGCTTACTTTAAAGGGTGTATCGCGTGCTGGGCTTTGATAAGGTTCATCTTACAGCCCAAAGAAAAGAACAAATGCTTTCTGAAAATATTTAAATCTTGATAATCTGCGAGGCTTAATATAGGGTATATTGGTTTTGTGGCATTTCCGTTGGACTCCTTGAATGGAACTATAAAATTATAAGTGTTAAGATTTGAAAAGGAGTTTTCGAGTTTGATTAAAGAGCATAATCCTAAAAGATTCCATACTTTGATTCTTCAAATTTACTTATATATATTCCTGCAGTTACAGTTTGAAAGCCACAGTCTGTGATCTAAAACAGTTTTAGAATCACAAAAGCTCTCGTAGATTCGAATTGAAGTTCGAACCAGCCTAGTGTAGCTCTGGTTCGCCACAGCCTTTTGGTTCAAACTTTGGTTACTCTTAGCTCTAAAGAAATAAATGATTGATTTGTAATTAATTTCAAAAAAATATATCTTTCGATTTGGTTTACAGTAGAAATGACATTTCAATTCCAAACTGCGAACTGGTTCGGTTCGACATATGTTTGCAGCCCTGCTTGTGACTTCTATGTACAGAGTATTGCGCAGTCGTGCAGTCGTGCAGCTTGCTTGATTATTCTCTTTTTAAATGTTTTCCCAAGATTAATTTAATTGTTGCCTAGAAAAAGAGCATCTATGAGTCAAGTGTTGCACTTCTTTTGCTTGATTATTATTATTTTTTATTTATCTTTTATTTTATTTTTTGTATTTTTTTCAATCAACGTCAGGCGAAGAAGCATCTAATGCCCGGACCAACTGGCCCAGAGAAACAGGAATTTTGTGCTCAGAAGGCACTGAGAGAGGCGATTGCAGCATTCCTGCACCGCACTCTTCTTCCCTCTTCATCTCTCTCTCTCTCTCTCCCGCTTCCTCCCCCTCGCGTTCCTGCTGTTAGCCTTGTGGCGGCAGCGCTTGGCTAGAGGTCCATGTTTCTGTCCGTGACTTGTTTGTTTGCTGGGTCTCTGTGGCTATTTTTAAATCCCCAACTTTAGCTGCTGCTCCACCGTTGCCCGCTCGCCCGCCCCCTTGTTCCTTGCTGCAAAGGATACACCGCTGGCCAAGTGGTTGGCGGCTGGCCGCCTAATGTGCGCGGCCCGTTGGGTGGAACATTCCGAACAGGTTTTTGGTCATTGCCATCGCCAGAAGAAGATCTAACAGGCGGCTGCTGCAACCGCGACCACGACTGCGACTGCGACTGCGACTGGATTGCTGGATTATTGATTGCTCTGGGTTTCTGGGCAAACTTGTGCGGCTTAGCACCGCGCGCTCCCTCTCTCTCTTCTTCTCCTGCTCTTCTGCTTATGCACCCCCGGCGAAATAGTTGAGAGACATTTGCATTTGTCGCCTTGCTCAAGTACACATCGGAGTCTCCAGTGGGAAGTCTGGAGTTGAAGAATCGAAAAGCTACGAATCAGCAGTTGAGAGTTGGGGCCTTGGCGCAGTCACAAGTTGAAAGTCGAAAGTCCAAAAGACTTGAAGTGAAGCAGTCGCGGGTTCGGTTGGAAGACAGCCAGCTGACAGTCTAGAGTGGAGTAGTTGAGAGCTGGGAACTAACTGTTGGCTTTAAGTGCGAGGTGTTTGTAGTCGGGCGTTAGGAAGTCAACGAATCATCAGCAGGGAGTTCAAAGTCAAGGAATTGGCAGTCGAAAGTCATATATACAGGAGTTTCGCGTCAAAGAATTGCGTCTCGAGAATCGCAGAGTTGAATCAGTCAGTCAAGATGCGAGTCGGAAGAATTGAGATTCCGCCAGCTTCATGGCCTGCGTGGTCAGGAATCACTCGAGATTTGTACATTATTTGCTCTGTACTAGTTTGGCCAGTGCGTTCGAAGAATTATTATTTATTGGGCCCCGCATCTGGTCGCAAGCTGAAAAAGGCCGCCAACTGCCTGCGGGCCAGTGATGTCTTTGTTTATTGCTCCGGTTTATTTGTTGTCTCCTCTTTTTGGCTGCCAATCGTTTCGGGCGACTGTTGCCAAGACTCCGACTGCGACTCCGACTGGGACTGGCGGGGGAGGCAGGGAGGCAGGGAGGAGAGTGCTTTGGTAAGACATCGGCCAGCTATGCTAATTAGCCATCAGGCCAAGTCTTTGCTGAGCCGCAGACATGGCCAGAGCAAAGCCGCAGCGCCTTAATTGACAGCTCTGCTTGGGCAGTTCTAATGGAAATTGTGTAGCCTCTCAGTTCTGGACTTGGACTTGGACTTGGACTTGGGTATCGGAAATCGGATAGCTGGCCAATAGCTAAAATAAATGAGCCAAATGCCATTGGCAAAAGCTGATGGCCAACAGGCAAATCTAATTAAAGCCAATATTTCGAACGCTCGTTCGCCTCCAGCTTCCAGCTGTTCTTGCTGTCCATTCCGCACGCCAGATGGCGCTCTTTGATCATCGCCAAATAAACCAATTGAAATAAGTCTACGTCGATTGATCCACAGCTTTGAAATCCGCAACCAATTCGATCTACAGCTCAATTACTTTGTGTTTAATATACGACAGACTGCACGTAAATTTTGCTGTTGCGAGCTCCTCAAACGAAAGTTGTTCAACAATATTGCTGACCAAGAATAAATGTATATTTTACTTCGTATAGGGTATGAAAAGTAAGAAATGAGACAAGTGTAATCGGAAGAATTTCCACAGTCGGCTTTGCAAGTCGACTCTTAAAATGAAATAAACCAATGAATGTGGGCGCATAGCTTGAATACTTTTAATACTAATACTTATACCAATTACTTAATTTGAGGTGGTAGCGGGGAGGTTGCAATTGGTATAAAATGAAAGATACTTGGCATATATATAATATTCTAGAAGCAACATATCATGTTTGGTGACTCTAGCTCTTATTATTTACCCAATTTGCTCAAAAAACAGGATGTCGATATCGATTTTAATCGATTGCTTGGAAACGGAGTAAGTTATCGATTATCGGAAACAAACTCGATCTGCGCAGGCAATAGGAGCACCTACATCTAAAATTTCAGTCTCTAGCTCTTATAGGTTCTGAGATCCTTGCGTTCATACATACGGACGGACGGACGGACGGACGGACGGACATGGTTAGATCGAGTCGGCTATTAATGCTGATCAAGAATATATATACTTTATGGGGTCGGAGATGCTTCCTTCTGCCTGTTACATACATTTGCATTTTGCACAAACACATTATACCCCTTTTATCCATTATTAATGGGTTCAGGGTATAAAAATACAAATCCAGGCAAGCTTGCGTAGCCAAAAGTTCTCTAAGTCAACCGAAATCGGAGCGAGCTGTCAATCATTCAGTCAAGCAAAAGGTTTGTCAATTGTGAGGTAAAAGTTCGATTTTAATTAAAAGGATGGGGGAGTGCGTTACATCAGAGTCGAGGTGTTTGGATTGGGGCAAGATCAAGGTGAACACTCTAAGCCGCTTCATGATGTGTTAAAATTGTTGCAACAACAAAAACAAGACCGAACACGCCGGGCAATGACAAGCGGCGTGGACGTGAATGAGAATAAGATGATAACGATGACGCTGACGAAGATGCTGACGATGAGGATGACGATGACGATGATGCTGATGCTGAATGCACACACACCGAAGAGTCAACGTCATCGTCATCCACCTCATAGACATTTGCTTTGACTTGAATCAAGTGCGGCGGCAGCTGCTGCTGCTGCTGCGGCTGCGGCTGCGTTTGCGTGGAAACGCATCATGACTTGGCCAGTTGGGATTGGCATTGGTATCGGTATTGGGATTGCGGCATTCGCTCTGTGCTCATCTGCTGCTGCTGCCTTAAAAGCGGCAGGCATTTCAATTTTGTCATGCATTGTGCAACGCCGCCAACAGATATATAAAAAGCATCGCGTTACTATAACATATTGCTTACATGGCAGCTACTACATGTTTTTGGCTGATTGGTCAAAACTGAGCTTCAATCTCAGCTCTTCACATTTAGCTAGTATCTCAACAGCATTGGAGTGCTAGATGGAATAATTCCGAGCGAAATTCATTGGACTAATCGCATTTAAGCTTCGGCACAATGCATCTTAAATGTATACTTATATACATATTAAAATAATGTGCTTAAATGCAAATTTTCTTCAACAACGGAGTGCTATATGTGTAAATCATATTTAGCTTCCATTGGAACTTACGGCTAATCATTTTATATAATATCTATCAAATCATTAAGTTCAAATAAATATTGAGTTCTTTTTACTTTTATAACATATCTAAAAAGAAGTCCTTGTCTAACACAAAAATACCCATCCTCTACAGATATATACATAAAATAGCTGCTAAAGGCACAGTCTAAACTAAGAGTAATATTCATAGGGTACTCAAATGTCTGCTCATAGTGACAAAAAGTGGCTGCATTTTGTTCAGCTACAGCTTCTTATTTTGCCCGATAATTGATCATCATCAGTCGTTTTAATTGATCGCTTTGGCCGCATGCAGCATTTTGCTCTGCACCGCATTTCGATTGTAATCAATCACTTTCGTGGAATTGCTCCACAGTTGTTGCCTGAATGAGCTATGTGGAGCTATGTGTGCGACTGGGACATGGACTCGCGTCTCTAGACTCTCGACTAGGTATCCATCCAAGACTCTCACAGCACTTCCTCTCGCTCTCGCTCGCTGCTTCCCTTCAGCTCATTTGATATATACCTCTCTTTCCTTGTCGACGGGCGTTGTCAACGGGGCCGCGACTTTGTTGTCTTTGAGAATTGTCTGTTGGTATTTTCTTTCGTTTTCCAATAATCATCAACGCAATTGCGTACGTGAGCTGACGCACCAAGTTGTCATTGTCATTGTCATTGTGCGACTCCTCGTACTATATATGCGTATATATAAACATATATCTATACCAACATCCATCCATTCATCCAGCCATCCATCTGTCAATCTATCCATGCATGCATCTATCGCCTAGTTTAAAGTCGTGTGTAATTGGTGCCGCAATATCGTGTATCATGCTGCGTCAATAAGTCACTCGCTGGCATTTCTGATATGCCGTGGAGCAACAGTTGCCATTGTGAACAGCAAGAAAAACAACAACAACAGCAACTGCTGCTAAATATTAATTAATATAATGTTAACATAGTTTAACGAGGGCTTACATCAATTTTTAATACAACACTTTTCCAATTAACATTTTTTCACTTCCACCTTGAATCGCCATTTCCGCTCAGCGGCGTGAATTTGTCCCGATGCGTGAAAGCATTTAGATGCTTGCACAAATATACATGGACATATTATATATCAAAAATCAGTCTGTAGTAAATCGGATGAAAAACAAAATATTTGCAATCAACAGCTTTGAAAATTGTGCAACACGTCTCAAATGAATCTTTGCAAAATTCTTTGAAAATGAGTTCAAGGTCGAACGGATGGTAAACAAAACATTTGCATGTCAACGTTTTCCACCAATTTTTCACACCTGCAGGTGGAATTCTACAAAATTCCATCGTATTTTAGTTTTATGCTCAACAGATAGGATGGATAATAAATGAATGGATAAAGAGCTGTCGGACAAACTGACTTGGATGTATTAACATGACTCGAATAAACACGCCAATCGCCAGACTGAGAGGCTGGACGCATATTCTTCAGAATAATGCACATAGTAAATAGGTGTTGATATCCGATAACTCGTCCAGTTGCAACGAAACCAATAAATATCGATAACCCATTAATTTGACCTGCTGTCAAAGTAAACAAGAGCTTGGGACATCAAAAAGAGTTTTTATTTGAATATTCCCTATGGCATTTCAAAGCTGGGCATAGAGTCTCTGCAAGTCGTATAATCTGCTTAATATAGAATTGAGCAACAAGCTGAACATTTCGCTCACATATCCTGCTATTTTATGGCCTGAGCGTAGATAGGAACCCCACACATACATTAGCCGTCATTACCTGCACACACGCACACACACACACACGCACATACACACACATGCATGCATGCAGTTGAATTTTGTTGAGCTTTTATGCTGGGCCGTTTTTTCGAATGCTTTTTATGACAAATGTCATGACTAATTGTCTGGCACTTAAATATTTTATGATCGTCCCAAACCAAATTGGCTGTTAGGGGCAAAAGCAAGAAACAAATAAACATATAAGAACATGTCTGGTAAAATATGCCGACTATGCGATACTCTGTACGTCGAATAAAAAGATAATCGTTTTTATTTCTCAAGTAGTCGTCAGAAGTTTAATGAAACTGAAACTGTGACTTTCCAACCGTAAGTGTTACATGCTAAAGATTTGTCAAGCATTATTTATATGACAAGGCTCTAAAACTGTGACTCACAAACTGTACTGATACACTCGTAAAGCCTAGCTGAATCGGACGTGCCACAAGCAAGATAATTATTATCTGGTAATAGATAAAGTTAGGAAACCGGAGCCTCAAATGTGGCGCCAAAAAATCCTCTCAAAATGAAACACAGCACACACAACCCATCTACTCACTTCGGTACTCATTCGGAACAGGGTATAGAAAAGCAGATCATTTTATGTTGGCAGACATAAAAGCCATCAAGTAGATGACCAAGCGCCGAGCCACACAGACTTTATGAAGCAAGTTCTTTAAATACAAAAAAAAAAAAAAAAATGAATAAAAAAAATTTGGTTGTCAACTCCAGAGTAAAAACTCAATTTGTGTGTATGTGTGTGTGCGAGAGTGTGCGTGTGAGCGTGTGTGGTTTATTATTATTTTGTTGGCTATAAATCAATAATTTGTTAAGAGGCGCTTGACTCTAGTCCGAGACTGTGTTGTGAAAGCAAGTTCGTTGCCTAAGTCTTTTGTTTGAGCGCAAGGAAATTCAAAGGTCTTTTTGCGCTAATTTCAGTACACGTGCGTGTGTGTGTGCGTGTGTGTGTGTGCGTGTGTGTATGACGTGTGTGTATGACGTGTGTGTGGTGCGTTGTGCTCGCAATTTGAAAGTTCCAGGGGACTTTGTTGTTGTTTTTTTTTTTGTTTTTGTGAAAGGAAGCATTATTTTTTGAGTCATATGCAAATTGCATTATGTTGACTTTTGGATAGCCACAAATACAAACAGAGACAACAGCCAAACAGCCAAACAACGAAACAACTAAACAGCGAAACAACTAAACAACGCGACAAGCAGACAACGCGACAAGACAACGACAAACAACAAACAAACAAACAGCAAGCGGAAAAAGCGTAAATCACGCGCACCGTGTGCCACAGCTGCAAAACTCGGCTGTGTGTATGTGTGTGTGTGTGTGTGTGTGTGTGTGTGTGTGTATGTGTGTGTGTGCATGTGTGTGCCCCCCCTTCCAAAAGAAGAAGAATGAGCAAGAGTGCTGCCAGTCGGCAGTGCTAGACGCGCAGATACCCAGTACCTGTAGCGTCTAATTGCCTTACTTCAAGAGAGATGCATAACACACACACACACACACACACACACACACACAATACGCATGCAAGAAACAAATTTGTTATTTTTAAATAACTTTCATGTTTATTTCGTGTTTGTTATCAAACTTTCTGTGCCTGAAAACCTCTCTGTAAACTTGGCACATCCCTCGTGGAATTTCAATCATTTTTATCGGGCTATGGCAAAATTGTTGTATGTTACATTCCAAAAGTTTCCGCTATGTCTAGAAAAATGTGGGCCTTTCGATTTTTGTACTGATAGACGGAATTATCGGCAATACGTATCGAATTTTGGGTTAACAGCTCGAGTTATTGGTAAATAAATGTAGATAAACTTGTGCATATGATATGGAGGAACCTTAGTGCCTGGTCAGGCGGCTTAAGAGGCAAATATGGCTAGGTGTGTATGTAGATCATTCAACTGATCAAATACATATATATATATATACATATATACTTGCTTAATAGGATGCGATGAGGTGCCTTAATTGGCGCACAGCTTGATAATACCCGCTTTACATATGTTGATTATTTGCAGGGTATAAACAAAGAAGAAGCAGCGGCAGCGGCAGCAACATTAGTAGAAGAGGAAGCAGCAGCAGTTACTGCATATATTTGTGCGAGATTTGCAGGCGATTTGAGAGCTTTTTTTTTGGGGCGCTAGCGACTTGTGTTTGGTTCGCCAGCTGTCAAATCGTTCAGTGATTTGTCTTGGCAACGCGAGTGCATTCAATCAGCTGCAACGAGAACAGCAGCAACTGCAGCAACAATAACAGCACCAGCAACAACAGCAGCAACAGCAGCAGCAGCAGCAGCAACTATGGCAAGCAGCAATAGTTTGCAGCCCAATTGACACTTGAGGCGTTGGCCAGCAGTTGGAGGCAGCTGCGCCTGCTCCTGCTGCTGCTGCTGCTGCTGCTGCTGCTGCAGTGCTTGCCGCGTGGTCTTGCGACGGGGCAATTTATAAACGAAATAAATTCAATTGACTTGTTTGCCGCAGCATTTACAGTTGGCAACAATTGCAGCAATGCCATAAATCGTTGGCCAAGAAGCCAAAACGCTCGGCGTCTCTCACTGCACCCCTTGCTGCATACAGCGACTGCCATCTCCGGCCATTCCAGTGGCCAAACTGCGTAACAATAAATTTTCAATGCAAACAAGTTGCCGAGTCTCGGCAGAAATCGGAGAGTCGCCAATGGCCATGGCCATTTGGCCATCTCCAATGCGCTGCTATCGCCATGGCCATTGCCTTTTTGCATCCCCAAACGTTGTCTCCACGACGGCGACTGCAACTGCAACGGCGACGGCAACGGCGACGGCAACGGCGACGGCGGCTGCTGCATTTGTTATTTGAATTTCGAAAATTATGGGCACAAATTTGTTTTATTGCCAAAGTCAAGGCGTGCAATCATTAAATGCAACAGCATGCGGTCCAACCGCCAACCGCCAAGCCCCAGCACCTGACTGAGCACCTGAGCACCAAGAACAACAACAACAACAACAACAACAACGGCAAGATAAAATATGATTGGGTATGCTACCACCAGCATATACCCTGTATGGTTATTTCTAACATACTTTGCAAAAGCTTATGAAAAGTTCTCTTATTTCCTTGATGTCCCTCTGCAATCAGTCAGTAAATGTTTTAACTGCCAGATACCCTGTCAACTTTACAAACCCTATCAGTCATTTATTTGAGGGTTCAGAAGGTCAGAAAGAAATGTGAAATGATGTCAATGGGATTCGACCTTTGGCAATATGCTATTATTACCAAACAACATATATTTAAATATTATTTTCATTATTCTCAAAAATACTTTAAAGCCATGTATTTAAGCTTACATTTAAAAACAAATAACCTCAAATATGAATAGAAAAGGCTACTCTGACTAAGAGATTAAGATTAAGAGGGACCCAGCCAAGGATTTGTGCCTTTTATGTTCAGTTGACTAAAAATGGTTATCGAAGGAACATTTTCGTTGTCTCGTGAGCCTGGTTTTTGTTTACACTCAATCATGTTTAGGTCTGATTCTGAGCTCGTTTCATTTGTTGCAATCAATAGAGAACAAGTTGATATTGACTGACGAATTACTGATCAAAGGACAGAAACTTTTACTCAAGCTTCCTTTAGGCTCGAAAGTCAACAATCAGAGGAAGTTTTGGAGGTTAGGCTTTGCCAATATAACGTCAGGAGCATGTATGACTTATAAGTCGGAACAACAAGCTAGAGGTCGCCTGTTAAACGGTAATTGATAATTGATAACAAATATATGCCCTGTTTAGGTTTAGGTTAAGCTCATTTTTATGGAACTTCGTTCCGTTCAAAGTTTAAAGGAGTTGCGGGTTCAAAGCGTACCCATATGAAACCCAATTGGCGCATTTTCATGTTTACAGGGTATACAAAAAAGAAAAAAAGAATCTGTGCAGCCGACTCAGCTGCAACTTCAGCTGCCGGCACTGCTCATCGCTTGAATTATGCCTTGCACTAAAAGCGTTTCAGCTAACTTAAATATGAGCACATCATTAGCCTAAAATTGTTACTTGAGCCATGCAACGTTCAAGCGGTCGTCTCTCTGTCTGCTCGACTGACTGACTGTTCCTCTGTCTCTGTCTCTGTCGCTCTCTCGCTCGGCAGTAGCTGGCAACTGGGAAGTGCTGGCCGGCGAGCAATGTCTGATTAACACGTGCGCAAATTATAAGATTTTATGCATTTGCCACAGATATCTAAAATGTTGTACGCTCTGCGAGAGATAAAAGCAAAAATGATCAAACTGCCGACACGACTGACGGCGGCTCTTGGAGCACTCATCATTCAAGAGTTATGAATGCATATTTATGCATGTGCAGCACGCACACACACACACACACCTGTCCATGCGGCTGTGGCGCACTTTTGAGCACTTTATTAGCGCATCGAGCCGCCTAAATATATGGCCAACCAAAATGGCCAAAATGAATGGCCATGAAACGTTGCAATGTTAAAAGCGTGCAGCACAGCTGGCCCAGGGGGGTTGCATGCACGCATACGTATATGTATATACATATATGTGTGTGTGTGTGTGTGTGTGTGTGTGTGAATGGGGCGTGTAGAGCGACTCCTAAGCGAACTGACCTATATACGAATATCTTTCGCTATGCTCTGCACTCGCGAGTTTCTGCCCAAATGGAGGCACCACAACATTGTTGTGCACACACCACACCAATAAACTTTATCATGAAATGTTCTGCCCATGCCTGAACTTAACATGTTTATGTTATTGGGATCAATGTTAACCTATCTATGTTAATATACGAGTATTTCTTCAATTTCTGCATTAAAACGGACTAAAGAGCTGCTCTATGTCTTTGGCTCTTACTCAACTACAGCTAAAAGTTGATGATGAAAATTTAAGCTGGCGCTGTAAGCTCTAATATTAAGTAACAGCGCGCCATTTTATATGAGGGTACCATATTCACATGAATGTTTGGATGTCAATTTGCTCAAGAGGTCAAACCATGAACAAAGAGCCAAATCTCGTGAAAATCGGATGAGATTTGACCAAGTTATGGGGGTGTGAAATTTTGACCTATGTGTAATAGCGGGTATACCCAGGCCTTGCCTGTGGCACATGTAAAATAAACTCTCTCAAATAACTTTATAAATGTGTCTTAAGCTAATCGGATGGTAAACAACAAATTTTCATACAAACGTTATTCTCGATTTTCGCACACATGCGGGAATGCGGGATTTCCCGAAAACGCGGCTCAACGTTAACTTTAAGGTAACTGCAGTGAAAATTTCGGCTTCCTAGCTCCTACGGCTTGGGCTGTGCGTTGACCACCAATCAGTCAGTCAGTCAGTCAGTCAGTCAGTCAATGCAAACAGTTTTATATATCGAGCGATCGAGCGATAAATAAAGCGTCTAAAACAAAAACCAAATATATATACCAGCAATATTCGGAAAAGCCCAAGCTTATCTCATAGATACTTTATTCCAAAGGTGTACATAAATCCCTATGCAATTGTGCTGTTATGTTTGCTATCAAACTGAATAGAAACGAGTTCTTTTGAGCAAAGCGCGACAAAATTGCGACAATCGTAACAACTAGAAGATAAACAGCTACTACTTCCTATATGCATATCAGCCCACAGATCACAGCTCTGTGGCAGACCCAAGTTAGCTCCCTCTCTCCCTCTCTCCCTCTCTCTCTCTCTCTCTCTCTCTCTCTCTCTCTCTTTTTCTCTAGCGCTGTCTTCCTCTGTACTTCTCTCTTTCTCTGCTTGGATATCAGGGAAATCAGCATTTTGGCCAACTAACTCATTTAATGGCTACCGCTCGATATTTGAACAGCGAACGGACCAAGTGCGTTGGCAACCACAACTGCCCGCTGCCCACTGGCGTTGCCACGCCCACATTGGTGCTATAAAACATCCATGGCCCGAAGCGAAATGCCATCAAGGCCTAAACAAGAAGAGGAACACGCACAAATCCTAAAGTGAGTATTTAACCAACGCAACGTACGCTAATTTTAGAGTCAAGTTGAAGCTAAAGGCTGGCCATAATTACTTCCTACCGTCCGGGACTTTTGTATAGAGGGCAGTAGAGGCAAGAAGAAGAAGAAGAAGAAGAACAACAACAACTCTGGCAAATCCCAAGCTTAGAAGGCGTCTCTCTAGCGTTTTTCAATTACATTGCGCTGGCCATTTTTATTTGAACAAACCACGAAAAAAAAAGAGCACATGCCAAACCCCATGCCGAACCCATTCCAATGCCATGGCAAGCCGGTCAGTGAGAGAGAGAGACAGAGATGGAGAGGGATGGGGAGAGAGAAGGAGAGAGGGGGGAGGGCGAGCAATGTGGTGCGCGTGTTTGGTGGCGTTGCGTGTCTGTTGGCATGTGTCCACGCGAAATTGATATCGAACATAATTTTAGAAGCAAGCCACACACACAGACACACACACACACACACACACACACACACAGAGAGAGAGATTTGGAGCTGGCTCATAGAGTTGTTGCCACAAAAAGGAAATGGCTGAAAAATGCTAACAAGATTTGCGCGTTCGTTCGGTGGGTCGTTCAATCGATCGCTGCTGCTGTTGCCTGCCGCCAACCTCTGCATGCTGATGATGATGATGACGATGTTGGTGATGATGATGATGTTGATGATGATGACAAGGCTGCAAGGTTACAAGTTTTTCCAGATCGGCACAGAGCCCCACTGACGGCCACAGCCACAAGTTGAAACATGAACACAATGCCAGACTTTGGCAACAACATGCAACAAGTCGCATATTGGTTGCCTCGCTGCACGCTGCACGCTGCATGCTGCACGCTGCACACTGCACACTGCTTGCCGGTGGTTGCGATTCGTGGCACAACATTAAACAGATCGTAAACACTTTAGCTTTATCTTTTTTTTGCTTTTCCAGGCTGTTGTTGCACTCGCTGTTGCTGTTGTTGTTGTTGTTGTTGCTGTTAACGTGCCGCAGACAATTGAAATTGTTGCTGTTGTTGTTGTTGTTGTTGTCGTTGTCGTTGTTATAGATTTCGTTCATGTTCAAATCAATTTGATGTTTAAATTTGCACAACAAGCTTGCCAGACACCAGATAAATACGTGAACGAGTTGCCATTACCACATGCCAAGTGCGACCACTCGCTGTGGTATTTTTTTCTGACGAGCTTGTCATCCTTTTTCTAGCACCAAATTCTATTCAAGAAAAGTTCAAATCAACAGTCAGCATAAAAAACAATCTGAGCCAAGGAATCAAATAAAGTTGAAACAATAACAAATACTTTGGGCTTTAAAAATAACATTAAACTAAAATAAATACTAAAAATACTTTTTATATACTAAAAAAGAATACTAAATGTTCTCAAGCCTACTAGCGTGAATTACCCGGCACTGAACGCAGCTAGTGTTGTTTTCTTTTTACATTAAGCATCCCTTTTCCACCTATTTCCCGCTGAAAAAACACATGCAAAAAATTACAAAGATCTTGGGAAACTAACAGATAAACAAAAAAAAAAACATTAATACAACAGCTTCCGTGCATATTCCGAACTTGGAAGTGGATTTCGCAAAATCACTAGGACAGTTCATTTGCAGCGCTAAAAAAGGTCAATCAACAAATCACATTTAAACAAATTCGTTCACAAAAATCTTTAAAACCGAGTTCACATACAACAAAGTTCGCGTGTATTCCGCCATTTCAGGTGAATTTCGCAAAATCGTAAAAACAGTTAATCGTTCTTTTCTTATGTTTATAGCTGATGGAACGCAACTTGAAACTTCGTTCATGAAGCCTTTTACATCACTTCCCACCGAAGTGGGTGGATTTTTCAAAAAGGGTGAAACCACAAAAAGTAAAGTTTTATAGCTCTCATAGCCTGGTGAGTCAGAACAGATTAATATTTAGATGGCATTTGTAGGGTATTCAAAAAAGGTTCAGTTTTTTGTAACACAAATGATCTATTACTTGGCATAGGTGCAAAATGTTGCACCTAACAAACGATCCCAGCTGATAGCCAAAGTTCTGTTCTAAGCATATACAAACCCCAGTAGCTGCTTGGTATGCTCCATTCATAATGTGTTCTACCCAAAGCTTGAAGCGAACAATGGAAATGCTGAAAGCAACTTTGAAGTACGTGTTGTGCATAGCAATTAAAGCAAATGTGAGCTTATATATATACACGATCGTCTATCGATTTATAGCATAAAGTGTGAATTACAAAAAGTCTCTGAACTGAACCAACAACACGTTGGTTGCAGCTGGTTCAGGCTGCTCCTTGACTTTCGATCAAAAGCTGATGGATGGAAATTTGCATTTATCGATTGCCGTTAGCAGCACTTGGCGCAGAGCATATTTGATCTAGTTAGGTGTGCTTAACCATGAGTTACCCTGTAAAAGCTTATCTATGATTATGCAAATTGAAAAAAAAAATACAAGCATAGACAAACATAGATTCGTGAATACCTTTTGTATGCATCAATCAATATTTTGAACAATTTTGATCAACTTTGTTCAAGCAATTTCTTGTAGACTTTATCTATAACTGTCCTATTTGCATAGAGAAACAAAATATAGTATATCAAATTATATATCTGTAGATCTTATAAATTCGGAATTCGTTGGGTTCAAGTCATCAAACATGTCTCGAAAAACGACTCGACTATTGCTGCCTGCATGTAACTATAAACATTTTGGCTGGAGGTGACAAGCAAGTGCTCTAATCAAGAGGGAGAGCTGATCAAGTATATATAAGCTTAATGCAGTCGATAAAGCCTCCTACTGCCTCTTACATACGTTTGTACAAAACCAATACACCCATTTTGGCCATTTGTTATTTGCTTAGGGTATAAAAAGTATTTCCTACTGTCAGGCATTCAAATTGAACGATTGCTAGAGTGTCGGACTGTCTCGCTCGCTCTCTTTCTCTCTCTCCCCCTCTCTCTTTCGCTGCCTCTCCCTCTCCCCCTCTCTCGCTCGCGCTGTCTTTGATACCCATTAATTGCTTAGTTTTATGTATGGTTTTAGGACTTATCAATAGACTCTACAGCCAATAGGCTCGACAATTTGCGTGCGTGCAAATGGATTTTGATGCTTTTTTCGGATTCTCTTTCGGGGCGAAGGCTAATAGAAACATTTCGTTGTTGCAGTTGTTTTGCCGGTTCGGCAACATTTTGACTAATTAACTGCAATGTTTAATGCGTTAGACCAAAGTTGTTGTTGCTGCTGCTGCTGTTGTTGTTGGCCAAGACGTCACTGGAAACGAGTTTTAAGGCATTTGCCATTGGCTCGCATTTCCTGGCCAGGGCGACGACAATCATAATCGCCAGTGACAAATGCACAAGAAGATGCAAAGATCTATAACCGAGGGGCGGGGGGGTTGGGCTGTTATTGAAAGGGTATTGGTATATGTCGTTTAGATGCCGCAACTGGTATTACTGGCATGCCATATTCACGCAACCGGCCAGCTCGCAACTTGGCCAAATGGTCAACTGCTGCGCTGCAGCTGTTTTGCCTGCTGCTTATTAGCGGCTGCATCTGCCTCTGCCTCTGCATCTGCCGCCGCCTCTGCCGCCGCCACTGTGCCACAAGTCAAGACAAGTTCTGTCAGCCAGAGTTGGCCGTAAATGATTCAGCATTCAAATGCCGCATGAATACCACTCACACAACTCACAACCAACCAAAATGCACACTCAATAAAGTTGTTTAATTTATTTGTGAAATTATCACAACAAACAACAGAAACTCAGATGTCAAGCGTTTTAAATGGATTGTTACAGCTATATGACAGCTTTTGAATTTAGATCGAGTTGCAGCAAATCGTGAACAAATTGAAAATACAAATGCTTCTGCCTATGGCAGCTATATTGAAGTTCGATGTTGAGAAGGAATTGCTTACAGAACTTTTACATAGCATGTCTATTCGACTGATTGTTCCTATCGGAGCCATATAATATACATAGAGTTTTGTAGATATTTGAATAGAAAAGTGATGCAATCGAATCTATCTATATAGGCATATCTTATGGTCAAGTAGTCCGATGAGACCAGCTCCGACTTTTAGCTGACTGAAGCACAAAGATGGGCTTCATCGATCCATCAATTCGTCGGTTGATCAAGAATGAATATTGTTTTTATAGCTTTATGTCTTTATCAAAATATCCTAAGCCAGGGTAAAAACAATTTGTTCCTACAATAACTTAATATCGATGGTCGATATGATGATGCGGTCTAATTGGTTTCCATATATGCGCTACCTGATAACTTATGTGAATATGTATACCAAATTTAATTAATCAATACTCAGTCCACATGTAACATTAACACAATATGAATTGTTTAGCGGATCAACTTTATATATAATTAATAATAATAATGTTTCTTTCTCATCTGAGGGAGGCTCCATATGTATCCAGAATTGAGTAAGAAGTGAATTTTAGTGTCTTTTTAAATAAACTATATATCTAAAAACATGTTGACCCCATTTATACCATATTTATACCCCATTTATACCCCATTTATACCCTATTTATACCCTATTACGGAGTGTCTAAACTTATATCTAGACAAAATGTTCGACTGAAAAGCGTAAAAAAACTCGCAGTCTGAATGTCAAAATCAAATTCTTTGCTCAAAATGATAGAAATCACAGAAACCGCAATTGAATTTCTGCTAATGCATTGAGTAAAGCTTTAGAGGAATTTATTCTGAGATCTGTTAGAGTCTGGTCACCTGTTCCCAGCCTGCCCACCTGCTCAACTGTAGTAAATTGATTGCCAAGGGCGTAAAGCGAAGAAAAAACTGAAATAAATACAACAAATTGATTGTTTCAAGCAAGCGATATGCATATCTAAAAGCTGCTCAAGTTGTCTTGTCTTGTCACTTGACTCGGTTCAATTACGGGGCAAAAAGCGCAGAGCACACGGTATCTACCGACACACGAAATCTAAAACACAAAACCGTCAGCAAACGGCAAAACGGTACAAATAATATTGAAAAAGATTTATTAAGTTCGCACATTCGAAAAGCACTTGCGGCTGACAATTAAAAAGCACTCGGCATCAAATTTAGACGATGACGGGACGTGGTATCTCCGTTGGCAATTGAGACGGGGCCCGAGGAGGGACACTCAAATCGAATCGAATCAAATGATTTGATTCGATTCGACTTAAAGATACTCTATAAAGCAAGCTAAGAGCAAAGGAAAACGAAAAGAAGCTCAATAACAAGTCCCAGCAGACATCCGTCTGTTATATATGACATTATGAAATTGATTTTCATTGATTTCCACGCATATTTAGAGGGTATATCCCGAACATAACTTAACTTTTAGTCAGTTGTAGTAAATATGAAGCTACATACCAAATTTGCGAGCTCTGGCACTTCTACTCGCCGAGTTCCGATAGGCGAGTGAATGGTACTAGAAAGAAAATAGAAAAATAGTCAAGAACATTAAAAATGATTAAGATATCCTTCACTGATTACAGCGGGCAGCTTGTAAAAGTTCTGGATAATAACTGCTCAAAGTATTCAATACACGTTGTTATCAAATGTAATCGCTACAAAATAATCGACTCCTCAAGCCTCATCGTTTAGAAACTATAATATCCAAAGCATGGTAGGCGAGAAGAATAATATGTATTGCAATATACGAATATCAGAAGAATTATGTAAATTACATACACAATTTTAAAGATTAATCTTATCGATAAGTACCATGAAAAGCATATCTAACGAATAGCTAGACAGTTTATTTGGAAAGGAAGCATATATATATATACCTTGTTTCCAATTGGAAGTTAAATATTTTCCAATCAAACTAAAAATGAGAGCTAAAAGAAAGTAGGCTTCGTAAGACGCCAATATCTATCGATTTATGCTATCGATTGTTAACATATTCTAACTTTTAATAAAGTATCTGAAGATATGTAACTTTTATAGAAAGATGAATAAATCGCTATCGATAAATGTTATCGATTGCTAAGAGGTTGTTATATGAAAAACTGAACACCATTTAAAAGTTGAATGTATTTATGAAAACTTTTTTGTGAAGCTGCCTGGCAGCACATGCCCTCTATATACCCTTGCCCACAGGGTAGCACAGAGCTTAAGGCGCCACATATGAGAGTTTGAGTGTGTGTGTGCGTGTGCGCGTGTGTGTTTGTAGCCATGCTATGTGCCGCGTTGTTGTTTGATACGCCTGTGCAAAGCATTTGCGATGCCAGGTTGTTCGGGTTGTTTGGGTTGTTCGCGTTGTTTGAGCATTTGTTGCTGTTGTTGTTGTTGTTGCTATTGGTTTTGTCTGCGCCTTGATTACTTGTTCGCCTGCGCTCGTTTAATGGCGGCAACAAATTGTCTGCTTAATTGTGAGAAACCCAACAACAGCAACAACTGAAATTGAATCCGAAACTGAATCCCAATCGCATTCATTGTATCTGAATGTGCCCAAATGTATCTGTAACTGAATGTGTGCTCCGGCACAAGCGCAGTTCTCAATTGAAGCAAGAATGGGAACATAGTTCTGCAGAGTGTCGACCTGTCAATACTCTGGCAGATCTGATGATATGTCAGCTATAAGATAAGGTAAACTGATCTTAGGCAACATAACTCTCTTCAGCAACAGGCAAGAGAATGTTATAATTAACTTAACCAGAGATTAATCGAACTATTATATTAAATATTCATATATAACATAATGAAGCAGCTGTAACTAGTTTCAACAGCCTAGATCTGCGCTTGGCTGAGATCACAGTGAACAACTGGACATGCTGGTGAACTTGTCGTGTCATCTGGCTGCATTTAGGAATATTCCCTTATAAAACAACCTTTGACACATCCCATACCGTATGCCGAGTACCCTTTGTAAGTGTACACAAAAATTAAATAAAATGCGCAGGCAGCTAGCTGTCTTTGTTATATGTACTCGCATTATCATTATATGGTATGGCATGATTGTTATTATTATTATTATTATTTGCTGTTGATTATTGTATTGTGTTTTTCTTAAATGTATTTTGCATTAAACATTCATTAAATTGTATTTGGGTTTTCTGTGTGGGCTGTCGCTCGTTAAACGCTGCGCCATGTGTGAAATTGTTATAAGCGTTTATAATTAAAACAAGATTAAAAACTTGAAACAAAACAAAAGTTGGAATCGTTTGAATCGCTATTCAAATCGCACTCGTGAACACAATCGAATGCACTCGATATTTAGTTCTTGACATGGTCCAAACGGTTAATAGAAAGTGGCAATCAGAGCGAGAGTCCGTGTAGATACCGATGCAGATACAATTGTCAACAGCAGCAACAGTTGCTGCCGCAGCAGCAGCAGCAGCAGCAACAACAATCAGATCAGCGCCGCATCAGGCAATTGTCAACAGCAATACATGCAACAAAAAGAAGAAACAATTTTGGCCACAAAATGTTGCACAAATTAAAATTGAACACAATAATCAGCGCGACATGCTGCTGCTGCTGCTGTTGCTGCTGTTGCCAGTTGCTGCTGCACTTGCCGCTTGTTCTGCTCGCCTGTTGCCTGTCTCTTGCCTGTCGTCAGCGTCGTCTTTGCTCATCGTGTGTTTTCTGAGCTGCGGGCAGCTACAACATTTGCCCAACTGACTGCAGCAGCAGCTAAAGCAACAGCAACAACAACCAGCAACAGCCTGTTGCACATGGCCTGAGCAAATGACTTTATTATAGGTTTTTAAGTTTATAAACGCAACATTTACCATGCTAAACACTCCAAATTCCAGCTGGCCCGCCAGGCCGCCTGCCTGCCACAGCAACAACAGCAACAATTATGAAATTTTTTTCATTTCTTTCAGTTGCTGCCACATGTGGCGTGTGTCTGTGTGGCAAGCAACTGGGCAAGCCATTTTCGAAGAGTTTAAAGGCATAAGGCAAAAGCTTTCAAATCAATTCTTCATCCAACTGAAGGAAAGTGCCCTGCAAGAACATGCTCTATACACAGAAATTAATTTTGATATTTCCCTATCATTTTAAGGTCAGCTGCAAATAAATTAAATATAAATCCTTATTTATCTGGCTTGAGGGGCTTATTAAAAACAAAATCAAAAAGAATTTTTGTCTCAAATTATTATTTTCCGATATATCAAATATATTTCTCAACCAACTTTGTGTGAAGCGAAGGAACGCGTTTGGATGAATTAATTTGCAATTCTATCCTATCTTCACACCAAATTTAAAGTTTAGTTTTTATAAGCGCAGGATGTACTAAAAAGCTTGGGCTTAACAGGCAAAAAGACGGATCGAATTAGATAATACAGATATCGAGAAGCTCACCGATACACATCGATCGATCGATAGTAGTTCTCTTGCTTCACACAAAGTACGAAGATTTCTTCCTATATATACATATATCCCAGATATATTATATATGTATATGAAATGTTCTTCCTACATAGCATACAAAAATTCTCATCATTGCCCGTCTTTTGGACCATGTAGCTTCCCGATGATAGTTTTCTAATTGATCCAATTATCCACACACTATTTATTGGAGACCGTTTCCGCTAGACTTTCGACAAAGCACACACACACACAAACAATTATTGGAGAAAAATGAGAGTAAAGAAAATTTTGAACCGCTGTCCGTTCAGCTCGATCCTCGCATTCACGCGCCATTTGACATTGAAATTCCAAAACAAATTGATAACTATTTAACGGTGGGAGATATTATGTCAATATATACACAATATATGTATATATATGTATATATATATAAAACTTTATAATTTTGCAGCTATGAATCTTGAGAGTCGGCTGGAGTGTTGGGTGGAGTTGGTGGTGCTGTCACATCATCCGAAGTTGCAACATCGCCATCCGCTGGAACTGCGGCGCAGTTAGTTGATGCGAAAAACTGATCAAATTGTTGGCACTCACCCTGCGCAATGTCAGCATTATCCGGCTGAGCTGGGGCCTTGAGTGGGGGCCATCGGATTACAATATCAACAATCTCGGCCAGGTGCTGGCGATTGCAAGTCGGATTCTTTTCGCACTGGGCCAAAAAGTGCTTGATGAAGCGCATGCTCTGCCTTGTGGTGGGCAAACGCTTCGGTTTCTGATTGCGACGTGCTCCACGTTTCTTCCTTGGCACAGCAACAGTCGCCGCTGTAGCTGTAGCTGTAGCTGTAGCTGCCGCTGCTGCTGCTGCTACTGCTGGCTGGACAATCTCGGCCGGATGGCTGTCGGACTCATTGCGTATCTCAGCCACGCTCTCAGATGGCCGGTTGGCAGCAGCATTCCTGTTAGCCCTGTTTCCAGCCTGCCTTCTGGTCCTTCGGGCCACCCGATTCGACGATGGCTGAACCATGCCCATTTCCGCATCCGGATTTGGATTCGAATTTAGATTTGAATTGCGATCCTGCACCAGGCTCTCGGCAGCTGACAGACCATCAGCTGGCACGTCATTCAGCAGACGCTCAGTTATCAGGGCCATTTGCTGTGGGCCAATGTGAGTGATGCGACGAACTGGCCGCCTTTTGATCACTTGGCCATTGACAACAAGATTCGAGCAACTGGGGCCATCGTCACTGACGCCAGGGTTGCCACTGGTTGCCGCTGGCGGGTTGCCACCATCAGCAGCGTTGCCAGAATCACGACTCGGCCCCTTGTTGATCTCTCGGCCGCTGCGCAATTTCATGTCTACTTTTGTACGCTTCCTAAGCAGGGATATCTTTTAGTATCCGTTTTGTTATCCTTTCCGTACTTACCCCACAAAGATATAAATATATTCATTTGTTGTTTAACAATAATCTATTTTTGAAGAGAGTGCTATCAAAATGGTGTTTACTGTTTGGGTACGTTGTGTGTACTGAACTAAATTGTGGCTTTTAGCAGCTGAACGAATTTTTCTGCCTGCAATGCCAACTTTGATGACATACAAAAAAGGTTGAACACTTTTTGTTTATTCAGTTACGTTTACACGTTGAATGTCCTGGGGTTTTTTTTTTTTTTTTTTATAAGATGACTTCCTTGCTTGTGAAACTATCCTGAAAAAACGTTGAACAGTCTGGCAGCTCGCAAACCCAATCATATGTCAGGATACCTTACTCGTGTTTCAGTATTGCCTACGGAGTCTCTTATCCTATAAATGCTTAATCTAAGCTCACACAAACCGAAGAAAAACAAAGTATTATGGAACTTAGACGATTGAAAAGGCAGATAAAAAGAGGAACAAATTGATATAATACATATAAAGGCAGAATAATAAAAAGAAACTGATGTATTACATAGAATTTATAAAATAAAACTTGCATAAAATACAATAATTCCAAAGATCTAATGGAAACAATTGAGGGATTTGTTATCTTTAGTTTTATAATCGAAGTGGCAAATAAATTGAACAATTTTATTCGAATAGAGTACTTTATAAATATTTAATTAAAAAGTACTTTATAATATTTAATTAAAATAAAATAGCAATAAAATTGCATTTATTTATTCCCAACATTTATTTAAGCAAAGAAAATTACAGACCAAATATAAAACAAAGGAAAATAAAATATAAAATTAAATAAATATAAGCTATTTAAACATATATTTTGAATAAAAATATATATATTAAGTTATTCTTCAATTTTAATTGCGCACTTCCTGGAATCAGTCTTGTTGCATTTAATTTGATAATATGTATGTGTTAGCCCCGAATATCGCCCAATAAAGTATCTATTTTATACACTTCGAACCAGTTAATCCAACCAACAATCGCTTATAATTCACGACTAGTTCAAGCCGGCATTCGTTTGAAGCAAACACTGCGCTTCGACTTGGACTGCAGACGGTTTCGATTGAGTAGAGAGCTGATAGGAAAAGCAATCCGGGTGGAATTCTGTGTGAAGAACACTTTACTAAACACACGAGTGCGCGCGCTCAAGACTCATTTGAGTGCATTCAAAACTATTCATACGCTAATCAGCTGGTTGGTAGCTTTCGTAAGCCAATTGTTCAGCTCATTTGAGCTTTGTGGAGGCGTTTGTTCAATTGAACAAAGCAGCGTTTAGAGCTCTTCCAGCTTACGGCCCACTGGCGGCACACCAGGTGCCACCCAGGTAGCTGGGCATTAATCTCGGCTATATTCAATCCTTGGGCGTGATCATTTAGATCCAATTCACAAAATGCTGGAGCCTACGCAATGCAATTCGGAACTTGGGCGTGGGCACATTTTTGTTTTTCTTCCAATATCTTTTATGCTTGTTCTTTAGAATCTATTCACAAGTTCCGATGCCCAATTCAATTGATCGCTAAGCTTGTGCGGCATGCACATAATTTGTAGCCTTAACTCATTATAAGAACGGAATACAGGGTGTGGGCTAGGCGGCGAGCGATTGTGTGGCAGGGTCAAAAACTGAAAACTATGTTTGAAAGTTCGGAAGTCAAATGAGTTTTGCCACTTGTTGTCAGCTATTTTACGACTTGTCAGCGGACGGCGGAGCGGGCAACCTGCCTCGTTATACATATGTATATATATATATATATATATAAATATGGTATTTATTCTTTCGATCTGTGGATGTGCCATCAGTTCGCATCATAGTTCATAAGTTTGTTTCTTTATCGGAAGCAATAAAACGTCACAAAATGCTTTGATGACTACTTACAGCTGCTTTGGTTCGGTTTGGTTACAAGCGCTTTGCTCAGCCGCTTTGTTCGGTTTTATAAACTCTTCAGCTTATTTTTTGTGGGTTCTCTTTTTTATTTAGTCACTGACTGCGGCTGCTGCTTCCGCCTAATTCCGCTGTGGCTAACCACATTTGTGGCTATTCTCACAAGATCACGCAGCAAACAAATTTCCATGATTTCTATGAGCAAAGTTTGAATACTCTTTCAATTTTAATTTCACTCCCAAGTGTTGCTAAAGTTAACCAAATTACCAAGACAAAAAAGTCGCAAGTCTTCAGTTCTCTGGCAACCCCTTTGACTTGTTCTTTTAACTTCACGTCAAAACTGTCTCCAAACGTATTTCTATTTCATATCAAATTGTTTTATTTCTTGACTAAATTGTTCAGGGCATGAATTTCACGATCAAAGATAAAGCTATCACTGCAGCGCTGCCACCTAGTTCTGCATCGACATATGGCAACACCTACGCGAAAAAAGCTCGTCTATGACAGGCTTCATTTGAGACAATTGTGCGAGTTAGCGCTCCGAGTCTTTAATTATATATCTATCAACTTTAGGTAATTGCAGTGTTGCCACCTTGCACTGCATTGCTAATATGGCAGCACTAAACAGAATATAGCTGACATTTGACTGCTTTGTAGAAATTTCAAAATATTTTTGCAGTGTTCTTCACCTTTATATATTTGGCAGGGTTTTGGCAGGACCCTGTAGGAGTTTAATTTGAACTTTAAATTTCTTGAGCCACTTCACTGGAAGATCAAATTACCTTAGTGTATTTGCTTTTACGCTTGCCAGACAATTTACAGACATTTTACCTAATGTCAATTGTTTAGACTCAGATCTGACTATTGCCAGATCGCTCAAAGGTAATAAAAGCGTTGTTGTTAATATTCATAGTACATGTTCAAAATGGTAGTATAACGACGCAGCGTTGCCACCTTGCACAATATTTTAACAGGACCTTAAATGTGCTCAAGAAAAGAAGGTTGCTGTCAATATTCATAACAAACTTTCTTCGTTAAAATTGCGAACTTAAAGACGCAGCGTTGCCACCTTACGAACAATTTTTACTAGACCTTAAATAGAGCTTAAGCCTTAAGAAGAGCTCAAGCTACAAGCCGCAAATATTGTACACATACCAAATTCCTAGAAATTCTGTACGATTCGACAGCCAGGTAGTGTATTTAAGGCATTTTAAAGTTCCTAACACTGAGCACATTAACTTTATATCGCACTTGTTGCTCAAGTGCGCGGCGCGAGTTAACTTTTTTTTTTTTTTTGCCGCTCGACTTCGAGTTAGCTCTCTTTGCACAGACCCCAAGTAAATTTATGCGAAATTCTCGTGCTTCTCATGGCTGATGGCGATTGTTGTTGTTGTTGTTGTTGTTGTTGTAGTTATAGTTGTTGCAGCCGCATATTAATAAATATATGTACATCTATATACATATGCATTAGTATGAGTAAATGGCCAGTTAGTTCATCGTCGGCTGCGATAGTTAATGTTTTATTAGAGCTTGCGTGCCAGGGCTGTGGCTCTGCCAATTTAGGTGAGGGTCAATGGGGAAGGCTTCGCTGCCAATGCCTTTGACTTGGCCAAATGGGCGTTGGTTTGTTGTTAAGCGCACGTAAAGTCTTTCGAGTCAGTGCATAATCTTATATTAGACCAGAACTCGACGAACACATTACAAAACGAAAAAAAAAAACGTGTTATTAGCAAAATTCCCGACGTTTCAATCAATCAATTTCTAAGAGTTGTTGAGCCAATGAAAGTGTTTGCTTAAAACTTAATATAATATTTAAATTTTAAACATTTGGCAAAACTCACACACGAATTTTGCCAATTGTAGCTTATGCAGGAATCGAGTTCCATAGGAGCACAGATTATATACTTAAGTACTTGGAAGTATTTTTATATATACATATATCAAACATTTGATTTAGCCTTCAGTTAGGCGTACAAAAATGTCCAAATTGATAAAAAGTACGTAATTGCTGGAGGCGTTCGACCGGACCGTTTCAGAGAGTAGTTCAAAATTTTAGCGTCAGAAGCCTTCCTGCAGCGTGTGGCACTGAGCCAATTTGATAGTATTTGTAATACTTCTACATCCTATATGTAGATATTGTAGCGATAGATGGTTATGGTGCCCTTAACACTGCCCTTATCATTGGCCGTAATCACGGGTCTATTGGGCTTTGTTGTTGGCGCACTTATTCAACAGGATGCATCCTATCGGAACCTACAAACGACTATGGCCAGCGATCCATATATCTTTCAACGTCGCCAGCAGATCTACGAGGCGGTGAGTCGCACCCTTCTCAAGCTAATCAAATCGAGATATACATTTATATACATATACGTATATATAGTTGAGGCTGGTGGTACAACCTCGTCATTCTTTTTACAACGATTCTGTCGAAAATGGGCGGGACCTGCGTATTGAGGATAACGACAATTCGGGCGGTGATCATCCGAGTACGCAACCGGAACTGGAGGACACGGATTCCGTTTTTGCCAACTATGTCAAATGGTTTCAATCGAACATGCACACTGTGGTAAGCTTTTAACAGGGCTAGGAAGCTCGAGCACTTTTTAACACCCCCTTTTCAAAAGCTTTGGAGCCTAGCAGGTAGTTGATAAGGTTATAAATATATATGGTCATAAATGAACAGAGAAATAGAGTAGACAGCATTTGGGTTAAGTTCAGTTTACTTTATAAGCAGATGAGATGTTTTCTATTAACCCGACTATAGACTGCTGGCTTCTGTGCCAGATGAAATATTCAGAGCATACATATAGCATCCATATGTGTAGAATTTCCAAGGCCCAAGATTATTTCATCCAAAATGCGTTCTAACAAAAAAGTTTAATGTTCGGCATCTCTGTAAGTCATACGAGAGTCTGCAAATTTGCTGGCTATAGCCTCAAGCCTCTCGGCGCTAGCTTCGAGATATGCTCCATTTATAAAATTTCGATTACGATAACTTATCGATTTTATGCAAACGGGAATTGGTATTTTGCTCTGCATTCCAATCTGAGCCCCCTTGCCCTCCCTAAATGGGAGTCTGAGAAGCCTGCTGCTGAATTTCAAAGGCATTAAACCCTTTTTAGGCATTGCCAATGGGTTCGGGGTCTAAGAACTATAATTTTATACATGAACATCAACAAAATCAAATCGGATTGTTTAACGACCAGCTCTGTGTAGTTAGTCGCATGCAAGCAAAATTTAACAAAAGGTTAAGCTGAATAAAAAAAAAGTTCAAATAAATATATAAATAAAATAGGGCATCAGTTTGATAAAGTAACCAAATCAAGTTGGTAGTTTCTATCGAAAGACCAGTTCGCATAGATCAAAGCTTAAGATTTATAGTTAAATATAAAAAAACACACAATTTCCAGCCAGTTTCAGTTATAGATGCAATAAGTCTCAGAAAATACCCCATTTTAGACCATGTTCTTCACCTTCTCATTGGGCGTTGAACCGATGCCGGAGCCGGAGCCCGCCCATGTGGCAACGCTGATGAAGTACGGCTTTCCCGGCCTGGACGATATACATGTCTATCGAAATTTTGTACTATCTTATGATAGACGCAATCGGATTGCGCACTGGGTGTGCGAGCATTTGGAGAGCGATTGTTTGACCGGCACGGAATCGACAATTGTGCAGAAGCCCACAGAGTATTTGGTGGATTCGAGCATTCCGCTCATATTCCGTGCAAGTCAACGGGATTACCGTAACACGGATTGGGTGGGCGGTCATATGGCATCGCCGCACAACTATCGCTGCGATCCGCTCAAGTATTGCGAAACATTCATAATGCCAAACATAGCGCCCGTCAGTCCTGGCCTCAAATCAAGGATGTGGACACGCCTCGAAGCCTACGTCCGGGAGTTGGCAATCAAATGCGGTTCGGTGTACGTTTACACGGGACCGCTGTTCATGCCGCAGCGCATCACATTTCGTAACTGGGCGATTCGACATCAGGTAATTGGCATGAACACGGTGGCGGTGCCCACGCATTTCTTCAAGGTGATCATTGCCGAGTGCAAGGAACACGAAGATCTGCCCTATATGGAGGGCTATGTTGTGCCCAATACCGAGGTCGAAAAAAATCTGGAGCTGAGCGCATTCATGTCCAATATCCGCGACATCGAGCACTTTGCCGGACTCAAGTTCTACGATGGCGAAAGCCGGCCCCAACTGCATCACAATATACAAACAGTTGATTCAACTCTTTGAGCCAAGCTTTTGGAATGCATACAGTTGCCAATGGACAAGCGGATTTATTGAAGGCTGCCAGACTTAAGATTTCAAGTTATTTATAAAAATCGAATATTAAGACATTCTAAAATCTCTAGTAAACTGTTCGATTCTTTGCAGCTATGCAATTCAGCCTTGCCACACTGTTACAAAGTATTAAATTATGGGCAGCCATAGGCATGAGCTTGATAAGAATTTTTAACTTATCACTAAGGGATGCCAGATAGTTTTCTAATAGTTAAGGCAACTTTTGATAACCTTGCTAGCATACGGCAACTTTGGTTTAAGGCTCGTGCACTTCGAGTGTTGCCAGACTGTTGACACATATTTTTTTATATTCATTCAATATTCAAACTATTCAATAGTTTCCTTGAATAGAATGTTAGTCCTAAGAACTTTTGTTGATTTGTAACATGCATTCGCTAGGAAAATGTTTATTAAACTTAAGTGTTGCCAGACTATTCACAACTAAATTAAGCGACATAATACATATGTTGTCTATTCCAATAAAGAGTTGCGCTTATTCACGTTAATGTAGACCATTTATTTGGCATCTCAAGAATTAATTTGATTATCATCTCAATCATTATGTTCTACATGTTTTCGATCATTATTCTCTTCAATTAGATTCCTCAATTAAAGTGAGCACAAGATATATCTGCCAAATTAATGGATTGAGAGCACATTTCACTTCCTATGCCAAGACTGAGACTTAAAGATCTCTTAAGATCTTACAGAATTCTCTGTGCTATCAGTTGCTCAGCTTTAATATTGTTGTTGCTGTTTCTGTTTATGCTTTGATCTTTGATTTGTTTTCTTAGGAAGCATCTGTCAGATTGTAAAAGTCGCAACTTATCGTTCAGGATCTAACTACGTAACTGCCCAAAACTCTCTCTCTCTCTCTTTCTCACTCTATCTCCCTCTCTCTCCCTCTCTCTCTCACTCTCTCTCTCACTCTCTCTCGTTAGCATTGTGCCTTGCTTTAGCCAAAATCTTTGCATGTTTAATTTTCATTATAATTCAAGTTCTTTTATTTTTGTTGTTTCTCTCGTTTTTTTTTTTGTTGTTGCTGCGCTCACGTAATTAAAGTATCATTCACACCGTGTGTTCGCACAAAACTAACGGCATTTTGCTAAAATAATAATAAAAAACAAATGTGCGCTGAAGAGAGACAGCGAGAGAGTGGGAAAGCAAGAGCCAAGCACACACCAAAAAAAAAAAAAACGAGAGAAACAACAAAAATAAAAGAACTTGAATCGTTCGTTGCTTCCGCCGTGCGACAGAACCCAACAAAAGCGGCCGCTTCAATGACTCAACTTCAGATTGTACCGCCCAGCCCCGCTCTGCCCCTCCCCCACCATCTCTTGTAAGGCCCCCTCGGTGAGCACTCAAAGAGCACTCTATGCGCAGTGGCTGCTCGCCTTGCCCCGTACCCATATCAGCCCTGGCCTGTCCACGCTTGACAATTCTTTTAGTCTTTGACCTTTGCGGGGCATAATTGTTGTGCGTGTGTGTGTGTGTGTACCTGTTGAAGCTTTGTCGTGCTGGACAATTAACATGAACTTTTAGCTTTGCTTAATTACTCGAAGTCGTCGTCGCAGTTCTTAAAATGACGCAAAAAAAAAGGTCGAAACAAAAAACGCTCCAGCTTGAGGTTAATTACATTTTGAAGAGCAGCAACAACAACAACAGCAGGCAAAGCAAATTGAATTGTTGTTGTTGTAGTTGTTGTTGTTGTGGCAACAACAGTGGCTGCAGTTAGCTAATGGCACAGACATCAAGCGGCCACAGCAAACAGTCCGTGTGACAATTATGTAAATGGACAAACGCACTTGGCAGCACTTCAGAGTTCGAGCTGTGCGTACGTATGTGTGTGTGCTGTGTGTGTTTTGTGTGTGAAAATTGTTGTTGCTGCTTTAAAAATAAGTGAATTTTGTTTGCTGAAGGTCACACACACTCTGAGACAGACACTGACAGCGAGTTACCGTTAAGTGCTGCTTTGGGGGTCAATTGCAGCTAGTTTGTGTCTTAAGTCATTTGTTTGGTAAATGAAGCTGTTAGCACAAAAGCTGGACAAAAGGGAAACGGAAAGAAGCGGTTGAGCGGTAAGGGCCTGCGGAAGTTAGGTTATGTACAACAAAGCATAATGGTGTATATTTGTGTGTGTGTGTGTGTGTGTGTGTGTTATATAAGAAAAAAGCGCAAAGTGTAAATAGTTAGCTAATACAGCTTTAGATATTTAGATAATTGTAAAAGAATTCTACTTTAAGGTTTTGTTAAAAAGCTAATGGAAGACGAAAAACTATGCCTGCATCTATTTAATGGGAAATATTATAATACTTAAAGAAATGCCAGAGGAATAGAATAGGGATTAATAAAAAAAAAGAAATCCTGGCAAGAGTTCGAAATTGAGAGAAGAAAACGGAAGCGACACAGGATATACTTTTTCAGAGATCTTGGATGAAAAATGGGAGTCCAAGGTTAAGGTTAAGAAAACTTATGGTTCCTTATTTGATGGACTTCAAATATAATTTGAAATAGAAGTGAAGTGAAAAAACACTCGTACTGCTCGGGCAGTAGAAGGACAATCAAAATAGGAAGTCTCCAGCTCTAGGGCTCAGATCGACGCACTCTTACAAGCGGACGGACAGAGGGACAGAGGGACGGACATGGCTAGATCGTTTCGGCTATTGATGCTAATCAAAATATATATACTTTATGGAGTCGGAGATGCTTTCTTCTTCCTGTTGCACACATTTGCTCAAAAACATTCTACCCTTTTTGCCATCTTCAATAGGTTCAGGCTACAATGAGTGAAGTTGTTAATAAAACTGTTGTAAAGTGAAAAAAAAAAAAAATAGTAGCCCCAAAGCCCTACGTCAAACCGTCAACAGCCGACAGCAATACAAATGGAGCCGCAGCTCTTGAGTGCGTGTCTCTGAGTCATCATCAATAATGCATGTGTCAGGCGGCATGCGGCATGCGGCAGGCGGCAGGCGGCATGCGGCATGCGGCATGTGGCATGGGAGCATAGCAAAGTGTCCGGGGGATGGGGCAATCAGAGTCTGTACGATATCTAAATGTGTCTCGCTACACGCTCGACTCGAATGCAAATGAATTAAATTTACACATCTGCACCGGCTCATTAGGCGAAAAGCAACACCTACAACAACAACAACAACAACAAGCTAAAACAAAGAAAAAACACAAAACAAAACTCAACTAACTAAGAAACAGCCGTTAGAAACAAAGCGCCGATCATTTGGAGTTTTGTTTTATTTATTTATAAATTAGTATTATTTAGTTTTTGTTTCGTTTCGTTTCTTTTTATTTATTTTTTTTGTTTTTTTTGTTTCATTTGATCAGCCCGCTGCTGTTATCGAATATTTAAAGTGGCAGCATTTAAAAGCGCATCTGTCTTGGCTGCATGGCTGTATGGCTGTGAGGGGGGAGGGTTCGCTCACGTTATCGAGGCACGAGTTGGCTACCGAAAATTAAAATCAATTTTTCTCCATTTTCTTGATTTTGTCTTTTAACTCGCATAGAATCAAGTTGGGGCAACCCGAAGTATGCATAAATATTTACATTAATTTTCAATTAAGTTAATTTGCATTACATTTAAGCCACTAACACACAACACCCTAGACTAAAATGTACCGTAAGACAGCAGCCAGCAGCCAGCAGCCAGCTGCAGGCAGCAACAATTTAAATTAGCCTGGACAAAAAACCAAAAACAAACAAACACCCAAAACGAATTGTGTACACCTTAACACAGAGTCGAAAGTATATTCTAACTGAATGTTTTTGGCTTAAACTAAGTTCAGAAGTGCAGAAAAGTGAACATGGAGGTGTTTAGCAGCACATAAACTGACCATGGAGGCATATGCATTAAATATACTATAATATTATGTTAAATATAATACTGCAGATCAATATCTGAATTTCAAGAATATATTTGCTTACAAGTGACCATGGAGAACCAGTTGAATGCAGTTTTGGTGTAAATGAAGTGACCATGGAGGTAATTAAAGTAAGTACGTAAAAGTGAGCACGGAGGACGAGTATATAATATTGTATGCATCTGAAAGTGAGTAAAGATAGCAAATTGTGTGAATGAAAAGTAGGGAAAACGCCGAAAAATTTAAAAGGAATAAACTTGGCACACACAAAGTGAACATGGAGGACATAAGGCTGGAATAGAATGAAGACTGACACACTTAAGTGGAGATGGAAAGCAAATTGCGAGTAAAAAGTTAAATTTACAACAAATGGAATAAGAGAAATTAAAGCCAAGTGATCATGGAGAAGGCCAAGTCAAGTCTTACGACGATTCTAGTAAAAGGAATATCTTCTATTCCAATTAAGGCTACAAGGAACTCAGACAAAGAAAGTGAAGATGGAGGAGACCTAAACAAGTCCTATAAGCACTCAAGTTTAATTTACAACAAGCAGGATAAAAGAAACTTAAGCAGCAGGAGGTGGCCAAGTCAAGTCTTGAGCAGCATGACAAACAAGCCAAAGTTTAAGTAGAGTTAACATATCTTATGAAATTGAGAAGTAAATGAAATGCACACAGTCACAAAATGGATGAATTAGCTAATAGGCCCAAACTAATAAGCGTTGTTAAAATCAATACAATTTATCGACACGTATCTAGGATATTAAATAGGAGAAAATGAAACTGCAGCTGCTGTTGGTTTGCCGCTGATGCAGCTTCTGCTGCTAATGCTGAGCCGCATCAAAGCCGCAGCAGCAACAACAATAACAAGAACAACAACATGGGAGACGACACAAGGCAATTAATCAACGAAATGAGTTTTATGCATTTTAAATGGTCGCTCGCTCGCTATAGAAGCCAAACCGCACCGTTAGCTGTCGTTTGTCGTCGGCCAAACGCAAACGCCGTTGGCCACACTTGGGCAGTCAATCAACATGGATGCAACAGCCAAAAGTCTGGGCGGCAGCCGGGCCCAGCCTTCCACTGAAGACGAAAGACTCCGAAGACTGAAAGACTGCGAGATTGAGAGACTGGGCGACTGCAAGACGGAAGACTGAAAGGCCGAAAGACTCAAGAATCGCCATGGCGTTCCGGGTGTATGCAATTTTCAAATCAAATTCGCTTTCATGCCATTTGGCCACACAATAAACAAAAAAAGCAAATAAGAAGCAAAGATCATGTAAGAATTATTTGAAGTTGAGCATGCTTGACTGGCAGATACCCTGCACTTTGGCAATTTTTTAAAAACAAAAAAATAATTGCACGTCCAATAGCACAATAAAATATATAGAAATATTCCGTTTGTTTTCGCATTGTTTTACAGATACATGTTGCTCAAATAAGAATAAAAGGAGACAAATTAACTATGTTCGTAGAAGTTTATCTGTGCGAAACAGGATTTACTTAGTTAAGGTTATGTTAGGTTAGGTTACGAAAAGTTAGGTTAGTTTCGAAATTAAGTTAGGTTAGGTTCGATGTTAACTTAGATGAAGTCGAAATACATTAGATTAGATTATCAATTAGGTTAGCTTATGTGCGTTAAAGTTCGATTAGATAATAAAAGATAAGATTAGATAAAATTTAGATTAGATAAGGTAAGATTTAAGTTACGTTAGGATAGTTTTGGTAAGGGTTGGTTGGTTAAAAAGAAGTTAGGTTAAGTTCGGGTTTGATTGGCTAAGATTAGGTCAGATTAGGTTTGGTTTAGGCATGTTAGTTAAAATAAGTGAGGTTAGGTTTGACTAGATTGGGTAAGGTTTGGTTTGGTTAAGTTTGATTAGGATCAATTTGGTCAGGCTGTGTTAGGCATGGTTAAGCAAGGTTGGGTAAGGTTCAATTAGGTTAAGTTAGCTTAGACAAGGCTAAGTTACTTTAAAGTTAGGTGAGGTGAGAAAATGTGAGATTAGCCTAGATTGGATAAGGCATAGTTAGGTGCGAAAAAAGTGTAGTTAGGTTAGGTTATATTAGGTTAAATAGGGTTCAATAGGTAAGATTAAATTAGCTACGCTGCATGACGGAAGCCCATTGTCCCATTGAAATTGAAGGTGCGCAGAAATGGGATGTCCTATGCAGCTTGGCGAGACTCCAAGCCCCAGTCTCCAGTTCTGTTTACACGATTTTTTCCCAATTATCGGATATGTTATCGGACAAATGTTGCATGCTTTCTGTCTGCTTTTCAATCCCACAGTTACAGCACAAGTCTTGATTGCGTGAAGCTCTCACAACATTTGATTTCAATAGTTTCTACTGCCGGCTGTTACTCCGGCTTTTACTTATCAATAATAAATATTTATAATATGCAAAGTTGCCAGCAACTACCTGTTACACGCCTCTGCACAACATTACGCTACATCCTTTAACCGCCATTTACAGGGTATTTAAAAGCAAATTTCTTTGCGCACGGCTGGCGCACATAAATTTAATAAAAGGCTACGCGCTGCGCTCAACCCGCAGCACGCGGGACACGCGGACAAAGTTAGCCAACTGCTTATCGTGGCTGGAGGCACCGACGGCCGCAAGAAAGAAGCACACACGAAAAAAAAAAAGTAAGAAAAACACACAGATGCACTTAATGTGCGCCCACCTCTTGTCAGCTGCACGCCGCCCCCCGCCCCCACCCCTTGCCCGACCGCCCCTCGCCAAAAAATGACCAAAACCAACTAATGGGGTGTGGCATTGGCCAGTGCAAATAAATTAAAGAGCATCGCGCGAAAAACACACACAACACAATAATCCACAAAAAAGCAAAAACCAACAACAAAAAATTGCAAACAGATGATTGAGTGGGGTGGGCGGGGAGGACGTATAGTAAGGTGGGCAACAGCAACTGTTGGAGGCATTTTGATTGCATTTCATTTCATGACGCGACGCGTCGCAGTCAACGATTTGGCTTTTGTTTGCTTTGCAAATTGCGCTCAAGTGAGGCAGCGAGGGCAAAGTTTGGGGGGGGCAGAGGATGAAGATAAGGGTTGGGGATAAGTGGATGAAGATAAGGGTTGGGGATAAGTGGAGTTGAGGGAAGGGAAAGAAGGCCACAGAGGGATTGTGGCCAAAGATGAGCATAAGAAGGAGGCTGCATTTGTTGTTGAGGAGGAGCTTAAGGGAAAATCGCAGAAAAAGAGGGAAGGAGAAGTCTGAAGTTGAGAGCAAGAAGAGGGTTTAGCTGAAGCCAAGGAAGAAGCTGCGTGGCTGCGAATAAATCAGAGTATGAACAGGCAGCAGATGAAGTTAAGTCTAAGACTAAAGATGAGCCCAGCTGTGGCTGGGCAGAGTCAGAGCCTGTGGCTTAGAGAGAAGGTGGATATGGCTTAGATCGCAAAGAAACCCGAAGATGATAAGCGCTAGGATAAGAAAGCCGACGAAGAGACTAAGCCTAAAGCTGCAAATAAAGCCGAGAGGCTAAGAAGGCTGCAGTTAGCTCCAAGACTGGGCTGAAGAGGAGCGCATGTGGCCAAAGCTGTCGATGAGGCAGTGCTAGGCATGGGCCAGGCGATTAAGGGAGCCGGGAGTCGAGAGTCGAGAGCCGAGAGCCGAAGGCCGAGACCAAAACTGCATTGGATGTGCCTTATGATTTCTTATCTGTGCAGCTGCCGGCACACTCCAAGTGTGTGTGCGCTTGTGTGTGTGTGTGTGCGTGCGTGTGTGTCATTCTTTGAGCAAATAATGGCAACAATTACCAAAAGGCAGAAGGCAAAGGCAAAGACCAGAGCCAAAGCCAACGCCAACTGATTGCACTGGATGATTATGCAATTTAGCAGCTTGTAAGTGATTGTTTGTGGGGCGTTCTGTACGCAAACAAAAAAGAATAAAAAAAAAAAAAAAACCCCAAGCCCCAGCCCAAACCCAAAGCCAGGCCAGGCCAGGCCCGAATCCGTACCCAGTGCACGGACTTCGATTGCAAGGTGCAACCTGGCGGCAGCTGTGCGGCCCGCAAAATTCTGAATTCTGTTGCACATTTCATTTAGCCTGGCATTTAGCCAATTTTACATTTTTTTTTTTTTTTTTGCTTCACCCGTCTTTTTCAAGTAATTTTTTTACCTTTGCTTTGCTGCGCTGATTGTTACAATTTTTGTGCAGCAGTTGCAGTCTTCGGCGGGCTCCAAAAATTTGAAGACATGCAATGCGGCAAGCAAATGCGGCAGACGACTCGCGAATACTCTCACTCAATTGATCCGCTGACCTCAGAAGGCCTAAGTTTAAAGTTTGCAAATGCCTAGCCCAGTTTTTGTGTATTAAGCCAAAGGCAATAGTTCTTAATGAAAATCCTAACAAATGAAAATCTATATAAGAAAATGCATTAGCTAAATACTCTAAATTCAAAACGAATTTCTAATAAAAACGAATAAAATAGTCTATATGAGAAAGAAATAAAATTCATTAAATAAATTGATAATAAACCATTTAGAGCTTAGGGTATTCATTTAATTTTAAGAAATATAAATAAAACAGTTAATTAAAAAACAAATATTTTTAAATAAAATAAGGTTGCTCTAGTCGGGAGTGACCGACTAGGTGATACCCGGAACCTTCTTCCAACAACACCAAATGCACGAAAGCTATAAAATGAAAGTTAACTGGCCTGTATATACTAATTTAGAAGCTACATGACAAATTTGGTGCATCCAGCTCTTAAAACCTAAGAGATTTGCTCTCAGAACGGATTCGAGTATCGATTATCGGAACAAACTCGAACGGACGGATACGGCTAGTTCAACTCTTCTATTGATGGTGATCAAGAATATACAAACTTTATGGGGTCGGAGATGCTTTCTTCTGCCTGTTGCATGCATTTCCACAAAAACATACCCCTTTTATCCAGTTTCAATGGGTTGAGGGTAACAAAGTAAAAGTTGTATGCGAATATCCAGTGTTGCCTGTAAAACGCTGACGAATGACAGACAAAGAAGAATAGAAGAAAATAACAGCGCGCGTATAAGAGGATCTTCAACGTAGTCTAGACTCAAGCATTTGATCTGTTTAAAACGAAAAATGTGTTCATTCAATAGGCGCAAAGCCCGTTTGAGTTAGGGTAATTGCAACTGAGCTGAAATGATGAGCTGATGCACTCAAGCGTTGGTCAAATGAAATAATCGTAATTTTTATAACAGCTGCTGGCAAAGTGGCAACCAAACGGCAACAACAACAACAACAACGACAACAACAACGACAACAACAACGATAACGACAATAACAAGACGAAAGGCAACAAATGAAATCATGTTCAAGGTCGGGCAACAAAAACTGCTCAAAGAAATTCATTGAACCGACGACTTTCGACAACAATTTCAACAAATTTGCGACAACGCCCAAAATGCTCGTCGATCGACAATCGACAATCGACGTTCGAAGTTCGACTTTCGACATTCGACAATGACGTTTGCAATTGTGGTTTAGGAATACGTTCGTATTCCGATGCCCATCAACAATACCTGAACCAATTTCTACCCGTTGCCCATACAGTGACCGCAAATTAATTTCGCACAATTGAAGCGAAGCGAAGCGATAACACTTTTGGGGCGACACAGGTCTGAGGTCGCCGAGCCACGCCCTGCGGTTGCCAGTGCAAGTGGGCGCTATCCCTGTCACACTTGCGGTCGAGACGACCAGGACGAGCCGCAACACATTCAGCTGCGACAAAATGCCACAAATTTAAATGAAATAATAAATAAAAGTGAATAAAAAGAAGGAATACAATTAATTGAAAATAAGTAAAAATTAAGGCTCCAGAATCGAATCGCATAAAACACAGCGGGACTGGCCACAGCGTCTTATCCACTGTCTCTGTCGATGGCGGGGGGCGGCGGCGGCAGGCTGTGTTGGGGGGGCGCGGGGGGGAGGGGCTGCTTTGACTGTTCATTAATCATATGACAAACGTTTTTCTTTGTTCGCAACGCACAGCTTTATGAAATTTATGCGATTCTTAACAACGGTCTGCAGCCAAAAGTCGCCCTTTCTCTCGCTCCCTCTCCCTCTCTCTCTCTCTCTCACGCTCTCTCTCTCTCTCTGTCTGTAAGAGTGGCTACACTCTGTCTCTCTCACTCGCACTGCGATCCCAAATAAATGTTGGTTTCAGCTTCGAGATTTGTCCAGATTTCAGCTGCAACGCGCGACTGCATTAAGCTCGTTTTTTATAAGCATCAACAACAACAACAAGGAGGCAAATGGGGCGCAATTTGAGAACTGTCCACTGATTCATTAAAGTCGAAATTTCCAGAAAATATAAAAAAGACAGCTCAGCTCAATGCGTGAAAGCAATTAAAAGCCTTTGGCATGATTCAAAAACTCAAACAAGTTGACAAAGCTGCAACAAAGCTGCCAAGGCTTATGGCAAATGAGAGTTTAGATAGATGGGGACTATAGGGATGGGGACAATAGTTTTATGGCAGTCTCAACGATTTGATAAAACCACTTAAATTGATAAAAGGGAGCTTAGTCGCAAGCCGGGACGGAGCTGGATCCTGGCCTGATCCCAAGCGAATCACTAGAGATAGACGCCACAATTTTGTATCCACTTTACTTGTATGAGACCTTTTTATAACCTGAACCTATTAAAACTGTGTATATTGTATTTGTGTGAATGTATGCAACAGGCAGAAAGAAGCTTATGTATATTCTTGATCAACATCATGTCGTCTAAATAAATATCAACTCCTTGAACCAAAGTTTTAGTTGGCTCGGAGCAAGTAGTGCAAAGCCTGAAGTACTCCATTTCATATTTATATTAAGTCTTTTACATATCTTTAATACTAATTAAATTATTAATATATATTATAATATTTTATTAGCGCCATGAGCTAAGCAGCCCCACACACTGAGCCTCGAGCTCAGAATTCAAGCCCCCAAGAGGAATTACACAAGCTATTTCGCTAACATTTGCAGTTGCAGCACTTTTTACTTGAACCGGGCAAAGCCGGTTGATTTCTTTGGGTAAATAATGCGAAAAAATGCATTTAATTTCACTGACAATTTATGAACTAACCGAATCTTTTTTCTATCCAGCTCGAAAGTTTATGATACACCTGCCCCTGGCTAAGAAACTTTTCTTTAAGCCAAACGCCGCTTCACAAATTGAAAAACCATTTGTAGTAAGGATCTGTAAGTTATGCTTGACGGCACTTCTGCAGCTCGTTGCAGCGTTCGGCGGCCGCACGATGTGCCTGCAGTTGCAGTTGCAGGCCGCATTTGGTGGCGTCCAGCCGTGTTCTTAGCATTTATGATTAGTTGTGCTTTTGTCAGCTGCTTGGCGATGCCAACATTATTGAATATTTTGCATGCAAGTATAATAATTGCATAAATACATATATACACGAGACGCAGAGCAGAGTAAGAGAAGTTGAAGAAATGTGGTAGAGAGCTGCAGCCTTAAGTTGGGGCATTCCATCATTTTCATGCAGCGTGCTTCAAAATGCAGCCAAAACTAAAACCAAAACCAAATCCGTATTTGTTGGTTCACGTATTTGCAACATACTATATAATATCTTGGGAGTAGACACACTCACACTCGCACACACACACACACACATTGGAATGCTACACATAATTTTGCATAGTTTTATTGGCCAAGAATGCAGGCCGGGTCTAACTCTGGCTAACTGGCTGAGGGCCAAGTGAAGTGCTCGACATTTATATGCGCATCACTTAGAGCAGCTCCCGACTCTGGACTCTCCCGACTCTCCCGACTCGCCACGACATTCTTCAGTTTTCTATCTGCTGTCTGAGCCGGCATTTTCAAATTCCAAATTCTGGAAACAACAAAACAGCTGAGCGGAATTCATAAAAGCCCAAACACACTGTCGAGAGGCCATGAGAAAAGCACTAGCTGCAGCTGTAGCCCTATCCATCTCTTCTACACATGCACACCTATATTTTAAAATATATTTATACATATGTATATACATATATCAACTATCCAAAACCTTTAAATACCCTGTTGCTAAAAAGTGAGCTGAAAGTGTATCGCCCACATTTCTGCCCTTTAGGCATAAACAAATATGCATCGTCTTAGAAAACGAATCAATCCAGCTTTTTTTGTTAGTAAAACCCATTGAACTCGACTTGAGTCGTCAGCTTGTGTTTAAAGACTCTAATTAACCTATATACGCTAGATAGATGAAGTTTATATTTCTATTTTTATTATTTCCCGACCTAACCACATGTCTACATACGCCTTTTGAAGAATCCGTTTTAGATATGGAGTCTTGCCTTTTATTCTGAAAATTTGTTTGATATAGTTATAAGTACTTCTTTATTGATATCATTATAATACAGGGTGTCTCTGAGTAGAGCAATTTCGAGACGTTCATTTCATCTAATTCATTCTGACAGCCTGAGTGAATTAGTCGGAATATTCTGACTAGCTTAAAACCCTCAACTTGGTTTGGCTATGACATAAGAAAATTACTTTTAAATGCAACATTTTCATGGCGTAATTGCAAAGAAGCAACCAGCAACAACAACGGGCGAAATTCACTTGAGCGCAAAAACAAAAGCGGAAGCTTTGGCAATGATCATGCAAACTGCTCATTCATAGGATAATTATTCCATGAGTTCATCATAAACAATTGTTGTTGTTGTTGTTGTTGTTGTTGTTGTGGCACCTTCTGATGCATTCATTGCGCTATTCTCTACACCAAAGCCAATGTCGTGGGAGTTGCACCACAGAACCCGAACGCCCCGCGACTGAGCTCCCTCTACCCGCTTTGGACCACACCTTTGCATCTGCGCCCTCCGCACCTCAAATGGATTGCATTGAATTCTTAATGTTTTCATCGCGTAAACTGCATAAATAATTAATATGAAACGAATGCCGCGAATACAAAGACCTCGCGAATACCCTATCAACAGCTGTTAACCACGCATCGTAGAAAGCCCTATCTCTATATGCAGCTCTGTCTAACAAGATCGCACTAGATCTACTTTTGCATAAGTGTTACATATGTATATGAAACATTTATTCCATATGCTCTTTTTTGATACAGCTCTTATTTTTGGCATCAAGCCTCTGTGTTATAAAAGATCCGTGTCTATTTTCCGCTTTGTACTGAGTTTAGGCACACACCATGAAAACGTTGACGAATGCAGTGTGTGGGAGAAAGCAAGAAAGAGAGAGAGAGAGAATGAAAGAAAAAAGAGAGATAAAGAGCGAGACGGAAAGAGAAAGTGATAGAGAGAGAGAGAGAGCAGAACAGAGAAAGAGAGAGAGTGAGAGAAAGAAAGAGACAAAGAGAAAACAAGAGAGAAAGAGCAGAACAGAGAGAGAGACAGAAAGAGAGAGAGTGAGAGAGAGGGAGAGACTGAGAGAGAGAGAAAGAAAGAGCCAGAGAGAAAACAAGAGAGAAAGAGCAGAACAGAGAGAGAGAGAGATAGAGAGAAAGAGAGAGAGAGTAAGAGAGAGGGAGAGACTGAGAGAGAGAGTTAGGGAGAGAGAGAGAATGTTCATAGGCATATACATAAGTTGTATGCCCCTTTCATCCAAGTTCAATACTATTTTCACTAAGAACTGTTATACTGAAAACATAATAACAAAAAACAAGCCACTTTGTATTACCTAATGGACATTCCTAGAACATTCGAGGGTTTCTCGCTCGCCAAATAAGCTTGAAGAGCTGCCATACAAATGCTCAGGTTAGTTGAAGTCATGACATAGCGACAAAGGTCACATCCGTCAGACAGTTGATGACTTTGTCTTTCTGTAAATGGACGCGCAGTGTAAAAAACCAAAGTGTATATTTAAGTAAAATATAGTATAATAAGCAATCGCTGCATTCGATGTGCATTTCATGACACCGTTTTTTAATTAGAGAATTGAACAGCGAATTGCATTGTTTTGTTTGAGTTTGGTCGAGAGCAGGCAGATCGCCCTGCCCTGGGTTACTACTTGACTTACTCATACAGACGGGGCGAGGGGGCGAGGGGTGTTGGGGAGGATGGCGACGCCTACGCTACACACATTCAACCAGTTTTTGTGTATATCCCAAAGTAAATAAAGCCAAAAATAAAATTCTTTGACAATGACAATGACTGAGTGGTCTACATACTTAACTCAACAAAACGCACACACCAATGAATATATATATATATATATTTCTTTTTTGAGGGGCCATTTGTTTGTGTTTGCACAGTGAATTATGCGCGGCGACTAACTTGCATACATATGTATGTACATGTGTGGTATATAGTATGAGGTATTTATAACTGAACGGACGCTTTCTGTTGCTGCTGTTTTGTGTACGTGCTCGCGGCTTCCTTTCGCTGAAAACGGTAAAAAAGTAAATTTGATTCAATAGCAACAACAACAAAAGCATTCGCTTGTTTATTAAACACGTTGTTGTTGTTGTTGTTGTTGCGGTTTACTCGCTTTTTATGGCTGCCTGTTTTTTGTTTTTGCTGCTTCTGTTGTTGTACAAATTTCTGCGAAATTTTATTGACAAATTTCATTAGAACTTGTACTTTGTGTCGCGCTGCTGCCGCCCAGCGAACAGTAGCCAATGCCAGTGTGGAGCGGAGGGAGGGAGGCGGCGGTGAGGAGGGGGTTTTTGTTAAAGCACCTGGCACCTGGTTCCTAACTGTAGTGAACTGAGCTGAACCGCAAAGAGTTGCCAAAAAAAAATATGAGCGGCAATCAGCTGTAACACAAACAAAAGACTTAGGCAACGAACTTGAATCGTATGCGCGCTACTGTGCGGCATATGCGTGTGTGTGTTTGGGAGTGTGTGTGTGTGTGTATGTGTGTGTGTGTGTGTGTGTGTGTGTGTGTGTGTATGTGTATGTGTATGCCCATGCTGCTTATGGGAAATAAGCAAATCAAGAAGTAGAGCGGTAATCAAAATATCAATGCATGAATTTTCAGCAGTTCGTAAGAAGAAAAAGCAGTGAATAGATTTTGAACTAATTGTGGTAGGGCACAAAAATTAATCGTAACTAATTCTCATAATTGGAAAAATATTCTGTGATATACATCTATATATATATACATACTCTTAAAATAAGTCAAGATTAATGTTTTAAGAAAGTTCATGATTTTTCAGTAGTTTGTAAGGGTAAAAAGAAGTAGTTGGATTGACACATAAAGATGAGAAACATGCCATAATAATTGGAAATATATATACACATATTATCTTAGATTATCTAATATCTTTCAGTCCTTGACACAAATACTATAAAAAAAGATAATCTAAAATCTGACAGGCTGCATGATTTCTCACTAGTTTGTATGGAGAAAAAGAAGTGAAGTGATGAAAATCAAGACATAATTAATATAAATTTTGTTTGGAAACATATATGTATACTATTAAGAAGATTTATGATTGAAGATTATGGTTGAAGGAGAAAACGAACTGAGAGGCTTTATCAGAATTAGTATGTATAAAATACGAATACTTCTGTAACTATTTAAAATTTTCCTAATTAACTGTTAAATCAGTTCAGTTGAGACCCTATGAGCCGCGAGTATTATCTGAATTATTTCATAAATGCTTTAAAGGATTTCCTGCATTCAATCTATTCACTTTCCAAAACTCCCGCACAGCACACTTTTGGGCAAGGCACATGCTAATTGCTGATCCAATGCATGACCGACAACTAGCTTAGCGCGAACCAAGTTAAACCAACGCAGCGCTGAGCAACTGAACTGAGCTCTTAATTAGCTTGCATATGGCAAAGAGTAAGAGGAAGCGGCAGAGGTTCATTAATCTAAATTGTAAACAAATCGGCGAGTTTGTCATCATACAAACAGAAGCTCATTAACTAGGGACAGCAAATGCTCAAACACTCGTGTTTCAAGCGGGTATCAAAAAATCCAGTTTAGTGGCGCCGACTACGCACAAGGCATGCGGAAGGCATAAGTTGAGGGATCGGGGGAGGGGGGGCGCATGACTTGAAGAGATCAAAAATTGTGTAATTACCAAAGCGTACACCCCATCAAAATCAACTGAATTGCTAATTTGTGGGCTCTATGCGAGTCTCACACTGTCCAGATCCCCCTCACCCCTCGAACAGTTCTGGGCGCTGTGCAGAGCAGCGTGACAAGAACAAACAAAATATATACAAATAGATGAACAAAAATAAGGCAGAAGCAAGAGTACTCTAGTCGGGAATCTGCACAAAAAGATACCCTGCCTTTTTCCTCTACAACACATTCAAATAACTCGTCTGGTTATGTTCTAAGTGTTCAAAGAAATGTGAGTTCAAGACCATACTTCGTATAGACGCTTGTAATTCCCAACTAGTTAAATCCTGGCGCAAGAAGGCAAAGTGTTTGCAAACGATCTGAAAGTCGGATGAAGAGAGAAGCAAAAGGTTCTACAACAATTGTCTAGCTATTGCAGTTGCTGAAACGTTTAACAAACACTTGAATGCCCAAATTAAGAATATTTATATTTTAATTTAACAGCATAACATGTACACAACTATAAGATACCCTTTGTTTTAGGCATTTTCAGTGCATACAGGGTATGCAAAAAAAAAAAAAAACAGAATTTTTGCTAGGTATTGAAATGGTAATAGATTTGAGTGTTCTTTCTGTGTGTCTGTTTGCTGTGCAGCCGCCGCCGCCCATTGTGCGAGATTTGCAAGAACAACAACAATCTGAACAATAAGAGCAACAATGTTGTTGTTGTTGTTGTTGCTGCTGCTGTAAGTGTTAAAGTTCGTGTGAATGTTTAAGCTGGCTGCCTGTTGTTGTTTCAGGGAGCAGGCAGCTCAGCGGGCAGTCGGCGTTGCTGAACATCATTATCATGCCACACTAAACAACAACAACAACAACAACAGCAAAAAATGTTTGCCATTGTTTTGCTTTTGTTATTACAATGAAAGCTCTTTGTATAACAATTGCAATCGAATAGGCAACAAGTGTTTTACCTTTTGCCTGAGACAGACACACACACACACACACACACAGGCAGCTACAACAACAACGACGCCAACAACTTGTCCATTTTTGGCCACAAAATGCCCCATTAAAATGTTACATTGTAATTCCCAATGCCCTCGCTGTGGGTCTTCAGTTAAACTTGGCTTTTATGAAACGCATTCAACTCAGGCATTTACGAGCCCCAATTGATGCTGCACTCTACGCTCTGAGCCAAACTCTCTGTGCTGTTGGCCTTTATGTAAATTGGTGAACACGTTTTATTATGGCCAGTAAAAATATTGTTAACAGTTGCATCGAACTTTTATGTCACTTAGCTAAAGAGATAAGTGTACCGAGCTCTTAGTTTTAAGTTCAAAAACTTCTTTTCTGACAAGTTTATACGCAAACAACTAAATTGAGTTTTTAGCTGATTAGAACTGATTTAACCGGCGTTGCGCGGCCCGGTGCTTCAATGTTATTTATATATTTGTTTGCCTTAAAATTGTTTCCTGATTCCCTCTGATCCCCAAACGTCAAATTTGTGTCAAGTGGGCCACATAAACGATATTATTATTTTTACGAAATCAGCTGGGCTGTGTTTTGATGCCTTTTTATTCCAGTTTTCTGTGTGACTAACAAAAATGGCAGCTTATCAAAAATAATTACATTTTTTCTATTTTTTTGTTTTAATTTTTTGTTGTCATGCTTGTTCTTTGCCAGAGCCCAGATCTCGGCTCGAAAATAAGGGATTAAACCATCCTTAATAGCAGCATATATTTATTTTTATTTGTATTGATTTATATATAGATATTTATTATTTATTTATATATATTAACTTATATTATTCATAAAATGTATAATAGAAATTTAGTTATATTTACGTAAATTTACTTTTATTTATTTATATTTTACAAAATATATTATTATTAACAAAATGTAATATACAATAAATGTGCCTTAAATCTGAACTTTTCAACCAGTTAGGGTATTTGCAACTTCGTCCTCTTGTTGTTAACTTTTCTTGCGTCTTGTCCATTTCTATTGCTCACTCTTTGCATACTGTGTTAACAATGTCTCGAGGAGCTGCAAGATTGGGTCATTGTTGTTGTTGTTTCTGTTGTTGTTGTTGTTGTTGTTGCTGTTGTTGTTGTTGTTGCTGTCGTTGTTGCTTGGTTCTAACTCGTTTAAGTTGCCTTTTGCAGTCTTTACGGTTTATGGCTTCTGTCAGGGCTTTTGTTCTCTTGAGCTTCTACTATTTGCCTTTGCTTGTTACAATTCCATTTCGGTTAAGCTTCAGTTTATGCACTTTTTCTTTCAGCACCTCCGGCAATGAGCAGCAACAATGCGCCAAAAATCAATGAGGAAGCAATTAAATTTAATTAAATTACATTAGATCAGACTTTATGTGATTAGATTATTAGCTTACAACTGCGTTTGGGTTAAGGGCAATGCTCAGGCCAGTTGCAGGTTTAATTTTTCAAGTTTTTTTCAGTTATTCTTTTTTTTGTTGTTGTTTATAAATCAAGTGTAAGTGACATTGAAATTTATTATGTTTATTGTCTGTGTGCGTAAAGTTGTTGTTGTTGTTGTTTTTGTTGTTGTTGTTGTTGTTGTTGTTGTTGTTGTTGTTGTTGTGGTTGTTGTTGTGTCAGTAGTTGTTATTGTCTTGCTGCTGTCTTGTCTTGCTCTGTTGCGTGAGAGTTTCGCATGTTGTGCGGCAGTTTCAAAAACTTGAAAGAGTAACATATATATATATATATATATACATACATGTATATATACATTTAAAAGATACAAAGAAGTAAGTATATATAAATATGTAGACATATGTGTGTGTAACCTATTCTATGTGCTCTTATATAAATTGCAGCTCAAGCAGCTGACTCGTCTGCCTTTCGAAGTATTTCTCTAGAGTTCAGCTAAGAGAAGCATATTAATAACCAAAAACTTATCCAAAGTTTTCATGTGTTATCCACGCTTCTTTCGTAGCTTGACGCTTGTAATTCTCAACAAGTTAAAGCTTCGCAAAAGTAGGCAAAGCATTTGCAATCAATAGCAAAGTCTGCTGAGGACAAAAGCGAAAGATTCTACATAGCTATAGCTGTACACACACAACATTTTCTGCTGTTTATATATTTATATATATTATTTACATTATTTATTTAATATTTATACAAATAAAAGAAAAACAATATTGACCACAAGCCGGCCAGCTTAATGTATCTATACGCTGCAGCGCTAAAACCATTTGGGAATTATTAGCTATGGCCAAAATCTAAAACTACAGTCTTTATATTTAGTATATGCACACACTTAAATACCAACAGTAGCTGCTGCATATATCACATCGATGGGCCCATTAGCACAACAGTTACTTAAGAATCCATATTAATCTTCAGAATCGACCTGAGAAAGAGAGAAAGAGCAGTCGCTGTCTGTCTATCTATAAGGGCACATTGTGTACAGTTTGTTGTATTATTTTATTAATACTAATCTCAAGAATTGGTTAAAAATAGCATATTACATGCCAGCTTTAGCTTAGCTCCAGGCAATAATCTATTCAAAGCTCGGCCAATTCTATCAGCTCTTCCCCCCCGTGGCTCAGCGCCCGCGCATTTGCCAAACTCTTGTGTACGCCGATTTTTGCGTGTTAAAACGAAATTAATTTGCATTTTTGCTACTTCCGGACTTTGGGGATATTGAAACTGGCTGGCTAAGATAATCATATGCGATGTTTCGCTAGTTTATGGGTTCTGCGAAGGAGAAAAGAGAGAGAGAGAGAGAGGGCGGTAGATAGGGGAAGAGAGAGAGGGAGAGAGAGACAGAGAGAGAGAGTCACAAAAAAGCTGAGCCAATTAGAACAAACATCTTTTTGATTGATGTTGCCTAACGTGGAACATGATTTTCAATTTTGCCAAGAGTCTTAGCATCAGAGTGGGAGCCAGGGGGGCTGCTGGGTGAGGGGATGGGGGGGTGAGGGGGGGCCTGCTAGCTCTGATGTACAGCGAGTCACGCATAAACGGCACTTTTCATGGGCCAACAGGGAGGAGGGGGGGAGGGGAACGGGCTGGCACAGCACAGCACAGCACAGAGACATTCACAAAAGCCGAACAAAATCGGACGATGCGTGGCATTAACTCGTCTTAATGGTTTGTGTTGTGGGGTAGTTGGAGCAGCTTAGAAGTTAATGAACACACGGTGCTTTTTGTTAGTTTCGGCCGGCAGGAAAAAAAAACATTTTTTTTTTTTCTGTTTGTTCGCGCGGCCTTGGCCTTGAGGTCGGTTATTGGCTGTACAGAAACTAAAATAAAGCTAAATAATGTTGTTTTTCTTCTTCTTTTTTTTGTCGAAAAAATAAACCAAAGATATAGTACGCCAGGCATTAAGCCTCTACAACAGCAGCATGCTGAAAGAAAAGGGGCAACAAATTGTATCTGAACTAACTAATTTATATGTTTGAGTAATTAAATCAAGTCAGCGCATCTTCGGCAGCCACAAACTCTGTCTTAACTCATTTCTATTTCAATCGTATATCGATTTAAGGCGGATGTAGCTGCCCAGCCCAGTGTATGCGAGAAAGAGAGAGAGAGGGGGGGAGAGAGAGAGACACACGATGTCCGGGCAGGAAATTCACACGTGAATTGTTTAATTAATGCGTTGACGAAAACAAATTAAATTGATATACAGTAGCTGCGAGTCAAGTTGTCGGGCTGGGACACAGAATAAATGCGCTTAACGGATGTTCATTGTAAAAATATTAACAATTTATGTTTGCCAGCTTATACCCTATAAACAAGCCAAGAAATGGGCATAGCCCATACACAAGAATGTTATCAAAAAGTCAGCTGCTGCCTGCTGCAATTCTTTCCAGAACATCTTTTTATGAGTGCAAGGCAGTTCTCTGCATCTCTTAACATATATAATCCATTGAACTCGGGACTCCTACAAGCTATTGGAATTTAATTATATTAAATACAAATACTGCAGTCACAATTTATAAGATGTAGCCTGAAAACTTGATGTGCGAGTAATTTGGTATGTTTATTGAATATGCAGGAATATTAAGTAGGAATTTATGATTTATGTAGAACCTATTTAAATATGCCTAGCCCATGGAACTCGGAATTCTTAGGAACTAGAGCCAACAAATTTGGTGCGTAGGCTCCTAAAAGCTATTATAATATAATAAATAAATTAATGCACTTGATTCTTCACTTTTAACAACATAACTGAAAGTCAAATACAGGCACAATCATATTCATTATATATAGCCCATGGAAATCGGCATCATCTTTCTGAGCTACGGACGGCAAATTTGATATGTAAGCTATTAAAACTTAAATAAGCAAAAAGGCACCCAAATTCATTTAACACTTAAGCTAGTTTTCACCCAATACAAACACAATTTTAATGTAGAGCCCATTTCTGACACACTCTCAGGAGAAGCTTCCGCATATCTCCTCCTTAATTATGCCCATAGGTTATTCGCTAGTCGAGCTGTTTCTGGCTCAAGAAACTCAGGTGTTTACTTGTGTTTTTTCGCACTTTTTTTGGCGGCCAAATCATGTGCTGAAATTGGACTTTAACTGTAATGTTCTATTTAATCAGCTTTGGCTGGACTGTCTCGCTTGTGTCTTCATTTATTGTTGGCAATGCGATGCGTAATGTTTATAAGTCTGGCAACAGCTCAATCGATGCGAATTGCCGGCAATTTGATGGCCCAATAGCCAATCAGAACGGTATCAAAAGACTTAAGCCTTACGAATTTTTGATGCGACTTACATAACGGTACCCTTTGGAGATGCGCAATTAAAACAAGGCAAAATTTTCCCCACAATGTATCTTTGAGATAGCTTTAAAATGGCCGCAAAGTCTTTTAGGGGGCAATGTACAATAGACAAACACACACACGCACACACACATGCACATACAGACAATATCTTGTGAACATTTACAGCTTGAAAGATGATGTAAACTTTATGGATTTATGTATGAAAGAGTTGCATCAACATTGTAGTTCGATGTATGTCCGCTTATTGCCTACAAACAATGTTTGATTTGTATCTTAGGATGATTGAACCTAAACAAACTTGCGGAACAGCTGCTTGCGCTGATCAAGGCGGCGCAGGTATAACTAGTTGGGAATTGTAAGCTTGATTGAAAGCATTTCATTAGTTCAACTGTCGAAATATAAGAGTATATAAACAAAATGTGTTGCCATTTGTCCGCATTCAACCAATCGAATGCTTAACTTCCTTTTCATGTAAGCAATCGATGTTTTATCTAGGCGCTCGGTTGCCCAACGAAATGTATTTAGGATGTTTGAGTACACATTAGTTTACCCCAGCCATAAGTTAACCTTTTTTCGCATGTTTAGCTTGATATTTAGCGAAAAATAAATCCCCCATATTCCCCCGATATCGGTAATTACTAACTTTGATGCCCACAATCGATAAGAAATTGAATACCCTTGTAGATATTCGCCTTTTGCAGATATGAGAGTATGCGGAAGCTCGAAAATGCGGAGTTTGATGTAAATGTCTTGGAAAAGAGAATATTTTGCAATACAATAATCTTCTTTTCGATCAATCGTCCCTCTATGTGACATAGTTGTACGATCCAGAAGGTTCCGACATATGCGATGCGACAATAGAAAGACGGACCTATGAATAGCTCAAGGTCGATAGCCATAAAACTTCGCATAGAAACAGACAGACGGAGAGATGGACAGATGGTTGTTCATTCTGAGCCAGGATATATATATTTGACAAGCTCGAAGATGTCTCCTCCTATGCGTTACACGTTTAACGACAAAATTACAACACCTTCTACAAGGTTATAAAAAGGCAACAAAACAAGGAAATATACTCTCAAAAATCCTTCATAAAATCGAAAATGTCCGCCTCCGCCTTCCACTTATTTTCCAACACGCATAAAAACATACAAAATATCTACTCACTTTTTAATTATCAATTAAAGCGCGACTTTACAGCTTCCCAAATCAGCTGCAAACCGAATCTGAAACATAAAAAACATATATATATAAATTATATAATAAAAAAATTAATAATAATAATAAATAAGCGAGCAGCTAATTATGGAGCAAAAAGTCATCAGGGAGCGGAAAGAAAAATGATTGAAATGAATAGCAAATGGCAAAAATACAATTTTAAACAATATCTAATTATAATTAGGCTTAAGGAGAGTTAAAAGAGAGCGAGCGAGCGAGGAATAGAAAGGGAGAGAGCAAGAGAGAGAGAGAGAGAGAGAGAGAGAGAGAAGCAAATAAGGAAATCAACGGCAACTGCGACAAGTCTGGCAAAATCGCATAAAAGCCCCCAACTCGTTTTTCATAATTGTTGTAATCATCATCTTGTGAGCGCCATAAAGCGAATCATTTGAATGCAATTTATGAAATTGAATTGCAATTGAAAATTAAACGACATTCATTAAAAAATATTATAAAAAAAAAACAACGGGCAGGAAAGCGCTGGATGTTACGATCAGACCATGGGATACCCTGTGCGCAAAGACTTGTCAAAATCTTATAATTTGAATACCCTGAACCCATTAAAAATGGGTAAAAGGGGTATAATTTTTGTGCAAATGTATGTAACAGGCAGAAGGAAGCACCTCCGACCCCATCAAGTATATATATTCTTGATCAGCATCTTTAGCCGAGTCCGGCTGTCTGTCCGTCCGTCCGGCCGTCCGGCCGTCCGTCCGTCCGTCCGTCCGTCCGTCTGAACGCAAGGATCTCAGAACCTATAAGAGCTAGAGACTTGAAATTTTAGCTGTAGGTCCTCCTAGCGCCCGCGCAGATGTTTCCGATAATCGATATCTTACTCCGTTTCCAAGCAATCGATAAAAATCGATATCGACATCCTGTTTTCTGAGCAATTTTGGTAAATAATAAGAGCTAGAGTCACCAAACTAGACATTTAGTTTCTAGAATAGTATGTATATCTGCATTTGGTGTTTGAAGAAGAGGGTTCAGGGTATCCCCTAGTCGGGAGCTTCCGACTAGAACCTCTTACTTGTTAATTGCTTTGATATCAATTTCTTTGACTTAGCTTTTGGTAGAGTTGGAAAAGATTTCAACTAGGTTTGCTTAAGATTAGTTTTATTTCGCAACAAGAATTTGCACAACACACAGAACAAGCAAAAACTTCAGCTTGATGTAAAAAATGTGATCCCTATGAAATTCTTCTTATCTAAAGAGACCAAAATAGACGCTTACCAAAAATCCCACACATATATACTTCGACATAAAATAATATGATTTATGATTGCATGATAATAGAGATATATGTTTATGCTCTCTGCCCAACTGAGTTTTAGTCCAAGAAGCGAACTAATTGGCGAACACGTTAATCCATTAGTCATTTTAACTTTCAACTTGTTGCCAGCTGAAGTGTGTGTTTGTGCTTGTGCCTCACAAATCGCGCTTATTTATCTTTTATAAATTTCGCCGATTTATGCCGAGAAAAAAGCGTTTCCATTTCACAAGATGCGCTGCAACAACAACAAGAACCACAATCAACACTGATGCGACTCATTCACTTAGTCAGCCTGCCCAGCGCCCAGATAGCAGGCTCGAGTCGCCGTCTGTGTCCAGGTCGGAGTCAAAGTTATATGGTAGTTTACGCTGGGCCCAACCAGTCAGTCTGTCAGTCAATGAACTGCAAATTTGCAGGCCAATTGAATACGCAGCTCGGCTGCGCTGACTGCGATAGAGCGCTATAATCGAGCCAAGCATGAGAACTAAACTTAAGCTGGCAAATGTAAGAAAGTTGATTCAATAATTGCCAGCTTAAGATTTGTCAGAGGTTAAGGAGAAGTGCTAGCAGCCCAAACGTTTAAGAATGACGCGCAAAAGAGAATGGAAAATTAGCGTAAGCGAAGAACAAACGCTGAAGAGAGCAAGAAAAGAAAAACAGGCAATAAGCGAAATGTATATGAAGCAGCTTTAATAGATCATAACGTTTAAGGACACTAGCCCAAAGCAAAATAGAAAAATCAAAAGCTAGCTAAGCCTTTGAGCCTTTGACAGCCTAATGCCAATTGCAAAACAAACGTTTAACGTTTGAGAAAAGCGTACACGGAAGACCAGAGTAAAAACTTGATAAGACATATTGTAGAGCGTGATTTCGAAGCACATAGATCACAATAGTCAATCGACAGGAAGACAGAAGCTGCCTAATATTACTCTACCACAGTGAAACGTGAAATTTTCTACAGGAGACAAAAAGTCGTTGCAGCCGCAACAAAAGTCAAAGAATCAGCAACTGGCAGCAGCAAAAGCGCCAAAAACAATTTGTGAATGAATGCAGACATAAAATAACAATAATTTGCGCAAAAGAGCCAACAACAATAACAACAAGAACAACAAATTATTTGGCCAAAGAAAATTACTCGTATATATTCCATGTAGCTGCCAAATCTAATAACAGTTGTTATACATTCTTAATTTGCTGATTGTTACCCTGCAAGCTGGCCAAAAATAGATGATGCCCAAAAGCAGCCAGAAAAATGAAATACATTTAAAAAAAAAAAAGCTATGCCTAAAAATAGCCCAACGCAGGAGAAAATTAACTTGGGCTTAAAGAATACGAATTACGCTTGCTTGTTACGAATAATTAAAATGTATTTTAATTAAGCTTAAGATTAAAGCTAGCTAAACTAAAGCAATGTCGGGCGAGGACTCTATATACATAATATAATGAATAAATAATAAAAACTAATCAAAAACATGTTTGACAATTTCTTATTAAGCTTGGCTCCCATAACTCGGTCTCATTCCAAATCTCATCCGATTTTCATGAGGTTTGGGTCTTTATTTATGGTTCGGCCTCTAGATTTGGCATCTAAATATGGCTCTTCTTGGTCAAAATTCGTGTAAAAAATGGACCCTCAAATATCGGTCAAATCTCATCCGATTCTCACGAGGTTTGCCTCTTTGTTCATGTCTTGCGCTCTTGTTCAATTTGGCATCTAAATCTGGCAACATGATTCTGATCATATATATGATATTTTTGTTGAATTTTGCAGGCCCCAATTAAGCTCATGCTGAAAAATGCCAAAAAACAATGAACACACAAGTTTACTATATATAATACCTTAATACTCGAAAGACTACTATGATAAGACCTCGGCAATAAGATAGAAATGGATACGATATATATTTAACATGGAGCTAAAAGGAGCACCTGCATCAAGTTTCAACAACACAGCCTCACTTAAGAGTCCAGTTCACATGGAAGACTTAGGCATAGATGCGATAACTAAACCGGATCTCAAACTTTTATTGAAAAGCGTAACACTTTTCATGCACTATTTTAAGCACCCGCTGTAAGTATATTAAAATTCACATAACTATGCGGAACATCAATTGGATGAATAGTTCAATTCACACATACTTGGGCTATAAATAGCATTAGAGAGATTTTGATTTGGCTAAAAATGATGTGAAACAGTTACAAGACCAAACAACCGCCCGCCCCTGGTAATGTGGGTGGGCCGAGCTGAGGTGGGGGAACTGTTAATTGCCAAATGACCAAATGAGTTTGGCATTGGCTAGAAAGAAAAAATGGCCAAGAGCGTCAATTAGAGCGCGAACGCGAGCGCCGATCATTAGGAAAAAGCATTTTTTGATGGGGCCAGACAGACGATTGGACAATTGTCAGTGATAGATAGCCAGCTGGAGGATGGATGGCTGGACAGTTGGACAGCCGGACAGTCGGACAGCTGGGTAGCTGGATAGCTGGTATTGGCATTCGAGCTAATTCCATTTGTGGATATATCAAAGCGGGAGCGGCCGCTTTAAGTGACTAATTTATGGCCTTTTATGAGTATATATATATATATATATATATACATGTATGCGCTGCGATATGCGACCACGACTATGTGCTCGTCATGTCCAATGCAATGGTAACAATCGAAACAATCGAAATAAACGGACCAATCGAAACAACGGACCTCAGTCTCTGGGGTAGGCGTGGGGCTGGGGCATTCGCTCTTTGTCTAATTGCCGCCGATTTGTCCCATTTGTTGGGACACACACAGGCAGACATAGACACACACGCACGCACACACACACACACACACACACACACACATAGAGAGAGACAGCAATGAACTTTTATCAGCAGGCACTTACGTAGCGCACTGTAACCTCAGGCACAGTGCACGTAGCACATGATATTCCATGCCAAAAACCTAATCGAGTTATTTTTATAGCCCTTATAGAGGGTATAAACGGGCATAAGATTCTCCTATTCCACCGATATTTCCTGTAACAGCTATATTGTACAGTGGACCGATGTTGATAAGATAAGGCATAAGATAAGGCATAAGATAAGGCATAAGATAAGGCATGGTAAAAGTTGTATAAGAAAAGTTGATCAAGAATATATATACCTTATGAGGTCTTTGCTGAATCCTGCTGCATAGCCTTTGCAAGGTTATAAAGAAGCCGTGTACAATTTCCAACATGCTTGCTTCTATCCAAAAACCAGAAAGAACCTTTTTTAACATTTGTGCCACTGTGCAAGGCACCTGCTGACAAGCCAGGGAAACGAACGACCCTGGGGGCCCTAGCACAAATATGCAGCATAGTCTTCGACTATGCAACATACAAAAAAATATATGTGTGTACCTATCTAGAAGTTAAGATCGTGCAGTGGTCCGCTTCGCTCATTAAGCATGCTTCATTTCTCTGGACATTTATAGGCACGTCAACAAGTAGATTTTAATGTGAGCTGAAAAGAAAAAAAAGAGCTGAAAAGCTGTAGAGCTGTAGAGCTGTAGAGGAACTAAAGAACTGGAACCAAGAGCTACAGCTCGTAATCTCGGCTCGTTTATCAAAAAACATGCTACAGAGCGAAAGATAGAGAGTGAGTGAGAGGGGGTGAGCGCGGCGAGAGCGAGAGGAAAGTCCGAAATACGCACACACTAATTGGCCTAACAAGTTGGTCAGATACAGATACTCGTAGAATTTAGAAATACATGAGTGGGGGGGGGCGTGATGGGTGGGGATTGCGTAGCTGACGTTGGGGGAAGCCTGACTTAGGGTCAGCTGCAGCTGCAGTCACGTTGCGTATGCAAATCAACAGCTACTTTTTTGATTATTAAAACAAGAACAAAAGAAATATAAAAAAAAAAACTTAAATTTAATTTACTTTTTATATTTTTTTTCTCCTCTAACTTGGTTAGTTTTTAATGCCAACTGATTTGCATTGGCCGCTTGGAAATGGCCGAAAGACCAAAATCCATTAGCTGAGCTGTTCAATTCTCCAAATGCACAAGACCCGAATTCGTTGGGCTCTAGCGCCAGGCGTGTTTTGGGCTTTTATCTTGGGCACTTTTGGGCAGTTTTATGTGCGCGATCGATAAACCAACCGATTAGTAATCGAAAATACAAGGCTACGCGCCGGAAACTGGGTCAGCAGGGTAATCAAACGGGCTGGCCTATCGCGTAGACAACATCGCTGGTTCGATTCTTATCGGAAAATTGTTAAAACAAGCAAGTGACAAGCATTTCGCTGCGGCAATTGCCCCGCGGAGCAGCCCATCTTTTTACGCCCTAAAGCATAGAAGAAGTTTGTAGACAATTTGCAGTTGCAGCTCAGTTTAAGTTCGCATTTGCTACGAATATATATTAACATGCACTTGCAACGCTTTCAAAGCTCACGTTAACTGTTTAATTAGTTAAATTTCGAAAGCAGCTAACAAAAAAAAAAGCAGGTATTATGTCAACAAAGTGTTTAAAATGTACGCAATGGCAACTGCATGTCAAATGTTGGCATGCAGTTAGGCCATTTAAAGCGAAGAAAACGAAATGCGCTCCGACAACGTCTTAATGTGGCTGTCAACTTCATAAATCATAGAAAAAAGCTGGCAGTTTGGCTAAAAGAAAGAAGCAGCATGTGGACATGAATGTTAACTTTGACAGCAACGCGAATAATTTTAGCCCAATGAAAAAATGAAAACAAATAAATTAGATAATAAGATGCTGGGAAAATGGAAATTATGTATGACAATTTGTTAAATTGCTAAAACCTAGAAGAAAACGTAACAAAGTTTGACAGCATGTTTAAGTGGCTGTCAACGTAATAGACTAACATTTTAAACAGGTTGATTGGATTAAGAAAAAAGAGTTGAGAAGAAAGGTAATTAGGAATGTCAACAAGCAGATCAGCTTCAAAATTATGAAGAAACGCGCTGAAGACGAAAGCTTTAGCATGTTAAACTGGCTGTTAAGTTTGACAGGCACATGGAAAAACATGATTTCATAGAGCTCACAATATGAAATACTATTGTAGTCTCGCTCTAACCAATTGAGCTGTTTTTGCGTGAACTTGTTTATTGTTCTGGCACATTAACGTGCCTTTCTATGCGATTTTCATCGATTTTTTTTAACAGCCAGGAAGTGAAATCCATAAGCTAAATTTTAGCCTGAAAGCACAGTTTAAGTTTTATAGCCAAATTTGAACTGAATTTAGAAGAGTCGTCAAACATTTAATGACGCCCCGCAGCTCGCAGCTCGGTAGCTTTATTTCTGGCTTAGTGGCAGCAAAATCCGTTTTAACGATTGGAATTAAAGCTGCTTGGGAGCACAAACAACACACTTTTCACACACAGACACCAGAGCATGATCAAAATGTATATCAATAAAAAATGCAACTAACAACTAACACCAAACAAGAAAGGGGCGCGACCTAATCAAATTGACAGTAAAACCGCTAGAACGACAACAAGCCCAACACACAAAAAGTGTGTGTTAACAAGAGCCGAGGAAATGCAATAAAAGCAAATAAGAAAAGCATACTTGTGGTACTTACAAGCCCAAAGGGTTTTGTTAAGAACCACATATCAATTTTCGCCCAAAAATATATTTGCATGATAATGGAAAGTGTCAAGATTTGAATGGAACTTGACACAGAAGACGCAAGAGTTAAATGAAACTCGAAGAAAAAAAAGGCTAAAAATGCAGCCACGAAACGCACACAAAAGCGACGCGTATTAAAGTTTTATATTACAGCAACTACTTTTGGCTAGAAGCTTGGGGCCCGCAGCGCATTATCAGCTAGGTTTTTTTTTTTTTTTTTTTTTACGATGGAAGCCACAGCGGAAGTCATTTGTCTGGCAAACAACAAAAGTGGCTTTTGCATGTGCTGTACTTGTTGTTGTTGTTGTTGTTGTTGTTGTTACTGTGATTACGTCACTGCCACTGCAGCAAGAGAGGGGCTTAAGGGGGGAGTGGCAGCCGCAGCTTTTGTCACATTTGACTGGGATGAGGCAGCTGCTGCAGCTGATGAGGCTGGCTCGCAATGTGAACGCAGCGTTTCCCATGGTCAAGCCTGATATATATACCACATATATATATACTATATACACGATATACATATATATAAAGAAGTACAGCTAACTGCGATCTGGTGAGACAGCAGGGCAGCAGAGTACAACTCAATCAAAGCGCAGCATTTGCTCTCAGCTCACAGCTGGGAACCGAGCGTGTCCATTACTATTTTGCTACCTGCTAGCTGCCACTTGCCACTCGCTGCTTGCCACTTGCCGCTTGCCACTTGCCGCTTGCCACTTGCCGCTTGCCGCTTGCCACTTGCTATTTGCTATTTTTGCCGTTGTATGACGCTGCGACAAGTGCGAGCTTTAGCCAAGAACTCGGATAATGGCAACAGCGGCAACAATAATAGAAATTAACTTGGCTACAAAAAGAAAATTTAAGTAAAAAAAAAATAAACGGCTAAAAGTCAGGCGATTAGCTGACCGTTTTGCAGATTTTTAGATATGAAACAGCAGCTAATGGAAATAGCGACAAAACGCAAAACATTCAGATTATATACAATTAGTCGCAAATTGTTATTCTCGAGAGATTGGCGATCAAATTAGCTCCCAACTACATTCAATAATAGCCGCGAATTTGGCTGCAGCTGGAAAGGAAGTGATCTAATTTGTGCAGATGAGTTTTATATGAGAACATGACTGTGGCATGTCAGCCATTAGTTTTCTGATTACGTTTTAAGTGAACATGGAGGACATGCAAAAATCTATACATTTAAAAGCAAGGCTAAAGACATAGCCTCTTACCTGTTACCTCCTCCTCTTGTGTTACGCAAAGCCAACAATTAACTGAGTCTTGGTCGGCAAAACCTTGAATTCCGCCTTTGGTTTATCAAGAAAGTGACAATGGAGGACATGTTCAAAACAGTTAGCATTTACACATTAATGAATGTATAGTAGCATTCCCTTAGAATAAACCGAATGTTGAAAACAATTAAAGTACAGCTAGAAATGTAAAGGACATACAAGACAAAGTAATCCAATTTGTGCAAATGCCGCGACTGTGTCATGTCAGTCATTAGTTTTCTGATTACGTTTTAAGTGAACATGGAGGACATGCAACAATCTATTCATTTCAAAGCAAAGCTTAAGACAATTCCTAGTAGGTCTGCAGACGACTTCAAAGAATAAAAGAATCTATGCACTGCTTTGCACAGCTGATGCTGCACAATCAGAAATTTCGTTTGTAATTCCCAATTGGTTATAGCTTTAACTGCATATGCATCCTTAAGAGAGAGAGAGAGAGAGAGAGAGAGAGAGAGAGAGAGAGAGAGAGAGTAATGGGATATCACCGACCCGATGGGGCAAGATTTAAGGCGTATCCGGCAAGCTATGCCCCTACTTATAGCTGGGCGTTGCCAGTGTTTCCACAAAGGTATGCTGAAAGCAAAGATTCTAGTAGGGACAAGCTATTATAATTTATACATAAGACACGACAAGAGTTGTGCTAACTGTTATCTGAACTGGTAGCCAAAGGACGATCATCTGGAGGGAGCACAGAATTGAAGACAGCTACAAATTAAGAGGAAAAAAGAGAATCTGTGTACTAACTATACCCTTCTGCTTCTGTATATTATGAAATCTCATTTGTAATTCCCAATTGGTTAAAGCTTCATGAGCATACTTAAATTTCCTAAGTATTAAGAATGCGTCATATTTCATTAATTTATTAATACTTTATTGTTTATTATTGATGCCTCAAAGCCATGTAATTTCATATGTAATTCTCAGCTACTTTAAGCACAAGTTCCCATAAACGCCTTTACGACGTGCGTGTGAGCAGAGATTTTGCTTATCGCCTCGCTTCACGGTTGTTGTGTTTGTTGCAGTTGCTGTGGATGCTGGCCGGGTTGATAGCCACTTGTAGGCAATCAAAGTACCGTTTCATCAGCAGCCAATACATAGACTACTTAAAGAATTTACACACACACATATACATATATATAAGTATATATTGTAATATCGCATCTAAATGATATGCAGTCCAGAGAATGCCGCCTTTATCAAGCGACGGCAGCGCCATAAATTTATGCTAAAATTTAAATTTTCTTAAAAGTAAAAAACGTGTTGTTGTTCCTCTCTGCATGTGTGTGTGTGTGTGTGTGTCGCCCTTAGGCCCAAAAGGTCATACCAAATGGGACTAGAGTTCGGTGACAAAATGTCACATAAATATTACATGAAGCGCAGCTGATAGGCAAATGTCACTGTTATTAAAATGAATAGAAAGAAAATGGTAACAAAGCGTGCATAGAAAATGTCATCAAATGCTGCTCTCCATTGAACGAACTTCCGAATATCTGTATATGTTGTAGTTTGCTACGAAAGCATCTAGCTTCGAGCAGAAGAACAAGCTAAGCAGATAAGACTGTGGAGGCACAACAAGTATCTTTGTGGGGTGTTCAGAATATGTAAGTCCACAAGCGCGAAAGCATACAAAGCACACAAATACATGCAGCTATTCACGTTGGCTGCCAACTTGCCGGCTTTGCTCGATTATAAGCAGAAATTCGGTGTGAATTGCATTGATTAATATTATGCTTAAATCTTAAATAAGTAAAGCTACCAAGCTAGCAGCCGGAACTCTCCTTGCAGGCTTTGCTAACTAACTTTTTCGCAAACGTTCTTCATAATTTGCAAGCAAAGGGCTTACAATTTCATCGAACATCTGGCAAAGCCAATGCAATCAAATGTAAGCAAATCTATCAGTTTTGTTCAAACATAGCAATAAACTGGTAAACGGTGTTCTAGTCGCGAGTGCCCGACTAGCGGATACTCTAAACCTTTTTCATCGCCTTAGCTAGAAAAAGATACTTGATTTGCATATGCATACTATTCTAGAAGCTAGCAAATTGGATGACTCTAGAACTTAAAAGATTTGCTCAAAGAACAGGATTTCGATATCGATTACTTGGAAACGGGGCAAGTTATCGGTTATCGATAATCATCAAAAAAATCATGCTGTGCGGGCACTAGGAGCACATGCGTTCAAATTGTCAAGTCCTAGCTTATATAGATTCTAAGATTCAGACGGACAGACAGGAGAACAGACGCAGGGCCATGGCTGGATCGACTCGGCTTTGGATGCTGATCAGGATTATATATACTTTATGGGCTCGAAGATGATGCCTGCTGTCAGTTACATACATTCACACATAACCATTATAAAAGAGTACGCAAAGCTAACAAGCTGACTTTGCTTAGTTTTGAGCGAATTGTCGATTAAAAGTTATGAACAGAATAAAGCGAGCAACTTAGCCGCTCATCGCTTTCAATTAAACTCCACGGCGATAATAAATAATTTTCATATTTAAACTAAGCTAGCAAATGCTTACAGTTTCAGCTTTCTGCCCACAAATTTGAAGATGCTGTCAAGAAATCATAACTTTAGTCGGTCAAAAACACAGTTTCAGTCTATTTATAAAATATTCCTTTGCTAATTCATTCACCGAAAACTTCTGCCTTTCATGAGCTACAAATTCTTTCAATAAAAAAAAAAAAAACAAATAGAAAAAAAAAAAAACTTGTCCACTAAATAAGCATTAACATCGTCTTGACTTCATTTTGTGTTATTTGTTTGCTTTCCGATTTGTTGTTGTTTTTTTTTTATTTCTGTTATTTGTTGGAAAGGCTGTGAATGCAGTCTGAGCTGGTAACCGATCGCATTTATCATCAAATTAGAAAAGGGGTAAAAATGGGTAAAAATGGGTAAAAGCCCAGACCCAAAGCGTTCTCTTTGCTGTCATGAATGGTTAGGCTTGGAATAGGGCCAGAATCCGAGCTTCAGCTTTAGTTTGCGTTCGAGTTCGGGTTTTTTCTTTATCAATCGGACGCCCTGCGGTGCGGCGTGTTGACGTCTCTCTTATTACAAGAGCCTCATTATGGGGCATTAGGGCTATTAGGAGCTATTATATGGCCAACAGAGCTATTGATGCCTTGTGTGCGCTCCTCTTTAGCGAGTGTCACAATAAGCCAAGGCGGCAAGGCGGCAAGGCATTTGCCTAGACATCAAATATATAAATATGTATATATACATATATATGTATGAATATATATTCTTCATAATATTGACGGCGAGGTCTGACAGTAACAGGAAGCTTTGGCTGGCAGGAAATTTGCGATTTAACACATTTAAAAGTTAAACGCGCACATGACACAATTAAATGGACAAACGGAGTTCAATTATCAGAGCGCACATGTAAACTCAAAGTCAAAGTTAATGGTTTTTAATTTCAGTTTACCTTGAACATTAAAAGCCGCAGCGATAACCCGCCCAGGCACCCGCCTCTGATTGCCCGCATAGCTGTTCTCTCTAGCACCCGACAAATGCTTCATTGCATAATTGTTGCCAAACTACGCTCAATGGCCCAAAAGCTACACGAAAGTTACATAAGTTCAAAATACGAGAAAAGACAATACAAAAGCTTGCAAGACACACTTATCAAATACCCTGTAGTTAACGAAGTTTTTCACTGACTGACTAACTGATTGATTGACTGACCGAGTGATTGACTCATTGACTGAATGACTGACTGACTGATTGACTAATTGACTGATTGACTGTCTAATGGACTGATTGACTGACCAACTGATTGACTGATCAACTGATTGACTGAGCAACTGATTGACTGACTGACTGACTGACTGATTGAGCGATGGACTGATTGTCTAAGTGATTGCTTGCCTGACGTTCAGACTGACTGATTAATTGACTGACTGACTGATGGCTGATTGATTGATTGACTTATTGACTGACTGACTGAAATGCACTTATCCTGTGTTGCACACTTCTTGCATAATCCAAGCTTTCTCGGTTGAAAGTGCGATTCAAAGATATTTTGATGAAAATTTGAGGTTTCGCCCTACATAATGAGAAGGTGTTTCAGCGATTTTGGAAATTCCACTCGCAACTGTGATAAACTGATCGGCTTCATAATCAGAGATCTTTCTAAACATTCAAACGTGTTGCACGCATTTCGCAAACAGCTTTCTAGTGTATTCTTTTATATCTATCATTCTTAACGTTTCAGAATCGCACGAAACAACTTATTTTTGGCTGCAGTGCAATTATATTCATATTTCATAAATAATAATTTACTGAAATAAAAACTTGTCCTGTAATAATAAATTAATAATATATATACTTTACAGGGTAACAGAAGACTACCCATTTGTAGTTTCTCATACAGCTGCAGGGCATCAAGAAGAAAAAACCAAACAGAGAGTGGAAAGGCATTGAGTACCTAGTCGGACTCTTGAGCGCGAGAGTACGGGGCTATGAGGTAAAAGTTACATAGAAATAGAAAACCCTGCGGCCCTACGTAACCGACAACAACAACAACAACAACAACGACGACGACAGCAACAACAACAACAACAACGACGACAACAATAACAACGACAGCAACCACAACAATAACAACAATCGCTTAAAGTAGTCCAGAACCTGAACGCAAACAGTGTTCAAGTGAGTTAAAAAGGCCAAAAAAATAAAAATACAAAAATAAAAAGTAGCCATAAAAACCCCAAAAGCCAAAGGCAAGCAACAAGTCAAAACAACAACAGCTCAAGCTTAGCGCGATTGCTGCACGACTAGACAATACTCTGTAAAGCACAGTGAAGCAGCTGTTGGATGTAAAATTAGATGTCATGATGAAGATTTGATACCCTTGTAGACATTTCGGCTCGTATATCCGAGAACAGTGAAGCTCGTAAAGGCTGAGTTTGATGAAAATAAGTTGGAGAAAATAATATATAGTGGCCCGATGTTGATAGGATATGGAAGGAGCATACGTCTTTAATGCAAAGCTTGGTCAAGATATCTTGATAAGCAAATACGTTTTCCTTACAAGAACCGACTTTTCGACCAATCGCTTCTATAATACTTGTCATAAATATATGAGGAACACAATGAAACTAATAAATGCCGAGTTTGGTCAAGATATCTTGATGAACAAAAGAGTTTTTCATACAAGAGCCTACTCTACAACCGATCATTCCTATGGCAGCTATATGATATAGTCGTCCGTTCCGCCCGATTTCGACATTTGTACTGTCTGCAACAGAAAGACGGACCTAGGCAAAGTTTCAGGACGAAAGCTTTAATACTGAGACAGACGGACAGACGGACAGACGGACATGGGCTGCATCATCTCGGCTGTTGATGCTTTTTTAGAAATTTGTACACATATGTCACATTTTGCTGCTGATGTAGCTTGTTCCAAAAATGTGCAAAATTTGTTAAATGCTCAAAAATCTGCTAAATTTCATCTTTTAGTTTTAAGCCAACAATTTGCTTGGCTAATTGAAATTACTTGACGTAGCGCAACAGAATAGGCCCAAACGATATAAAAAATACAATTTTCAAACGCTTAAAAGCGACCGCAAGGTACTAAAGCAGCAACAATAGCAGCAGCAGCAGCGGCAACAGCAGCAGAAACAACAACAGACAGCGCAGTTGTTGTTGTGCGCTTGTCGTGCTCGAATTCAAGTACACACACACACACAAAAAAAAACCGCCAAAGAGCGACGTCGACGACGACGGCGGCAGCAACTGCACGTGATACATTCATCATGAACTTGAATTTGAATTTAAAGTTTAATGGTAAAATCCATTGTTGTTGTTGTTGTTGTTGCTGCTGCTATTGTTGCTGTTGCTATCCGCTGTTGTTGTTGTTGCTGTTGTTGCTGTTGTTGCTATTGTTGTTGCTGTGACTGGCTGGCTCGCTGGCTGGCAACAATTTGCGAGCACTTGTTACCATTGTTGAGCTGAGCTCAACTCGCTGCGACTCGGCGCAAGGCGTTGCCCACGGCGCAGCTCACAAAAATATTTAACCAGAAATGTTGCAGCAACAGCAACAACAGCAACAACAACTACAGCAACAACAACAATTGCTGCTGCTTGGTTCTTCTGTTTTATGTTTTCCTTGTTTTTGTCACTTGCACTTGTTGGCTTCGTTCGGCATTGTCATCGCTGCGTTGTCCGCCGTTTATCTGTTTATCTGTTTATCTTGCCATCTCTTCTGTCGCGCTGCGCCTTATTGTATAACTGTCAAAGCCGAAAGGCTTAGGCGACCGCTGCCACGCCTACCCGAGCGGTGTGCTACCTGTGCTGTGCTGTGCACAAACGCCCACACAAATGCGCAAAAGCAAACGCCCAAAAAGGCTGCAACCAAAGGTGCACAGCAAGTTTGTTGCCTAAGTCTTTTGTTTGGCCAAATTTGTGCACAAGGGTTTTTAAGGGGTTCAGCCGGTGATTAGCCTGCTTCTATGTAGATACATAAATAGTTAAATTTGCGCCAAGCAAGAAGTTTAATAAATTATTCTGCCAAATATTCATAATATGATGCATGTGCGGCAAGTTCGTTGCCTAAGTCTTTAGATACCAACAGAGCTTTTCGTCTCAATTTATCCCCCAAAATTATCATATTTTGACCTATATATAGTCAAGTTTAATCTATTATCTATTTATCTATTAATTAATTAATCTAAATGAAAAGGAGATATTTTTCTGACATTTGCCCTTTGCTGATTTGTGAGAATTGTAAAGCTCGTAAATGCTGAGTTTGATGAAAATAACGCAAAAAACAGAATATTTTTCGATACAAGAACCTACTTTTCGGTCATTCGATTCCCTGGCAGCCTAATGATATAGTGGGTCGATCCGGCCGCTTCCGACATTTGTGCTGCCTGCAACAGAAAGGCGGACCTATGCCAGGTTTCTTGGCTGAGAGACTAGTTCGCATAGACAAAGGCAGCCGGAAAGATGGACATGGTCTATATCAACTCGGCTGTTGATGCTGATCTAGAATAAATATATATATAGCTTAAGGGGTCGGAGAGGTCTTTTTCTACATGATATAATATAATACCCTCTACAAGAGCACAAACAGAAGAATTCCAATGCCAAAAAAAGTGTTAAGAAGTCCGATTGAATATCTCCGCCGCAAACAGATTAAAGTGAAGCGAAATGTTTTAGGAGCATACGAATAAATCAAATATATTGAAAGAGTCGCTGACTAAGATACAAACTCGCTAAGCAGCTAGACAAAAGTAATATACAAAATAAAAAAAAAAAAACTATTCGTACATGCAGTACCTATACGATCCGGCCCATTCTGAGCTGCCGTCGCCTGATTAATATGGCAAACAGGTCTAAAAAATAAAACACAATATATAAAAAAAAACAAAGGGAAAACAAAAAAAACGTGCACAACGTCGCGCAACTGTTGAAGGTACAACGACATTACGAGCAGCGACTGAGGAAGGGAGAGGACGAGGGGGAGAGGTAGGGGGGGCTACCCGGCGCGGTGCGCTCTTTAAATGAATTATGAATTAAGTTTTTCGACTTGATGGCCACGTTGGCAACTAATTTCGACCTTGCATACAATTTTAATTAAATTTTTTTTTTTTTCATTTATTTTTACTTTATTTTGTTTTTTTTGCCTCTTTTCGTCAATTATTGTATTGCACACATATAAACATTTGTTCATACGCATATCTGCGCGCTTGCAGAGCAAAAAAAAAAAAAAGAGGTGTTGACAGTTCGGCGATGCGCATTTTGTAATGTGCGAGACGTGAGGTGCATCCCCCTTCCCCCGTCACCGTCCCATCAACAAAGGGCTGCGCTTGTTGCCGCCAGCTGAACTGAAGCATCAAATACTTTTTGAAAAAAAAATGCTCGCAACTTCAACACACAAAACGGATCTTAATCGTATAAATGCTCAGCCTCAGACACGGGCAAATGCGTTCCGGACTAGCTTCGGTTTTTATGCTCAGATCTTAAAGAAATTTTCGGCGCATAAAGCCTGAGCCAAAGCTCAAGAAGGAGGCTCCACAATATGAATACTTTACAAACAACTGAAATGCTTCTCAACTGTCGATGCCAATACGAGAATCTGCCTTAACAATTTTGGTGTGAATAGCTCTTATAATCTACGAGTTATGCTTAAAGGATCAAATCTCAACATCGATATTTATCGATAATAAGAAATTGATGAGAGATGTCGAGATGTCGGCGTATGTTATATAAGACTGCATATAACAAAATTTAAGTCTCTAGCTTTTGTAAGTTCTCAGAGAAAAAGAAAGATGCGTTGTGTTCTGAGGCGAATCCAAAAGCTGGCGAAATCTAAGCGATGAGGATCATGCAAGGCGAGCCAACCAAGATACTTTAAAAATTAAAAATAAATGCTTAAAAAATATTAAACAAATTCTCAATATGCTCTTTTAACATCACTTTCCAAGACGTATCCAAAAGCTCAGCGAATGCTAAGTGATGAGGATCATGCAAGGCGATCCAGCCAAAAAAAAACGAGCCAAAAATAAGCAATACAAATAAACGGGAAATTTGTTATTTTTGTTCACCAACAACCCATCTAAAAGATGTAAGTTTCTCTATAAAATGTTCGAACTATTTTCTAAAAGATTATATACGCGTGGCCATTTAAATATATTATTTAAAGATGCCCCGTTAAATTACTCAAACATCAAAAAAGTTTTTAAATTGCGATTTTAATAAGATATTAAATTTTTAAAAAAAGATATGAAACACGCTTTTAACGTCTCTTTCTGAGACGCACCCAAAAGCCCGAGGATTCTAAGTGATGAGGATCATGCGAATCCAACCAACCAAAAAATGCAGCGATAAATCACAATACGATTAAATGTAAAAAGAGAAAGAATTTCGACAAAAAAAAAAAAAATTTGTTTAAAAAACAATTTAACTCAAAAAAACCATACTACTTTAAATATTTATAAATAATTTTTGAGCTTAAAAGATAATAAAAAAATAAATATATTTCGAAAATGTCGAGATGATATACGCGACTCCAATTCCAGCAAACGCCCTGCTCAAAAATAAATTGTATGTAACGCAAAATAAGACGAAAATAAAAATAAACGAAAATAAGAAAAATGTATCAAAAATAGATGATAACAATAATAATAGAAAAGTAAACACAAGAAGAGGAAAAAGAGTTCTGTACTCGACGAGGCACTGAGCCAGACTGAGCATGAAAAATGTTCTCCTTTTGTAGGTCAAACATTTGAAGCATTGCAAAAGCCTATTTTGATGGTCCAGAAACTTTTTTTGCAACTTTCAGCTGACCAAAGGCTACTTCGATGTGTAACAACAAAAAAAGGAAAGGACAATGTAACTATGTGAGTTGTTGTTGTTGTGAACCTACTAATTGCAGAATTTGATGAAGATATCTTGAAGAACAGAAACGTTTTTCAAAGGAAAACAAATGCCGAGTTTGGTTGTCCTTGAGATGTCCTTGCGACAGACAGACGAACAGACAGATGTCCTGATCTGAATATATGTATATACCCTATTGGGTCACACTTTGCTGTCCGTTTAGAAAATGGCTAAATAGAAGCTAGAAAAGTCAACAGAGCCTAATTGATGTCTCGGAAAAGCTTTCAATTCAATGGCCAGAACCAATCTATCGAACGAATTATGGCCACAATAGACATGCCACATGCCACCAAGAGAGACAATTTATGGCGCAATGATGTGGTTGGGAGGGAGGGGTTTGGCGGTAAGGGGGGGGCGGCAGGGCTATAAGTACCCCACACTAATCGCCGCACACATAGCTCGAGTTAAACTAAAGCATTGGCTCGTCTTAGACTTAATGTGGATCTTCTACTCTGCCAGCTGCGCTTTCCATATGAGCGTCAACATAAATTAGCATAGGTAAAACCACTATATAGCCACAACACCCCCCCCTCTCCCCCCACCCCTATATCTGCACTCTACACGTAGCCGCAGCGTCCATTGATATATATATTGGCTGTTCATTACAGGAAAAACGCACGAGCCACCAGCAAGAGACATGGCCAAAAGGGGGGGTATATTGGGTTGGAAGAGTAGAGCGGGGAGAAGGGGGGAAGAGGGGGGGAGAGGGGAGGGGGGCAGCGGGGGGTTGCGGTGGGAGTTGTTAAGGTGAGCAAAATTCCTGCGTCAGAAAAAAGTGAAGCGTTCATAAAACGGCACAAAAGGAAACAGCCAAACGACAACAACAAGCGACAAGCGACAGCATCTGGAGCTAAGGAAACTGAGGAACTGCGAAGATGCAGTCAAGATTCCAACTGGACCAGGGACGAAACGGTATACATGACGGTGGGGCGGCGAGGGGCCAGGGCAAAGCGTTGGGAAAAGCAAAAGCAAAAACGACAAACGCGCAAAAGATGTAACCAAAGTCCGAAGCGCAAGAACTTTAGCGCAAAAAAAAACAAGGAGAGAGAGAGAGAGAGAGAGAGAGAGAGAGAGAGAGGGAGAGAGAGGCGACGCAGAAGATCAAGACGAGGACAGGCGCTGCCTTGGGTTGGGTTGGGGTGGCGGGGGGCGGCAGCTGAGGGGTGTGGCGGAGTGAAGTAGGCTTGGGTTGGGTTGGCACTGGGGGATTGCGATGGCCAAGGCGACTTGGGGCTGGCTGGATCGGGCTTGGTTGCGTCGTCTTCAAGCGCATTGTTGTTGCTGCTGTGCTTGTTGTTGTTGTTGTGTTGTTGTTGTTGTTGTTGTCAGGCGTGTGCGCCGTGAATCCGCTATAACAGTGTTAGTACGTTAGTAGGTATACAAACAGGTAAAACAGGTATTCCGGCCGCTCTTCATTTACTTTTTTTTTTGTTTTTGCGCCGCCGCCGCCGTCGCTGCCGCTGCCACTGCTGCTGCCGCTGCCACTGCTGCTGCTGCTTCTTATATTTCTTCTTACTTCACTTTACTTTAGCATTATTTTAGCGAAAAGGCGGCAGCAGCAGCAACAACAACAACAAGAACAAGTGAGCACGTCGCCGTCGATGACGACAATTGAGCAAATAAAGATAAAAAAAAAAAAGAGAGAGAGAGAGAGAGAGAGAGAAGAAGAAGAGGCAGAGAAAAGTGAAGCAAACGCAAAGAACAAGCAGAAAGGAAGCAACGGCAAGGTGCGAGTAGGAGCAGGAGGAGCAAACAGCCGCGGCATATTACATGGCGACTGCGAGAGCGAGAGAAAGGGAGTGGGAGAGGGCGGGCGAGAGAGAGCTAGAGAGAGAGAGCGTGGCCAGCAAGAGAGCAGGGGCGCGAGAGAGCAAGAGAGCAGGCCCAAAGAAAACACATTCTTAAAGACTGCAATTACCGCACAGACACGGCAGAAGATCATAATGAGGCCCATAATGATGAGCCTGATGATGATCATGATCATGATGATGATGATGATGATAATGAGGAGCAGCCCAAGTTGGCGCACGAAGCAGAAAAAAGTGTGTGTGTGTGCGTGTGCGTGTGTGCGTGCGCACTCATGCGCAAGACACACACACACACACACATACACACAGAGAGCCGATAAGAAATGTACACACACACACACACAGGCATAGGCATACCTGTCATAGCAAGCCACAAGTGACCCTGGCCTAGGTCTACATTATTAACTAGGATTTTTATAACGCGTAATAACCATAAGGAAAATACTTTTAAATGAAATCCAAATGAAAAGCAGCAAAAGAAAAGCTGATTAAGCGCATCAACAGAAGAACGCAACACAAAATAAATTGCATAATAACTATATAAAGAAATGAAAAACACAAGAAGAAAATTGTAAAAATAAATTAAGACAAAATGGAAAAGTAGCTAAGTTCAAGCATAGGGCAAATCTTATGATAGGAATAACATAAAGAAACAGAATAAGGGCAAAAGAAAAATATATATTAAAGTGCATAAAGAAAAACGATAAACGATAAAATTATTAACTGAAAGCATTTTATCTATGGGATAATAATAAATATTTAAAAAGAAAAAAGTTTAAGCACATAAGTATTATACAAATTATTTGAATCAACAAAATTGAAAGAATATGTTGAAAAAATATATAAATGTGATAAATGTAAATAAATGTAACATAATACATAATATAATAAATGTGATATATCAATTTATTATTTAAAGTACAAAATATTCCGAATTCGTTGAAAAATATTTATTTTTTAAGAAGATTTGAGAGGAAACAGAAAGGAAATGACCCAAGTCCAATTGGGAACAAGCGCCCGATTGGTATCGGCAAACTAGTCTAGATCTAGATTCCAGTCCCCATATGCAAGACACTAAGAAAGATTCTAGTCCCCATTTAGACGAAGTCTCCGAAAGTATCTGTTCTGTAATTAAATATTATAATATTGGCGTACGAACAGATACTTTCTGAGATAACCGCGCAGAGCCCATCTAAGTCAGATACATTCTGCTCCTTGGCAAGTGAAACTCGAGCTTATACAAAGTACATCATCTCAAGTGAAGAGAGAGTAATTAGACAAAGATTCGAATTGACTGGAGAAGGGACTATTTCACAATCTTCTAACCCCTTATGGGAATTATAAAGTTATATAGAGCATGGCGCCCGAGCAGGGACTCCCACACAAGAACCTAAGCTAAGGAGAGAACAACTAGTTGAAAATTCTAAGATTAACCAGAGCTAAATTCTAGATGCACAGACTGTAATTTATAGAACATAAAAAACACTACCCTAATATAAATTTGTATGGCGCCCGAGCAGGGACTTTAAATAAAATTCAAATAAAATATTTTAGCCTAAAATTGAGCCAAACGCGTGAAAGCAAATCAAAAGCCTTGAAATCAAATGAATTCTATAAGAATAAAATCTCAGCCAAGCAGGATTTTTCACTTGCCGCTGCTGCTTCTGCTGCTGCTGCTGTTGTTGTTGTTGTCGCTGTTGCTGCTGGCTTGCAAAGGGCAGAGCACTTGCATTTGGTTAGCAGCGGCATTTGAGTGAGAGTGAAGTTGGCGCAGGAACAACAACTACAACAACAACAAGAGCAACAACAATTAGTTAAGAAACGCGCGCAGCTATAAGGCAGCTAAAAACGCTGCACCGACGCTGCCTCTGCCGCTGCCGCTGCCACTGCCGCTGCCGCCTCGACGCCAAAGTCAGAGTCACAGTCAAAGCCACTGCTAACAGGTATTTGATGTGCTGCGCTCTCTCGCCGTCTTTTGCTCTCTCGCTCTCTCGTTGCGTTCGTGCGCTCTCTGCGCCGCATGCTTGGCGCACACAGCTACAAAGCTAGCTGTAAATTTGTTACGTCGCCGCGCTGCTTGCCTGTATGTGTACGTATGCGTGTGTGTGTCACACAGGTGTGCGCGCTGGCTGCGGCGAATTCGCTCCGTTTGCAGCGCTTACATCACACGGCCCAGCCAAGCGCGCACACACACAAGCGCGCGAGCAAAGTGTGTGAAATAACGTTAGTTGCCGTTGCCCTCGCACTCGTGTGCGCTAGAACGAGAGGCGGCACCGTAGAGCGAGAGAACGGGCGGCAAAGCGTGAGCGAGAGAGTTCGCGCTGATACGTGCGGCGTTCACGACGTCGACGACGGCGACGACGACGGCGACGGCAACTCTCGCCGCAATCTTATTGCCATTCTAAGCGCGTTCTAAGCGCTCATTACAAGCCGACAACGCCGCTGCTTCTTCATTTTATTGCCCACACACGTACAAGCGCACACACATACACACACACACACACGCGCGCGCACACACACACACCTGTATGTAGGCAGCGAGTGCGAGGCGCGTTGCCAACTATTTTGCCGTTTAATTTCGCTTATATGGTACTTATTGACGTTCTGTTCTTGTACTTCTTGCGTATCTACGCGTCTTCGTAGTTACACACACACACACACACACATGCACATACGCACACACACAAACATACAGCTGTTGATAATGTTGAACTGAAATTCTTAAAGGGTCTGATGAGAAGAGACTTTGGTCAGGCCGCGAATGTTGTACGCATGCAGATATACATAATATGTATTCATATGCAATTAAAGAGCATAATGCAACTCTGAGGCGCTAACAAAAGACTTAGGCAACAAACTTGCTATACCATAATTAAGATCATAATGAGCAAAAGTTTAAATTGCGAATTGTGCGTAAAAGCCGTCAAAAACATCATAAAGTCTATAAATGGTTTCAATATATATTTTCTCGTCCACAGTAATGTATCGCTAACAATAACAACTTTTTCTTGGCCAGAAAATAAATTAGCCCTCGCATCTAATGTCAAAGTAAAGTCAAATGTTTGCTCTGCAATTAAAATACTTGATATCTGAACGGCAAAGTAAACGCATTTAACACTTTAATTGTGCAGGGATTTTAATAATGTTGTTTAATCTTTCAACAAGCTCACAAGTGTCAATAACAATTATTAAAACATTTAAAAAAAAATCGGATCAAATAGTATTTTTTGAAATTTCAATATTCAAACAAATTAAGAAAGTACTAAGAAGCAGAAGCTTACATTTTTACGAGATAGTTCGTCATTTCTCTACATACTATTCCAGCCTTTTTTTTTAATCATTTACTAAATTTATTTATTTACATATTTTAGCTATAGTTGAAAATTATTATATATAATATATTATTGTCATTAATTAAAAGAATAAAATTATTGCCATTATTAAATTTATCGTTACTTTTATTATTTTTATTATTGTTGCTATTATTGTGGCTATTATTATTTTTATTATTATTTAATTGTTATTATTTTTTATTGTTATTGCTATCATTATTCACCTTATCATGTTCATTATTGATAATTTCTCTAATATAACTATTATTTTCATTAATATTTCATTATCATTATTATTTCTTCGTTATAAATTATACTATTATTATTATTTTTATTATTATTATTATCATTTTTTACTTTTTTATTATTATTATTATTATTATTATTAGTATTATTATAATTATTATTTCTATTATTATTATCAGTCATATATATAGAATGGATAATATATCCTAATATTTCCCATATAGCATCTTACAGTTATCTGCTGCATATCTGTCCATATCTTTACCAAGTCTTTAGCCACATTTTGGGCATTTATACGCTTGTAAAATCTTTGAAAAATATTATAATTTTTTCTTTATGCTATATCATTTGCAGCCAAATGCTCAGTTCAGAGTCAAGACCAAAGACATAACAACAACAGCAGCAACAACAACAGCAACAACAACAGCAACAACAACAGCAACAACAACAACAACAACAACAACTTTAAGCAGCTCTAAGTACAACAAGTACAAGCCAAACGCAAACACACAAAACGAGTAAAACATCCCAACCGGCAAATGGCCAAAGCAACGACGGCGACCAAAGCGAGCAACAGGCAAAAGCAGCAACAACAACAACAACAACAACAACAACAACAACGGCAGCAGCGACGCCAGCGACGATAAAACATTACCTCTACCTTGACTCTGAACCAACAAGAAAAACACACACACACACACACACACATGGCGGCGAATTAAATAAAAAAAAGAAGAGACGCAGCGAAAAAAAAAACTGCATGAGAAACGTTATGTGAGCGAAATGAAGCAAAGGCAGCAACAAAAGCAGCAGCAGCAGCAGCAGCAGCGGCAGCGGCAGCGGCAGCCGCAGCAGACGCAGTCGAAAACACTCTCACTCTCTCTCGATCCTCGGCAGCGACGTCGGGCAGCTCAGGTGCTCAGCCGCTGAAAACCGTTCGCCGTGCACAGTTACAAGAGGCAGCAGCAGCAAAAACGCGAACAGAGCCGAAGACGCAGCCGAAGCGTGTATCTTCGCCCTGACTCACAGACGAAAGCGAACTTGAGCGAGCGTGCGCGCTCTCTCCCTCTCTCTCTCTCTCTCTCGCTCTCTGTGTGTGTGTGTGTGTGTGTGTGTGTCTGAAGCGCGGCTTACGGTGTTTTGCGTTCGTCGCCTGAATTCGCCTCTAAAACTAACTGAGTTTGTTGTAGCCGCTGCCGCTGCCGCTGCCTTCGCTGCTGCCGTTGCTGCTACTGCTGCGTCGCGTCGCTGCGCAGCGGTATTGCTTGACTTTGGCCTAACTGCTCAGCGGCTGGCACCGCTTGAATACAGTAAGAGGCGAGCCGGCGTTGTGAATGCACGTGTTTTGTCGCTGGACAGCAGAACCTGCCACAGCCAACACACAACTTTGGCAAAGAAAAAAAAAAAAAACGGTTACAATTTACAAGCGCAGAACAAAATCGCGTTTAAAAAAAAAACAGAAAAAATATCAAAACTCAAAAGCTGACAAAAAATTGAATGAAATATAAACATAACAGTTGCAAATGCAAATGGCGAATGAGTAATAAAATTGATTTATTTGACAAATTTTTGTTTTGTTTTTCAAAGTGCGCTATATAAATATATATAGCATATACATATATATGCAAGATTAAAACAGCATAAATCCAAATCCTCTGGAAATGATGAAGAAACACAAAAAAATAAACTGAGCCGAGCTCAACAACAACAACAACCACAACCACAAATAACACCGGATTTATATATAAAATCGAAATATATATATTTTTTTTTTTTACCAATCGCTTAACTGATCAAAACAAGAAGAAGCAGAAGAGTTGGCAGAACAACAATAACAACAACAACAACAACAACTGCAGCCACACACAGTATTAAACAGACACGCACTTGGATTAGTGTTTTGTTTACTGTGCCTGTGTGTGCATGTGCATGTGTATGTGTATGTGTGTGTGTGTGGGTATGTGTGTACGCGCGCGCGTGTCTTAACAAACAAATAATAACAACCAAAAACAACAACAACAACAACAGCAACAACAACAACATTAACAAGTTAGCCCGCAAAAATGCCGAAAATCTTTCTGATCAAAAATCGGCTGCACCAGCAGCAGCAGCGCCTGCTCGAATCCCAGAATCTGCTGCAGCACAAGGCGCAGGACGATGAACGCTGCCTGGTGCCGCCGCTGAGTCCCAGCGCCGGGGCATCGAGCCGCGAGCAGGCGCCGCCATCGCGCACGCCGACACCAACGCCCGGGCCTGCGCCGGCGCCGTCGCCCGTTCCGGCACCGGAACCGGAGCCGGAGGGTCAGGCCCAGGCGGCGGAACAGGAACAGCCGCTCAGCCTGACAGCGGCATCGACGCGCAAACGTTTCCATCATCGACGCCATTATTTTGGCCAAACGCGACTCAGTCTCGAGCTGGCCCAGGAATCCGGCGCAAATTCCAATCTCAATCCGAATGCCGAGAGCAGCAACAAGTCGCCAGCGACGCCCGAGCAAGTTCAAAATGGTAAGTTGATATCCCGCCAGCCACAAGAGAACCGAAAAGCTCTTAAAGTGGCTGCGATAAAAACAAAAGACTTAGGCAACAAACTTGGCAAACATTCAGCTCAGTTCGTTGCCTAAGTCATTTGCTGTGCACCATTTTATTAGCCCTATGCAAATCTGCTCAAATAACATGCACAAAAGAATGCACATAAAAAAACAAACAAACAAACAAAAGACATAATTGATGAAAAAAAAAACAAAACTTTTAAGGGAAACAAAATTCTTTTTAACTTTCTTCAATTTGAACTAAACTTGAGATTGGTTTCACGTTGTTTTTATGTTCTGTTTGTGTTCAAAAGAGTTCTTTGTCCAAAATCAGCTAAAGTTCGTTTATATTTAGCATTCGCTTTAGAAAAACTTAATTGAAATTCAATTTGTTTGAGCCATAGAAATTTGGGTGTTCCGCCCCTGAGTACCTATCTGTTGTTGCTTGGGTGTTCTTCTCGGCAGGTTTCGGAATCCAATACAAATTTATGTCTCAATTTTGTGCTGGGAATCAATTTTACGACATTAAACGCAAATTGAAAGCACGAAATGGTTTTTTTGAACTGGAAAATTATAATTTTCAAGCGATCAAAGTTTAGTTTTTATTGCAAAAATCTTTGATAAAAACTTAGTCAAAGAAGAAACTGAAATTGTTTGTTTCTTGAGTGCAATATTTACACTTTATTCAAACTGAGACGAAAAAAAAAAAGCTCAGCTGCAAATTTGTTGTTACTTTTTATTTCTTCTTCTGCAATAAACAGTTAAGCAACTAGAAATGTTTTTAAAGAAACTTCAAACTGTAGCCTAGGCAGCCCCAATTGGAAAATCTAACTAGAATTCTCAGAACTCGGTACCTGTCAGATATTCTATTTTAAGACATTTCTCATATAGGCACACATTTTGCTGCATATTCGAAATAATTGATATTAGGCAGAACATTTTTAATTTAATAATATGAGCTATTTGGTATTCCGAAATTTTGAAAGAGTTTTTCGAATACTTTTTTTCTTGGTAAATACCATATATTATATAATATTCTATTCGAGTCGTGTTCTCCAACGTGTTGATGTCTAAAACGAATGAGCAGCTTTTATTCATATAGTTCCCGGATTATATTCTTATTATAGAATATATGTATTATTTAACAATTCAATTTTTGATGTCTATTTGTCTATCCATCTATCTAAACATCCCTATCTAGCCATCCATCCATACATCCATCCATTTATCAGTCTAGCTATATATCCATCTCTCTATTAATCTAGCTATCTCTGTAAACTTTCTATTACATCACAGATTCGTTTTCATGAGACTACAAATATGCCCAAAACATGAAATCCTTTTGGTGAAACTTCTATCAAAACATATTTCTAAAATCTGTTTATATCATTTTTGCATTAATTTCCATATGACTGCAAATATGCACACAATGTAGTCTCAGTTGAAACCCTTTTCGAGAAACTTCTCTCAAAAAATACATTGCTTAAGTCTGTTAATATACCCTTTGTATTCCCTGCGACACAATCTTCCCAATACGCTTAACTTGGCACTGTGCTGAGTTTTGCTCCTTTTGTACGATTTTTGTTGCATGTTTTCGCATTCCATTTGAGCTTCTACGAACTTTCGATAGCATCGAGCTATGTTAGGTAACTATTCTATGCTGTGTTACAATTCAAAATCTTTGGCGTGCTGGGCTGTGCCTTAAGGACAAACACATTTCCTGCGCATTTGTTACACTTCCAGCTCATTACAAAGAAAACAAAAAGCTGACAGGCAAATAAATGCTTATGACCATATAATAGCTACAAATCAGTCAAGACAAATGCTGATGGCTATCTACAGTCTACAGCGGGCTGTGCTAGCCAAAAAGCTACCAATTCAGAGCTTCAAGCCAAATAACAACAACAGCAACAACAACAGCAACAACAACCGACAACAACAAAAGCAACAGCAACAAATTAGGCAGCGTCGAGCGTTGAGCGTCTCGAGCATTTGTTGACGCCCACACGACACGACCCTTGGCTTGATTTTTATATTTCTGTTTAGATTCTACGCCGAATCTTTTGGCCAACATCAATCACTTTCATTGAATTGCCAAACAGAAACGAAAGGCAAGCAAGCAACAGGAACAACAAAAAGCCACAATTTATACAGTTCAGTTCTTTCTAGTCCATCTATTCGGCGTCTTATATAATCGCCGGGGCGGCTTATTAAGTCATTTCGTAGCCGCGCTTCACCCTTGTCCATGACTCCAAGATTTATAAAAATCCATATTTACACACACATATATACATATGTACATATATACATCTGGTCGGCATATCAATATATTCCAAACGCATAACTTTCTTTTTGCGACTAAACAGAATTTATGAATTTCTTGAAAGTGAATTTTTACGCAGATATTTCTTCGGTTTTTTTTTTTAATCTATTTTTCGTTTTGTTGCCAGTTTTAGTTTTATTTTCCTATATTTTTGTTCACTTCGCTGCGTGCGTGTGTGTGTGCGTGTGTGTGCGTGTGTGTGTGCATGAAGTTCGCTGTCAAGTTCGCTGCCTAAGTCTTTTGTTTCACATCGTCTGCGTCTTAACTGCCCTTTGTCTTTTTTTTTTTTTTTTTATTTTTTTGCGCAAAAATATCATAATTACATGTAGGAATAAGTATAATAAACCGAATAGCATAGAATGGAGTGCATAAAATAGAATGGAATAGAGTGGAATATTATATGGCATGCTATTGCTGTGGACTGCGGCGAACCGAAGGGGGTTGGCGGGGGGGCGGGCGAGCGGGCGAGCGAGCTAAAGTGATGTGAAGTGAAGTGGCGTGGCAAGTGCTGTGGAAGTGGATGTGGAAGTGGAAATTGCTCGTCGTTGTGTTGTGGAACCCAACCGCAGCTTAAATCACACGCAGCCACCAAACAGCACTGTGTGTGTGTGTGTGTGTGTGTGCGTGCGTGTGTGTGTGTGCAGGCAGAGAGCTAAAGATCAGCTATAATATGGAAGCTGAAATTTGAGTTGGATGTTCTTTAACCTAATCACAAAAGCCATCAACCAAATAAAATGCAAAAAAAAAATGTCTTCAAAGGAAAATGGCAAAAAAAAGAGATACAGAGAAATATAGAAAAATAAATAAATATAGTGTATAAAATATTTTATAAATATTTGTTTAAATGAAGAAACACAATTTTGTCTTAATTTGTATTTTCCGTTATTTTCGGCTGTACATCTTCGGGGCCAATATTTTACACGTCAGGAAAGCATTTTTTTAAGTAGGTTATAAAGTCGAATTTGTGGAATGTAACTTTCGGAGAAAATGAGAATCAGTTAAATAAAGTCAAACTTAACAATATTTATTCCCTTTTATAGTTTTTTTCCCGAAAGCTTTCCTTCTTAAAGCTTTCAACAAGTCTTTGATTTTCAATTCATTTTTATAGTTTTTTTGCTACAATTATCCTTGGAACTCTTTAGAATTCTCAACTGGTTGAAGCCGGCCAACTTCTATAGCTTACTGTTATAATTCTTTCTTATGGCAAATGCCTTTATTTTTATTTAACCTGAGCCGCCCTGTGGCAAGCCACACACACGCGCACACACACACACACACACGCACACACACCCAGTTGGTTAGTTGTTAACGTTCCTTCTGTGCAGGCCTTGCATTACGGGCCTGACTCACTGGCTCAGTGGGCTCTGCCTTAGCGGTTAGCGGCCAAGAACTTCACACAGTTGAGCGCCACACACACACACACACACACACACCAAGACGTGCATAATATATGTATATATATATATATAAAGTTAGTTAAAGTTGGCAATGGGCAAATTATATAACAATGTGCTCCAGCGCCTAAGCCACAAATCTCTTTTGTGAGCCCAAGCAAAAGTACAAGTTGAGAGCAGCTCTCGAATGGGCAGTAAAACAAATGAGAAAAGAAGATGAAGTTGAAGCAACAGCCGCAGCAGCAGCAGCAGCAGCAGCAGCAGCGGCAGCGGCAGCGGCAGCGGCAGAAGTGGAAGTGGAAGCAGCAAAAGGCCAAAGATAGGTAGCTCTAGCAAAAGTAGCAGAAAACTTGCAGCTAGCTGAAGCACATCATGAAAATACTGATGATGATGATGATGATGATGATGATGATGATGGGGCAGGGTCTGGGGCTGGGTTTTGCGCCGTTTCGCGCAGCGTGTGTGTACATAAGCCCAAGTTGACTTTGGGCGTTGCTCCTCATGCGGCCATTTGGCCAAAGCGCAAGGCACAAACGCAAAGGCAAAGGCAAAGGCAAAGTCAAGGCAACAAGCGGCAAACAAAAAGTGGTAGAACCAGTAAACCAGGCAGCAGCAGCAGCAACAACAACAACAACAACAACTGGCAACACGATTCTTGGCAAGGGCATGCCACACGAGAGATGTAGATGGCCACAGCGACGACAAGAGTCGAAAAGAACAAAACCAAAGCGTACAGAACGTGGCCCAAACCGTGTCTCAAGTGCAACATAATGTTGGCTGTTGTTGCCACGGCCATAATTGCTGTTTGCCAGCGTCTCTGATTTAGCTCCCATACACACACACATACACACACAGACACACACATAAACACACAGACACACACATACACACACAGAACCCTGAGTACTTGCCTTATAAATATACATGCATATGGAGCTGGAGCTACAGCTAGAATCTATGCTCGGCTGCACAGTGAAAAATAAAATAAAACGTTAAAAATGTTGCTTATTTTCATTCCTTTTGGCTTTCAATTAAAGCCCCGCCAAATGCTCGCCCAGTTGGCTTGGCAAAAGCCGTTTAATTGCCGCCAGATTTGGGGCAAGGGGTGCGCGCGGGCAAACGAGCGACCTTCCCGGTTCGAATCCCCATTTTATATGAAATTCGAATTTCAAAGTTTTTCGCAATTTCATGTTTCATTTTTAATGCAAACTTTACGAGTAATTAAATGAAATAATAAAGTAATTAAATAAATTAAAATAACATAAAATCAATAAAAAAAATACAAATAAATTAAATTAATTAAATAAAATAAAAAAAATAAATAAATAAAATATATAAAATATTTATTCATTTATATAATATTTATTTATTCAAATTATAATGAGCAACATGATGGATTTGAACCAGTAACTTTTCCATCGACTTTCCCAGTAACGAACAAACTTTTACATACATTTTCATATTTAAACCAACATTTTTTGCTCTGTGTACTCTATAAATATACAAAAGCTAGACCAGTAATTGCATTCTGCTAGTCCACAGAAAGATGGAAAAATGCTCAAGTGTTGCGTGCCACAAGTGGCAGGCATAAATATTCATATGCAATATATACTATTAATATATATAAACAGAGAGAGAGGGAGAGAGGGGGGAGAGCGGGAGAGAGAGAGAGGCGCGACCTTAAGACAAGGTCTGCTGCGCGCGGCTTAAAATTCCTAGAACAACAACAACAACAACAACAACTACGACTACAACAACAACTACGACTACAACAACAGCTGCCCAGCTAACTGCGCCAACTTCCTGTACCTTATTTTTCGTTGCTTTTGGCCAAGTTTTTAGCAAAATTTCACAATCGTTTTATTGCCATCTTTTCATTTCATTTCATTTCTTTCTGCGGGCCAGTAAAGTAAAAGTCAATAAATTCAAAGGAAATTCATTGATAAAGTCGCCGCGATAAGTCAACATTGGCCGTTTAGCACTTGATAACAACAACAACAGCGACAACAACAACAGCGACAACAACAACAACAGCGACAACAACAACAACCTGCGACAGCTCTGGCAGCTGTTAGAAGCCAGTCGAAAAAAAAAAAAAACAGAAGAAAGAAATAAAACGTTCAGAGTTCAATGAAGAGTTGACGCCGCCGCGTACACGCAGATGTTACAACACGCGGCCGGAAGTTAGCGAAAGGTTGCAAAAGTTCTGCTGTCATTTATCTCTCTTGGCCCGCTGGCTAAGCCCGCTTCATAAGCCATGGCTAACCAAACCCTATGCCACATTACGAGTAATGCCAGCAATGGGCAACAACAGCAAAAGTCAGCTGCAAACGTAGCCAAATGAAGAATTGAAACTTCTCACTTTCTGGTTAGTCTTAAGTTTGATGCGTCTTAAAAGAAGCTCAAAGCTGAGTTTTAAGAGTCAGAGATTTTGCTGTACACAAAAGCCCAAAAAGCCCCTTTCCCTCGATTCAACAATTAATTTGTCAAATAGCTTTGACATCTAAAGAAATGACATAAATAATAATATTATTGTCGCAAGGCGCGACAATAAAATGTTTCCAAATAACATACGAGTCTAAGATGTTAAGAATGTAAAGAAAATCGAACTTCTACAGTATAAACATATATTATATTATCTGCCCAAAAGAAACAACATTTGATAAGCCAAAGTTGCAGCTCATATATTTGAGAATATCAAATGATTTTTATCAATTATTATTTTTTATCTTTTATTTATAATTTATCTATTTTTGTACATTTATTTCTTATCAGTCATTATTTATTATTAATTATGTATTGATAATTACTTTTTTTTTACTATTGATTCTCCATTATTCACTATTTATTACTATTTATTTATTATTCATTATATATTATTTATTAGTTATTATTTATTATTTACTAATTAATATATATTATTCATTATGTATTATTTATTATTTATTAGTTATTAGTTATCATTTATTATTTATAATTTATTATTCATTATCTATTATTTATCATGAATTATTTTTAATTTTTTTTCTTTTTTTTATTATTTATAATTGATTTATTTCTAATTATTCATTATTAATTATATATTAAAAGCCTTTCTGTGCAATTCTCAAAATTGATTCGACAATCTTTAGGAGACTAGGAGGACTTCATGAAGAGAAAATAGATACATAAAATATCTGAAAGTTGTAGATCAAATATTATTTGAGTATTATCCATTAGTTCAACAAAAAAAAAGAGGGAAAAATTCTATGCACAGTCTTAAAACAATAAGCGTTATTTCTTCTTATTTCTTCAAGGGCACAACGTTCAATTTCAAAATTAGCTCTAGGATATTTAACTTAATTCAAATATATTCAATCCTGTTCTGAGTTCAAGATATTTTTGCCCAGCTCTCGAATTGCCGGTGCTCAAAATCCTGTTTCTTTGACCATTTCCACTTAAAGCTCAGGTTTCAGCTTAGGCAAAAAGTTTTCTTGGTTTATTTTTTTTTACTTTTTTTGGTTTGTAGAATACCTTATTAGGTATTCTCAGCGAACGTTAGTTGCTCGCTGGACAATTTGAATTGTCTGAAGAGATCCTGTGGCAAGTTCGTTGCCTAAGTCATTTGTTTGTTTTTTTCTCTCTTCTCTTGATTTCGTGTATTTTTATTATTTTTCTGCACTGCGTCTGGCATTAGTTTTTACCTGCTGCCCGACGACTGATAAACAATGCAGTTGTCTACCTGTTTAAGGGCTGACTCGCCTGTCTGCCTCACGCGCCCCGTCTCGCTCGCGCTCTCACTGAAAATCAAACTCAAAAGCAGACAAAAACCTAAAGAAGGGACCACAAAGAATTTGACAATCAGAAAAACGAAGCGAGAGCCGAAAGCAAAAAGGGCAAGAATCCTGCACACACACACACACAGAGATACACACTGTGATCAAATTCAAAGCTGAGATTTATTTGTGCAGTGAATCAACACACACACACACACACACACACACACACACACACACACCCACACACACACAAGCAGAGCGAGAAACTGGTCTCAAGTGCTGCGCTCGACTGCGTTCCGCGCATAAGAATAAAAATACACTTTTTATGTGTGTGTTTGTGTGTGTGTGTGTATTTGAAAAGAACAAAAAAGTAAAAAAAAAATAAATAAAGAATAATAATAAAGGAAGCGAGTTTTTTTTCGCTTCTTCTTCCCATTTTTGCTGGCTGGGCACTCTTTTTTGGTATGCGATGACGACGCAGCAGCAGTTGGAGCTCAAATACCTGACCAGAGGCCTCGCCTCTGGAGACTCGCAGCGACTCTCACGACTCTCTGCGGAACGCCGAGTCTCGACTTTGTCTTTGGCCCAGCCCTGTGCTGCGTAAAACGTGTGTGTGTGTTTGTGTGCTTGTGTGTGTGTGTGTGTGTGTGTGTGTGCCTGTGTGTATTGATTGCACTGCCTGGCCCCTTGGGCCTTTGTTAGCCCCTGTCGCGGCCTTTGTCTCCCAAGTCATCTTTCAGTTTTAGCATGAAAATGCATTAAATTGTGCAGCGCACACAGCTTCCACACAGAGCTCTTCTCTCTTGTGCGCTTCTCCCTTAATTGAATCAAGGCCCTAACAATTGCACGCCAAGAGCCAGGCAATTGAACCTCGGCATGTTCTAGTCTGTTGCAAGCTGCTTCCAACGGCACCTTACGATATTCTCATTTGTTACTCTGGCATTGCGTGCCCATTAAAGGAAATAACTTGACTCTTTTGACGGGTTTAACTGTGTTTTGTACTCTAGTAATCACATCCCAAAGTTTTACAGGCTAGCCCTTACGGTCTCTTCTGAGTCTGGTTGAGATATATTTTCGTTAGTTCTTGGTTCTTAGAATTCAATTTTATATATATTATAATTATTTCATGTGTGAATTTCTATTGGTTTTATTCAAATTTGTTTCATATACTTGTGAAAATTAGTTGACAACATGTTTCACACGTTGCTGGAAATCCACTCATTTGGGTGGAATTGGTATTTATATTCGATTTAATTTAAATTTACGAAATTCAATTGGAAAATTATAATAATTTCATATTAAATTATTGGCTGCAATTGAATTTCTTTAAATCATTGTGAACTTTAGTTGAAGATATGTATGTTTCGCGCGTTTCTGGAAATCCACTTCTTTGGGTGGAATTCGACTTGAAGTTCACTCTAAATCAAAAGGGTGGCCTTTTTGTCTTCTTCTTCATAACCAGAACTTTTTACATTTGTTCGACAACTGCAACTGAAATGTGAATCTAGATTTGAACCCGTGCCCAATTGTTAGTTAGTAAAAACCCACACGAGTGTTTCACATTTTGTCGCAATCAATATATTTTGTGTGTTTTTTTTTTTTTTTTTGGAATTTCGGGTTTTGTTGTTGTTGTTGTTGTTGTTGTTGCTTTTTTTGAATTCAGTGTCAATAACTTGTAAATTGTTTGCTGTATTTTGAATTTCAGTTACCTTTTTGTGTGTGCTTTTTGCATTTGTTGTTTTTTTCTGGCATATTTATTCACATGTATTATTCGTATCATTATTATTATTAATATGGAAACTCGTTTCGGTTTAGCGAGGCGATAAAGCACAAAATTATTTCATTTGTTTTTGTTTTATGTAGCTTATATTTATACAAAAATATTGCTTTTTTTTTTTTTTTTTTTTTAATTTGCGATTGAAACACGTTTAACGCTTCATAACAACAACAACAAAAACAACAACAATAGAACTTGTTTCCTTTTTGTTGTTGCTGTTAAAAGTTAACTGTTGTTTTGTTTAACGCTAAAGACGAACGAGTTTCGCGTTCCGCATGCTTCAGAATTCAATTTCGATTGTTGATTCTTTGTCTTTTTTTTTTTTCGCCTTAATTTTTTTTGATGAGACATCTCTCAATTCGGTATGCCCAAAGCGGGAGAGCGTTTGGAAAGGATATAGAAATATATATAAAAATATATTTTTAGGCTAATCTGATCTATAATTTATCTAAGGTTTACATAACATAAAAAATATATATATAAACATTAACATTTATGATTAACATTTCTGCATTCATCTGCAGAATTCTGATTCTTTTATGCAATGGAGAATAATCTTTTATTACAATAATAATCTAACAAAATAATACTGGTAAAGTTAGGGTAGTCTCACAAAACAGAGGGGTAGTCCGAGAAGGTAAACTTTCTGCCTCTTATCCTCAAATACTTCTTTCTCCATCTCTTTCTCTCCCTAAATATATATCTTCCTCTCTCTAGCTATCTCTCTCTATCTCTCTCTATCTATGCCCATCTCAATTTCTCTTTCTTTCTCTCACTTTCTCTCTATATCTTTTCTCTCTCTCTGTCTCTCTCTCTTTCGCTCTCACTCTCGCTCGCTCGCTCTCTCTCTCTCTCTCTCTCTCTCTCTCTCTCTCTCTCTCGCTCTCGTTCTCTCTCTCTCTCTCTCTCTCTCTCTCTCTCTCTCTCTCTCTCTCTCTCTCTCTCTCTCTCTCTCTCTCGCTCTCTCTCTCTCTCTCTATTTGGTATTTGAGCATTATGAAACGCAATGGAATGGAACACGACAATTTGCGACCTTTTGCTTTGGGGTCAAACTCAAAAAGTCCCTCAAATCCTGTATGGAAATTTTACTGTTTAGCGCGGAAAAGGAAACTGAAAGCTCCAACTAGTCTCAAGCTCAATGAATTTGGTTGCTTGAAGGTGTTGCCTATAGTTAGAGATAAACACACACTCACACACACTCACACACACTCACACACACACTTTTCACACAGTTACAAGTTTTCATTTTCATTTGGATTCATTTTATTACGTTTAATTCAAGTGTGCGAATTGTATTATTATTCAATTGTTTTTGTTGTTGTTGCAAATGCAAATTGAGCAAATATAAATAAATAAAAATTGCATTGTTCAAATAACCATTAAATGCATTTAGTTATTGATTAAACAAATTATGGGCTCGTTTAGCATGATTTATTGTTGCGCTATGCTAAACAGTTTCCGCTCCGACAAATGTCAATGTCAAGTGCAAATCAAATTGTGGGGCCAGGTTAGGGTTTAGCTCAAGGGAGAATGCTTTAAATGGAAATTGTGGCGAGCAACGCGATTTGATTAGATACAATTTCTGATAGCAATTGATAGATATGCGAGAATTCAGCACTGGCACGCCGAAGATTTAATACTCTTGTGGACACTTGCCTCTTGCAGACATGTGAAAATACTGAAACTCGCACTTGCTGACTTTGCTGGGAAAATAACTTTCAAAACAGAATTTTTCGCCATATGAGAAACTACTTTGCTTTCTCGATAATCAAATAAGTTTTCTCTAAAAAAAAAACGATCTCTTATTGGGCATTGGGAAACCCCAAAATGAGCATAAGAAACCCTTAGTTGAAGCTTACTAAATATGGAATATTTATAGAGCTTAAAGAACATTTTATGACATGGTAAAAAAAAAAAAAAAACCTGAGAAATTGTCACGCAAATTACTTAACATTGTGTCTTACAACATACTTTCCATATCTGATGATGAGACTTTGCAGCAACAACAACGGCAGCAACAGCTATTACAACAAATTAATGACAATATCAATAATCGCGCGCACACACACACACACACACACACACGAGAGTCTAAAATTAAACAGCTAAAGCAGCTCAGCAGCCACAACAAGCGACTGCATGCATACACCTACACACACAGACACAGGTGTGTGCGCGCGTGTGTGTGTGTGTGTGTGTGTGTGTGCACATATGCACATGTAATGCACACACTAGTGTCATGTATTTTTCAGGTCAGGGTTGACTTGTGACTGACTAAATGAATGAATGAATGAATTGAATGCATGAATGCGCCCCACCAACTGTCCCGCTCGCGCTCTGCGAGTGTCTGTGTGTGTGTGTGTGTGTGTGTGCACGACTAACTATATGCAGCTATATTGTAAAGCTGAACCGCTATAAGCTGCCGCCCCCCCACTCCTCCCCTTATGCACAACCCCAACCCCAGCCACTTGACGCTGCATCTCACTCTCTCTCTCTCACTCTCTCTCTCTTTCTCTCACTATTGCTCTCATTCTGTCTCGCTCTGTCGCAATGCAGTCTGAACTGGTTATGCACTTGACAACTGTCAACAACAACAACAACAACAACAACAGCAAAACAGTGCGAGATGCTGCTTCAATAGGGCAACATTGTGTTTTTTTTTTTTTAGTATTTTTAGTATCTTTTGACAAACCAAAAAGCCAGAAAAAAAAGCTGAATTTCAATCTTGTAAAATTGTACATCAAATTTCAACAGGCGCTGCGCTTTGTTTTCCTTTCCATTGTTTCGTTTCATTTCATTTCATTTCGTTTCGTTTCGTTTCGTTTTTTTTATCTTTCGCTCCGCTTGGAATTGTGCAATTTTGCACATCTCGCAGCTAAATAGCTGCGCGGCCTGAATTGGTCAATATTTGACCTATGAATTTGTGAAATTTTCTTATTTGAAATCTCTTTAGCTCTTCTTTTTTTTTTTTTTTGTGTGTCTGTGTCGATTTGCATAAAACGGCAATTTCAATATTATGGCGCGAGATGTGTCATTCGTAACGATTGAAATGAGCCGAAACACGTCAATTGGTTGCAGCAGAGAGTGTCTGGTCTGGCAGGGAAAATACATTGGGATTTGTGAAATTCATGAACCTGCTGAGTTGAGGCACTTTTAATCACAATTTCAATCAACTTTTGGTAGATGGGGCTTACAAACAGCCACCTACCAAATCTTCAAGCTCTAACTAACATAATCCCCGAGTTCCGATAGGCTAGTAGCTTGGATTATGGGGAGTTCAATACGGGTTTCCATAAAAAGCAAGTAGTAAAGTCTGTGGAGTAGCCACATACCAAACCTTGAAGCTCTAACTAACATAATCCCCGAGTTACGATAGGCTAGTAGCTTGAATTATGGGAAGTATAATACGGGTTTCTGTAAAAAGCAAGTAGCAAAGTCTGTGGAGTAGCCACATACCAAACCTTGAAGCTCTAACTAACATAATCCCCGAGTTCCGATAGGCTAGTAGCTTGGATTATGGGGAGTTCAATACGGGTTTCCATAAAAAGCAAGTAGTAAAGTCTGTGGAGTAGCCACATACCAAACCTTGAAGCTCTAACTAACATAATCCCCGAGTTACGATAGGCTAGTAGCTTGGATTATGGGCAGTACAATATGGTCTTTCATATACACCAAGCAGTAAAGTCTTTACAGCGCTCAAATACCAAATATTTCGAGTCCAGCTTTTGCAATCGCCCAGTTCTTATGGACTTGTAACTGTGTAGACATCTTCCTCTATAATTTACACAAATTTTAACAACTTTATTGCAGCTTGTCGCGACATTGTTTAAACAGTTTATGAGACAATTGCGTTGAGAGCTTTTGTCCGATTAGACAGACTGCGTGAGGCGTCACTTTAAAGCGCCATAGCAAATACTTGAAAAACAGTTTGTCAAATTGTTGCTAATTTCGTGTACAAATCTTAACGCTACGGAATTGCCCAATTGGACTACGTGTGTGTGTTGATGTCTGTGTGTGTGTGTGTGTGTGTGTGTGTGTGCAATTGTGTGCATGCGGCCACACCCCAATTGATTACACACAAGAGCTGCGGCGGCAACAGCTATCAGATTGGCAATGTCAGAAATTTCAATATCAATATCAAGTTCGTTGCCTAAGTCTTTTGTTTGCCGCTTGCAAGTGAAATTTTTGACAAAATACAAAATCAAAACAAATCGCAAAATGATACAAAATTTAAATACCAAAGAAAAATGAGCTTAATATATAATAAGTGTATATTTTAAAGCATAAATTGATATAATTAAAAAATAATTTCATTAATAATTAGACTTATGAATGGCTCAAAAATTTAAATAAGCTAAACATATATAAAATATATTTACATGTTATTTATATAACAACATCGATTTCTATATGTGAATCAAAATGATCGCATTCATAAATATCACAATATTTATTATATAATTAACACAAATATTTATTATTTCATTATTTCAAATTTGTTTTCAAATAATTTTATCTATTAACATTATATTATTTTTATTAATATTATTTTATTTTTAAATTATCGAATTTTTTATTATTTTTTTTTATTTATTATCATTTTTTTATTTTAAAATTATGTTAGTTTATTTCCTTTTTATTTTTTGAAAATTATTTTATTTAATTTCAAAGAAATTATTAATAATTTTAGGCATTTAAATTTTTATACATACAAATCGATGTATATGGATATGTTAATGTGTGTCGTTCTGTAAGCCTTAAGAGGCAAGCACATATAACACACACACACACACACACACACACATGCACACACACACACTCACACACACACGCACACACACACATGCACAGCAGCAGTCCGGCACACACATAAAGTAAAGATAAAATAAGAAAAAAAAAATCTACCGGTTTTCAAGGTTAGGCGCCGCTTTAACTGTATTAACAGCGGGCCGTAATCACAGCAGCCGCAGCCGCAGCACAAGTTACGTCATAAATGAACAACACACACAGCGGCAGAAACAACAACAACAACAACAACAACAACAACAAAAGACGGCGACAACTTTTGTTGCGCTTGCTGCGGTTTTGGCTCATTTCATTTGGAAGCTGATCAACAAAAAAACAAAAACAAAAACAAAAAACAAAGCTCAAAAACTGAAAACTGAAAACCAAACTGCAGGCAATAACAACAACAACAACAACAACAACAATTTTACGCATAATTTCATATTTGTAACAAAATACAATGGCAAGCGAGTGAGAGAGAGAGAGAGAGAGAGAGGGAGGGGGGGAGGTGAGTGAGCGAGAGGGAGCATCATTTATATGCATAATGTTGTAAGTGGGAGTTTACTTAATACAAATTTGTAGCTGATTGTTGCTGCTGTTGTTGTTGTTGTTGTAGCTGATTGTTGTTGTTGTTGTTGTTGCTGGGATGCTCAACTTGTTTTCCATTGATTTGTTGCTGCTGCTGCTGCTGCTGCTGCTGCTGGCAACAGCATTTAAAATGTGGGTCAAAACTGGTAGGTAGATCGGCAACAGCAACAAAAAGGGACGCCTGCATCATTTCATATGTTTACAGTTAAAAGCAACAACAACAACAGTGACAACAACAACAACGCTGCAAATTGTCGTCCGTGTAGCAATAAATATTGAAGCAACAGCGAAATAAAATGAAACGAAGCGTTGCTCATCAGCAGCAGCATCATCAGCAACATCATCATCGTCATCGTCATCGTCATCGGCAGCCTCATGATTGTCATTGTCAGCGGGCATCATCATAATTAAATTCTGCTAATTTTGCATGCACATATGCATACACACATACATACACACACATGTACATATGTATATATATCGTGTGTGTGTGTGTGTGTGTGTGTGTGTGTGTATATATTGACACATATATGGCATAAAGGCTGATGCTGTAATCATCGCCTGTAACGGTTGAGAAGGTCAACCAGATGCGGTTTTCATTTCAACCAACCAAAAGCAACAACAACAACAACAACAACAATAACTTTACAACAACAACAATAACTTTACAACAACAACAACAACTGCTCAACAAAACGGCCCGGCTAACTGAAAAACCTGATTATCAATTAGGCAAGTGCATTAAATGGCACGAAATGTTGACCCAAAAAAAAAAAAAACAAATAAAATACTCTGCGCCCGCTTTGCCCTGCACCCACGTCCATGTGAGTCACACGCATCAAGATATGTTAACACATATTATGCGCATGCTCTTCTTCTATCTCTGTTAAGCAAACCATTTACACGCTGTTAAACACAAGCACGAACAGTCTTGTTATCTTTATGCTACCCAATTCTTCTTTGTGCGGCATCCTTAAACGTTTTACGGTCCTTGCTCGAGCGCCAAAATAGTTGTTTATCAAAGCCAGCCTTCAATTCTTCTTTGTGCGCTGTCCTTAAACGTTTTGCTGGCAGCTCTTTAGTTTACTTTCCGCCAGAGTATTTTTGTAGCAAGCCCATGCTCCAAAGACTTGCCCGGCTTATGCTTTCCAATTCTTCTTTGTGCGGCATCCTTAAACGTTTCACTCTCGTGCCTGCTCGAACATCAAAGCTTCCTCTCATTTTAATATGCATACTACAAATGTTGTGCCAACGCTTGATGCTTTTCAGTTCTTATACCCCTTTAATTTTACTTTCTCAAACGTTTTACTGGCAGCAGTATTTGTTTATGCAACCGTCTTCACATTCTAATATATATACCTTGAAAGTCTTCATATGCTCTACACTTCTTCTTTGTGCGGCATTCTCAAATGCTCGACTGTCATCTATCTTAAAATATGTCTGCTGTGACTCAGGCCCTATTACATATATTGTATCTCAATTACATGAGCTGCTTTAATTTCCACACGCTATTTGATTTCGAAAATCAATTAGAAATCAATGCTGTTACTCACTTGAAAAAGTATTTCAATTTCGTTACGTTCTCGAGTTGTTTGTTATGCAAACGTAAAAAAAAGTCAAGCTTTCAGTTTCACTTAAATTCTATACAAAATTATTGAGTCAGCTGCTTGACAGCTATTTTAAGCGCATCCACAAATACAGCTACAAAAGGGATCGAGGTCGTTGTAAGCAAAAAAAAAAAACAAACACAAAAAAAAAGTGCAACAAACTGTTTAACAAAGACGCGAAAATCAAAAACAAACAAATTAAACGCCCCGAAACTAAAGCCGAAACGAAACTTTTGTTTGGAATGGGCAAAGTTTTAACGCAATTGCGTTAAATGATTTGTTGCTATTTTTGCTCATTTTGTTGTTGTCGCTGTTGCTGCTGTTGTTGCAGCTGAGCGAGCCGGCTGCTGCGCCTATGTGCCCCGTTGTAAATGTTAATGAGACAAGCACGAAACGACAGTTCAGTTCTATGACTTGTGGGATAAGCCAATGGACTTGTATGCGCAATGCTCACAATTTCAATATGCACTCAATCCACATGCGAGGGCTGTTTGATCAGCATCCGTCGGAGCGGGAAAATTTTAGCAGCCAGTGAAACGTTTAAGGCTGACATATGAGAACAAGAATAGGGCATTGTAAGGATCCAATGGGTTTTATAGCTTATTTATTTATTATGTAGAAGGCGCGTTTAAAAATGTCGCATAATGAAGAAATGAGTAGCAAAGCAAGCCTTTGAGCAGGAGAAGAGCAGCCAGTGAAACGTTTAAAAATTCTGCATAAAGAAAAGTTGCCAAAAATGTCCAAAAAGTTACAGCTCAAGGCCTATCGCTTAAAGCCAGCCTTTGCACCAGCAGATGGAGTCATTGGCGAAAGCAGCCAGTGAAACGTTTAAGAAAGCTGCATAGGGAAAAATAAAACAAATGTTGTCAGGCATGTGATAGCTTATAATATACAAAGCGCGGCCCCATCTCATGCAGCCAGCCTTTGGCGCTTGAACTGGCAACATTTGCGGGATCAGCCAGTGAAACGTTTACGAATGTCATACAAAGCAGGCGTGGTCAATTGTAGGCAGGCTTGAATATAGAGTGCGATCGCCAGACTTTTTAGTGCTCAATGAGATTCACTGAAATTGGCCAAATGAGCCTCGTATATGGCATATGGATAGACAATAGACTTGTAACGCGTATAGACGCTTATTGGCAGTAACAATTAGCACACACACACACACACATACACACATACACTCAGACAGACAGATAGACAGACACATATTAGCTTAGCTCAGACATTGTCACAGCGGCTCAATCAGTCTGTCGGTCGGTCGGTCGGTTGGTCGGTTGGTCAGTTTGTCAGTTGCGTCTCATTCAGTCGCACATTGTTTACTTTTGCTTTGCAGTTGCAGTTGCATTGTGTTTTAGTAGCTGTTTAGCATGCTTCTTTGTGCAACTCACACACACACACACACACTCACACACACACATGTAGCAATTGTAATGGTTATTATTTAGTTTTTTTTTTTGCTGCTGCTGTTGTTGCCGTTTGCAACTAAATGGCAAACAGCAACAGTCATAAAATTTAGGTCAACGCATATAATATATTCATTCTAAAAGCGTCACTCAGTCGATTTGTGTGTGTGTGTGTGTGTGTGTGTGTGTATTGGTCACTTTGAAGCGTGTCGAATTAGAAATATGTTGACAAACTCATTTACGTTTTGTTTGCGAGCTGATGTTGTTGTTGTTGCTGTTGTTGCTGTTGCTGTTGTTGCTGTTGCTGTTGCCATTTTCTGTGCCTCATTGTTTGTGCAACGTGCTTAACGGAAATGCATTAACAATTGCAAAAGCCTTCAGCGCAGATGAGCAACGCCTCAAGAATCAGTTAAACTAGTCGAACGCGTAAAAAACAACCTTCAATATGTTAATATTAGTCTAACAGATGCTTAACATACTAGGCAGCTGTTAGGTAAAAGCATGCCATAGCTGCTTTAAATATTCGTTAGCATTTTTCAACTGGTATAACAGTTAATATATATATATATATATATATATATAACAATTAACAGAAAACTAGTTACTTGCATGTAGATTTGACAGCTGCTTAACATACTATTAAGCGGTTAGATAAAAGCTTGCCATAGCTACTAGCAAAAGTTCAAATGGTTGTCAACATATTTTATTTTGTATAACAGTTTCTCAACAGAAACCTAGTTAATTCATTGTTGATTTAACAGCTCCTTAACATAGCCGGCAGCTGTTAGTAAATGCACGCCATGCTTCTTCAAATGCTCGTTAACATTTTTAAATTTATAAAACTGTTGCTTAACATAAACCTAGCTTCTTATATGTTCATTTAACAGCTGCCTAACATTTAAAGCTGCTTCCTATAAAAACGCGCTGTAACTTAGCCTAGCGAGCAGCTGTTAGTAAGGGCGCTTAAATTAACATACTCAGCAACTGTAAACACGCAAATTTTCTAAGCAAAATGCAAAGAAAACACAGCTTTTCACCAGGTTGACTCAAAAAAGCAAACTAAGAGATACCCTGGGAAACTGAAAATCACAAGAATTAGACACAAAATGTTTGAGTATTTGAGAGAAACAGATAAACGCAGATAAGAAATATACATTATTACAAATATAAATATATAAATAAATGAATAAATAAATGCATATGCTATACGTGAGCTAGAGACCAGCTACAGGGTATGCGAAAAATAGCTTAATCGTTAGATAAATTAAAAGCCCGGCCACTTAATAAACAATGTAAACGAGTTAACGAGGCAAAATGAAACAGAGCAAGGTTAACATTGACATTAATACCGCAAAGAACAAAAAAGTAGAAAAAAAAAAGAATCATATATAGAAAAAAAAAGCCAAACAAACAAACAAATTGAAGCACATAGCTAGAATACGGCGGCAAATGGAAAAAACTATAAATAAGAAAAAAATAGAAAAAAAAAAATTAGAAAAAAAAAAAAGAAAAAACAAGCAAGCAACTGTAATTAGCAGCTGCACAAAACGTAGCACATGTTGTTGTTGTTGTTGTTGTTGTTGTTGTTGTTGTAATTGTTGTTACTGTTGTTGTCGAGCATGTGGTTTGCAATTTAAGACGCGCTTTGAGCTTGAAAGCTGTCGGCAGCTAAGGCCTTAGATACTGGCAACAACTGCCGATCTGAAGCTGAATCTCAATTCTTCAAGCTGCAGTCTTCGTTGTCTCAGTGTCAAGTCGCCATCTGCAGCTTCGATCTATCAAAGCAATGGCATTTGGATGCTGTCGATAGCTCTCACACACACACACACACACACACACACACACAGAGAGAAACAGGTGTGCGTGTGTGTGTGTGTGTGCACATACGAGTATTTCAACTCGCATACGTTGCAATTTTGACCTTGAAATGCTGCGGCGGCTGCGCAGCAAAACAGTTAAGACTTTGTGTAGGCTGTGCAGTAAAACAGCAGGGGGCGTAGGCAGGGGGAAGGGGGCGGGGGGGACGTTGCGTGGTGTGTATGTGTGTTGGGCTCGCTGCAAGGCTGCTGTGTCATTCAATTTGGAAATTACTGGGTTAATGTTGAGTTAAATGTTGTTTCGATACTTTTTTTCTACTTGTCTTCATAACTGAAAAACAAAAGACTCAGGCAACGAACTTGAAATGTACAATGTGCAATGTGCAGCAGGCTGAAGAGGAGAGAAAATGTACAGCTAAATGATTATGTTAATCAATAAATGTTGTTTGTTAACAGCTGCGTAAGATAACATAACATAATAGCTTTAAAAGTTGTGGCAGGTCAACAGCTGTTAATGCAAATGTTATGTTACATAAATGTTAACAGTATGTGAATAGGCGTAGGCGTTCACTAACAGCTCTGTTAACGGTATGTTAGGCAGCAGCTTTTATAACATGCGTGTTATATAACAGTTATTTAATTTGTAAATATACATATATGGCTGGATTTAAATGCTTAAAATACACATCATAGAAATATGACATTGGCCAGCTGTTAGTTTAACAGAATGTACAAGATTTTCTGTTAAGGCAGTTTATGTGAATGTTCTGTTAATTGATTGGACAAAGCTGCATAATATAAACAAGAACTTAACATGATTTCATTCCATTAACAGCACTGTTAAGCGCAGCTCAAAAGCTCACTGTTATATATTAATATAAATCTTGCCAGTAATTAATATGCGCAATTAACAGTGTAACATTAACAGGCGTTACCTTAAAATAGGTGTTATTAATTACATAGTCCCTGAGGCGGCAACATTTTAAAGTAACAAATTGCAGCAAAATTATAAAGTTGCCAGAACAAGTAACGCGTCGGCATTTATAATGTATAATTTATAAAAGCTGACCAAAAAAAAAAAAAAAAAAATGGGAATAAAAATGTGAAAAAAAAAAAAATGAAATATGAAAAAGAGAAGAAGAAACCAAGCGAACAAAAAGACAACAAGATTCAACTTGACTTTGCTGATTTGAGGGCATCGATAAACTTAATTGCATGGCACTTAATGCATTTTAAAGTTTGCGCCCGAAACCTGAGAACACAACGCCCGGCATATACATACATACATACACACATACATACATACATACATGCATGTGTATATCTAAACATATATGTATATGTTGGCACTAATAAAGAGCTTGTGCGGCCTTTTTGGCCCCTTAGAAATCGAACTATCAACAGCTGCCCCGAAACTCGAGCGCCGCAAAGAAGCAAAAGAGGACGAAAAAAAAACAACAACAGCGCAGAGTAAACTTTAAGCTGGGGCGTTAGAGACAAATTCATTTAAACGCAGATCGCTTAGGCAATAAATTTATAGACTGCCCGCCGGCAGTTAGAAACCGAAGACCGAGCGCTTAAGCTGGCGCAAAAGGCAAGGCGTATCCTGATATCGCCCCCCTCTAACCCCTCCAACCCCTCTGGTCCCTGTGGTCCCTGTGGTCCCTGGGGCCCCTGTGGCTGGCGCATTAGAATTGCTAAACGTCGGACAGAGGGGCGCATGTGCGCAGGATTAGGTCATTTGGTCAGAGGGCAGAGCCAAGCGCAAGAGGAGGACAAGCGCAAGGCAAAAAAGCAAAAGCACCTGTTAGACTCCTCCTGGCCACTTCCTTTTACATTCAAACGGATGCATTCATCAATTTGGCGGCCAAAACAGGAAGCCGCAGACGCGAACCGCCTGTTTCTGCTGCTTTGCCAATTGTGCTTCTTTTTGTTGTTTTTTGCTTTTTTGGCAAATCATGCGCCCAGGCTTTGACAAGGGTCGAGCATCTGCCGCGGCCGGACACAAAAAGCTGGCACTCTTTCCCTTCTATTTTTGTGTTATTTGAAAAAACGCACTTGTCATGCCGCTAGCAAAGCGGACGAGAGAGTGGAGCGGAGCGAAGGGGGGCCAAATTGATTAGCTGTCGACTAATCGCTGACACTAGCTGCCTCTCGCTCACACACCCAGCGGCCATAGGCAATCGAGCATTGCGCCCTCTCGCTCGCACACACGCGTTGCGTGCTTTTCATGCTCTATTAAATAACTGGACAAGTGGCTGGGCATATAAACACACACACACACACACACACATATTTCGCTTTGGGGCGCGCCTTATTGCCCCATAGTGCAGCCCCAAGACGGGGTCAGGGCCAAGTTGACATTGTTAATAGAGCGTTTATCGCTTGTGTAAGATGTGCAATTATCTCTTTAGCTGAACCGACTAAAAGCTAGCTTTAGCCATCAACGCACGTAACGGAGCTTGAGCCACAAAATTTGGTATCTGGACTCTCAATCAAATATCTGTACTATTGGCCAAAAGAAACTTGAAATCTTTAAATTTACTCAATGAAAGTTCGCACTTCAATCAACTAATCAGTTCTTGACCTTATCCCCATAAAATACTCGATATAAACACGCACCAGCCCATTGTAACTCGGCTTCTGTAAGAGCTTGAGCCATGAAATTTGGTATATACACTGCCGCACGCTTTGAAATGACAAGTTTATTTAAATTTTGTGCATTGGACACAAGACAACGATATTATGAGCGAATACAACAAAAGACGCTATTCGAGCTAACCTCACTTTTAAGGCATACAATTGTTAGACATCTGGCAACGCTGTGTGCATTAACCCTGTCAACGATGCTCTTAACCCTTTTGGGCGACTCGATAAGGCGGCGACCCTTGAAGCAGCTCATGTTGTTTGTTTCTATGAATATGTATGTGCATATGTGTGTGTGCACGCGTGTGTGTGTGTGTGTGTACAGTTTATATATGGGCAGAGCCGCTTGGCGACGTGTTTGGCATTTGCAATGGCACACAGAACAGCCCACCAAAACAACAACAACAGCAAGAAGAAGAAGAAGAGTTGTGCGATGCTTGGGCTAGGCATCGGTTGATAGATGGGAAGCGTCGAGGAGTGTCGTCATCGTCGTGCATGCCGGGAATTTAACATGTGCTGTTAGCCAGAGAATGCGTTTGGAATTCGCCTCTACATAACAGCAGCAACAACAACAGCAACAGCAACAACAACAGCAACAGCAACAGCAACAACAACAGCAACAATAGCATAAACAAAATCTCATCTGATACACCTACAAAACATTTCAATGTTGACTTTTTGTGCCGTTTTCCGTGCTCCAAAGAGCAACAGTTGAGGGGCAGTCGCGGGCTGCAGGCCAGCTGTTTGCGGTGGGCGTCGCGTAAATTACAAAAAATAAAAAAAAAATTAAAAAAAAAATAAAGCGACAAAACAAACACACACTGAACGACACCCGCATAGATATAGAATAGAAGAAAAGCAAAAGAAAATGCGTCGCTGGTCGCACTATGCATACCCTTAACAGAAGCTCAACAGCTCAACTTTCATGTTAAAAGCCATGCTAAATGAGCATATAACAGTTACTGTTAACTAGCTGCATTAACAGCAATGGCAAACCGATACGCTTAGCAGGCTGTTATATCAAGGGCGCGGCACTTAAGCTGAACGTCCAATTGGAATGCCAACTGGAAACTAACTAACTGCAGCTTTAGCTATATCAGGTGTACTGTTAAATTACAGGCCTGCTGTTAACAGAAACATCTTGCAATCAGAAAATGTGCAGAACTTGCCAATTGCAGCCTTAACATTATCGGTCCAATTAGAATTGAATTTGCATAAATAGACAAATCTATTGCCAACTCCGTTGGTTAGGTGTATAACACTTACCGCTGCGAAGAGCATGCAGAAAAGTAAAAAGTCAAAAATAAAATGAAAACAAAACAAAAGGCGCAAAAAGTATTACAAATTCTGGGCAACAACTACGACGCTTTGTTATGCACATTAACATACGCGCACGCACACGCACACACACACACACACACACACACACACACACGTACGGCACTATCGCTGTACATATGTACATATGTTTGTATTTGCTTTGATTTTGTGCGTGCATGTGGATTTGTACGTATGTACACACATGTGTATGCATATGCACGCACACACGCAAAGCCGTTTCGTTAAGACGCATTTTGCGCTAGACCAAAAGGGAAGAGGACACAACAAAATAGAAGAGAGAACAAGAATATCTTAAAAGTTCAAGCACACGCAGCGAGCAAATACAACAACAAAAAATAATAAATAAATAGAATAAAGTAAAAACAAATCGCATGGAAATCAATTAATGTAAAGGATAAAACGTGCATTGAACTTTCGCTCAGCGGGAAAAATATAAGACTATCAAGCTTAGCTTAACTCAACTGTTAAAACTTACCGACACATGATAATGTATGCATGTACATACATACATATATGTACATATACGAACTTTCGTCAAATTTTGTTCTACTGCAGCAATGTTAAATTCGTATTGTTGTTGCTGTTGTTGGCGAGGTCGATGATTCTGTTATTGTTGTTGTCGTTGAATTGAACAAAAAAAAAAAAAAAAACCGCAACAAAAACAAAATTCGTTTCCTCATAGCAAACAAGCACAGACACTTTTTTTTCGCATTTCATTATGTGTAAAACGTATTTGTAATTATAAAGCATTTTTACAATTGCCTTGACCTTAACACAATAAAATTAATTACGGCAATTACAACAACTAAACTGAAAAACTGGAAAGGCATAGCCATTTTAACAGCTCGTTATGCAGTTGATCATGTTAAGTTGTGTGTATGTGTGTATGTAGAACAGATTGCAGCTTACGGCCATGTTAAGTTAACAGAGCAAGTGACTATATACTACATATGTATGTATGTGTGTACATGTGTACATATGGAGTGGTGCGTGCATGTATTGCTTTTCTCTGCTAGTGGGCCGCTGGGCGTGGCATGTGCATTTTATGGCGGGCGTCTGCTATTAGCCCATTAATAAATAAATGGCAAAGCCAACATTTTACGCTCAATTTAAAGCCAAATGGTTGACGGGGGGCGCGGGGGGCGGACCGAGGGCGTCACCAGTTGCAGTTGGCATACGAATTTAATGTTAAAACCAAATTAATAGCATATAACCATAACAAAATGTGCGTTTAAATGTGCCAAAGCACAAAATAATCAATTATGTTAAATCGCAATTGTCTGCGGCGAGCGGGCAGAAAAGCAAAAAATTAACGTCAAATGTTAAACGGCTGCGCGCACGTTCAAGGCTACAGCCGCTGTTAACTGTGCAGCGTTCACGCGCGCGCTGTTAAGTGGCATGCGACAGTTAGAATTTAGGTGGACCCCCCCCCTCTCTCTCTCTCTCCACTCTCTCTGTAGAGCGACCCTGACCAACGGGCAGATGCGCCGTCAGTTTCGCTTTTGGCTCGTCAAAACTAGCGGGAATTCTAGCTTTTTTTGGCGTTAGATAATTTTTGATTCGCCTTAATTTAAAATGAAAAATAATTATTTATTTTTCACTTAATCTTTGGGTTTTCTTCTTGTTTACATAAAATATTTTCTAACCACTCGTCAATAGCTGTTTTTTTTTGTGTGCACACACACATAACAGCCACTGTTACCATATGTATGTAATTAATGGTACTGCGCGTTTTGCATGCAATTAAATGCGCATACATATGTATGTCTGCGTGTGTGTGTGTAATTATGAAGGGCTAACAACAACAACGCCCACGCACACAAAACTTGTTCATTGACAAATGCCGCTGCATTACATCAAACACGCACACACATACACAAACACACACACACACACACATGCACACACAGCAATTGCAAAAAGCCTTGATCTTGATCGCATGAACGTAACAAGCACATAACACACACACACACACACACACTTGTAAAGCGACGGCCACCAACAGCAGAGGCAAGGCAGCGAAGTCGACGTCGACGCCAACTTGATTGCCATTGCAATGGGAATGGGGCTAACTGTTGTTGTTGTTGCTATTATTTATTGCACTTGATTTGATTTGATTTGATTCGATTTACAGCCAAGACTAGTTTTTTTTTTTTTTTTGTGTTTGCCAACCTTGTCTTTGCCCGTTTCGACGACGCGGCGACGTCGAGGGCGACGGCAGCGGCAGCGGCGCCTCGCACTTGCACTTGCGTTTAATTAATACAAAAAACTCTTCACTATATTTACAATGCCCGCGTTGGCGTTCACTTAATGCATTTTATTGAATTGTAATTTGTTGAAATTTAGTTATTTTGATGGACGCACTGCAAAGCTGCGTATTTGCCTTTGCTTCTTACTTTTGCCACAAGGGGAAGGCGTAGAGAACAACACACACATTGTATGTATGTATTCATGCACATACATGTATTTGCAGGTGCGTGTGTGTGTGTAGGTGGTAAAGCGTGGGCAAGTTTTTTCAACGCACTGGCAACTCTTTGCAATTACAGTTATGCGTTTGTTTTCTTATGAAATACAAATGAAGAGAAAAAAATATGGAGCAGGCACACACACACACACACACACACACTCAAGTGTCAAAATTGTAGCGAATAGAAGTACAGTGGACGCTCGCAAATAAAACTCTGCCAATTGGTGTCTTATTGCCTGAATGCCCAATAGCCAAAAATGGCAATTTGTCATTGCAAAAAAACAACTGCAATATAACATATTATAAATGAAGTGATTAATGCAAAAGATTTATGCAATGTCCATTTCTTGAAGCTCGCAATTTCGAACGTTCACTGTAATAGGATGATCTTAGCGACAGAATTGTTTTTTTTTTTTTTTTCGTTCGGTTTTCGTGCATTTCTTGTGCGCGAATATGTGAAGGAGAAAGAAGGAGATGCGCTTACAGTTAGCAAACGATCGTCGTGGCGATTGCACGGTTAATTCTTGTCGCTTGTCTTTCGACATTGATTTCGGTTTCGATTTCGTTGTTATTTAATTATTTAAGACTCGTTTTTTCCGTTTTCGCTCGGTTTCGGACAACTGCCGTTGTACATTTATAACGTAACGAATGTAAAACTCATGATGAGCATGCTGCACTAATACATACATACATACATACAGACATGAATATGCTTATAGATGTAATATGTACACTTTATATGCGCATTTGACTAATTACATGTTTTTGTATTATTTTGTTATTTGCAGAAAATACCAGCTGTTTAACGCCAGCAGAATTGTTGCAGCGTTTAAGCTGCAGCAGCAGCAACAGCTCCACAGCAGAAACCTCCACCGCCACCAACAACATTAATAGAACACCATCACTCACACCCACACCCCCCGCAACAGCTACAAAAGACTGCGACGAGCATTCGTTAACAGCAGAAGAAGAGGAGGCAGAAGCAACAACAGCAAAAACAACAACAACAACAAGCAGCATACCAAAAGAAAACGAACACAGCCCAAAGCAGCAGCCACCGCCGTCGCCAGCGACTGCGCCGCACGCCAACAGCGACGCCGAAGAGGAAGCTGACGCTGACGCCGACGCCGACGTTGACGTTGACGTTGGCCTTGAGGCGCCAAAGCCGCGTTATTACGGCGCAGGCGTTGTTCTAACGCAGGCGCAGCGCAAGGAATATCCGCTCGAGCGCAGCATCAAAGATAAGACGCAACACGTTGGCGTAGACGTTGACGTCGACTGCGGCAGCAACAACGAGAGCAGCAGCAGCAGCAGCAGCAGCGACGAGAACGACGACGACGACGACTCCGACGACGGCTGCAAATTGATTGTCGACGAAAAACCGCTGCTGCCCGTCGATCAGCCGCTGTCGCTGCGCATGCGCAGCACACCGCCCAGCGCCGAGCAGAGACCCAGTCCGCCGCCTCCGCGTGTTCCCGCCGTACGCTGCAGCGTTATACAGCGCGCGCCGCAGGCGCCCGCACAGGAGCAGCAGCGCGAGAGCAGCGAACTGTTATACCAGCAACAGCTGCAACAGCAGCAGCAGCGCGAACGCCAACTGTTATACCAGCGCACACTCGACCTCGAACAGCTGGGCCCCGAGCAACAGGAGCCCATCGACTATCACGTGCCGAAGCGACGCAGCGCCAGCTACGACAGCGACGAGGAGCTCAACGCACGACGCCTGCAGCGAGAGCGACGCGTGCGCGAGGCGCGTCGACGCAGCAGCTACTTGGCAGCGCGCGTGCTGCAGCTTAATCCGCGCCTGGTGCGCAGTCTGCCCGGCATCTTGGCAGCGGCCGCGGGTCACGGACGCAGCAGCAGCAGCAATTCCGGCCAGGGCTTTCAGACGGGCAACAGTTTCGGCGGCGGCAATCAGAACGCCGGCAGCGCTGGTACGCACGGCAGCGGCGGCGGCGGCGGCAGCAGCAGCGGCGGCGGCAGCGGCGGCGGCAGCAGCAGCTTTGGCAGCGGCGCCGGCGGCGGTGGCATGGGCGGCGGCCGTGACGGACGCGGCAATTACGGACCAAATTCACCGCCCAGCGGCGCTCTGCCGCCCTTCTACGAGAGCCTCAAGAGCGGCCAAGCCGGCGACTCTCAAGCGACCACGCCCACAACGGGCGCACATCACGGCCAGCTGCTGCACAGCAATTCGCAGTTTCTCATACAGAACGCGGCGGCAGCGGCATACCTAATGTCTGGCCAGCAGTATAACTGTAACGGAGGAGGAGTAGGAGGAGGGGGAGGGGTTAACGGAGGAGTCAACGGAGGAGTCGGAGGAGGAGTTGGTGGTGGAGCTGGTGGTGGAGCTGCTGTCGGCCTCGACGGTAATAACATATTGAACTTTGCCAATAATCTGGGGCACAGCAATTATAATGATATCAATTCCAATTCCAATTCCAAATTCCATAATTTACATTCGAACGGAACTGTGGGTCATCCCTTCTATGGCGGCAATCCCTCAGCCTATGGCATTATCTTGAAAGATGAGCCCGATATTGAGTACGATGAGGCCAAGATAGATATTGGCACGTTTGCCCAGAATATAATTCAGGCGACGATGGGTCATGTTGGCAGCGGCGTTGGCAGCGCTGCTGCTGTCGCTGCTGCTGCTGCTGCTGCTGGAGGCGGCGGCGGTGGCGGTGGCAACGGCAGCACGTTCTCTGCCAGCGCCTACGAGGACGCAATCATGTCCGATCTGGCCGCCAGCAGCGCAGCGCATTGCCCAAACGGCGCCGGCGGCGGCGTTGGCGTCGATCCTCTACAGTTTACGGCGACATTAATGCTCAGCTCCCAGACGGATCATCTGCTCGAACAGCTGTCGGACGCCGTGGATCTCAGTTCGTTTCTGCAGCGCAGCTGCGTCGACGTCGACGACGAGGACGAGCACTCGACCAACAACAACAGTCCGGCACATCAGCGCCAGGACTTTGAGCTGGTGTCGACGCCGTCGCTGACGCCGGACTCGGACGCGGTGTCGGTGACGCCGCACGCGGCAGCGCAGCTGGATGCGCTGCACGAGAATCTGCTGACGCAGCTGACCAACAACATGACGCGCAGCAGCAGCAACAGCAGCAACAATAACAACAACAACAGCATTGTTTATGGCGCTGCTCCGCAACATGTTGCCAATGCACAGCAGCATTTGCAGCAACATGTTGTCAATGGGCAGCAGCAACAGCAACACTTGCAGCAGCCGCCGCCCTCGTATCAGCACGCCACGCGCAACTTGCTGCAAATGCAGCAGCAACACAACAGCAACAACAACAGCAACAACAACAACAACAACAACAACAGCTATCATCAGCAACAGCTGGCACAGCAGCAACAGCAATTGCTGCAGCAGCAACATCACACGCATCATCAACAGCAGCAACAACAACAACAGCAGCAGCAGCAGCAGCAGCAACAACAGCAACATTTCCATCAGCAACACAATATCTATGCACAGCAGCAACATCATGCACAGCAACAGCAGCAACATCACTTCCATCAGCAACAGCAGCAGCAACATCATGCGCATCACGCGCAGCAACATGCGCATCAGCAACACCAGCAGCAACATCAGCAACAACATGCGCATCAGCAGCAGCAGCAGCAGCAACACCAGCAGCACCAGCAGCAACATCATCATCACAACGACAACAGCAACTTGTCGCTGCCATCGCCAACAACAGCTGCTGCTGCCGCTGCCGCAGCGGCCGCCGCAGTCGCCGCCTTGCGACCCATGAGCAGCAGCAGCAGCAGCAGCTCAAACCTGCTCGATGCGAACACGGCAGCGGCTGCTGCTGCCGCACTGCTCGACACGAAGCCGCTGATACAAAGCGTAAGTGCCCTAAATATACTAAAGCCCATCAAATGCAGCGGCGAGCCGCCAGCTGAGCTGGTGGACACAGCTCCGCTCACCTACATGCTGCTCAACAGCAGCAGCAGCAGCAGCAACAGGCACAACAGCAGCAGTTACAGCAATTGCAACAGCAACAGCAGCAATTTTAGCCAAAGCACACACTTTAACAGCCACATTAACAGCAATAGTAAACATAACATTAACAGCAGCTGCAAAAATAACATTAACAGCAGCAGTAACAGCAGCAGCAACAACAACAAGAACAGCAACAGCAACGGCAACAGCACAAAGCTGGGCGGACGCGCCAAGGCCAAGGCCTATGGCTCCACTGTGGTCACATTTGTCTCGACGGTGAAGCCATCGCCGGAGGTGCCCGCCCAGCGTCACGTACATCGCACCACGTTGCGCTCGCTGGCCTGTGCGGCGGCTGCGACGGCAGCGGGCCTGTTGCCCCCATCTCCGACCATTTCGGTGCTCAATGAGAGCAAAATGCTGCAGCGGCGGGTAAGGGCCGGTACCACAGCGGTCCCCCTAAGTGTCTGTGTGTGTGTGTGTGTGTCCCCCTCTAGCCAACTTCTCTCCCTCTCTCGCTCTCCCTCGCTCTCAGTCTTTGTCTCTTACCACGCCCGCTCGCTCCCGCTTAGACTTTAACATTTGACGATTCCTTTCATTTTGTCAAGTTAGACAACACTGAATCTCCCTGCCAGTTTATAAACACTACTGAAGATTACTTCAGAAAAAAGGCAATTGAAATTCCACCCGCATGTGTGAAAAAGTCGTGAAAAACGATTATGTGAAAATGAGCAAATGAAAAAGGCTGCAAATGCATTTTTCAAGAATTTCGTGAGCAATTATTTCACACTTTTCGCAAAAATCCATCTCAAATATATTTTAGTAAAAATTTATTCGTCACGTATTTCACGCTATTCGCACAATCCACGTCTGCTCGTGGGAAAGTTCGGATCAAAGTTTGCTTCTTCCGATTGACTTTAGAACTATATATATACTCAAAGCTCTTCAGAAAAGCTCGATGAAAGTGAGTTAAGAGATTTGGGCAATTCCACTCGCAGCTGCGGAAAATGGTCGGAAATTCTACCCTAAACTTTTTTTTTTTTGTTTATGGATTCGTGACATATTCTTTAAAGCCTTTTTCGACATTTTAATAAAGATCTCTTCGAATATTTTGTATAATATTGCAATAACTTTTCAGGCGCCCCCTTCCCCTCCTCCCCCCGTTCCCCTCCTGTAATTATCCCCCTTTAAGGCCCAACATGTTGTCAATTGTTATGTGTTCTGCTGTGTTGTTCCTTTTGCTCTGTTTTGTGCTGTCTCTTAAATGTATTTCAATCTATTTTTACTCAATTTGATAACGAATTATGATTTTCATCCCTTTAGCTGGGCCTGCCGCCGGACTTGCAGCTGGAGTTCGTGAATGGGGGGCATGGCATCAAGAATCCGCTGGCCGTGGAGAATACGCACGGAGGCCATCATCACCACCGCATACGCAACATGGATTGCATCGATGATCTCAAGCATGGCCATCCGTCCCAGCAGCAGCAGCAGCAACAGTTGCAACAGCAGCAACAGTTGCAGCAGCACTCGCCGCAGCTGCAGCAGCAGCATTCGCCGCAGCAACAGTCGCTGCAGCAGGCGCAGCACTTGTCGCTCAGCCAGCAGCACAACGGCGGCGGCGGCGGCGGCAGCAACAGCTTGGCCAGCATCGGCAACAATCGCAACAACAGCAGCAGCAGCGTCAGCAGCAACAGCAGCAATCAAGGCGACTCGCTGTGCCCCAGCAACAATAGCGGAGCGGAGGACGCCAACAACAAGTTCGTCTGCCGCGTCTGCATGAAGACGTTCTCGCTGCAGCGTCTGCTCAATCGGCACATGAAGTGCCACTCGGACATCAAGCGCTATTTGTGCACCTTCTGTGGCAAGGGCTTCAACGACACCTTCGATCTGAAGCGCCACACGCGCACCCACACGGGCGTTCGCCCCTACAAGTGCAACCTGTGCGAGAAGAGCTTCACGCAGCGCTGCTCCCTCGAGTCGCATTGCCAGAAGGTGCACAGTGTCCAGCATCAGTATGCCTACAAGGAGCGACGCGCCAAGGTGAGTCACGAGTCACGAGTCACGAGTACTTCCCCAAGCAACTAGTGCAATCAGCACTGAAATTTCATGCCTATTGTAAGCTATGCTCTGAACAGATGTCGATTGTACATAAATTGATTTGGATTTGAGCTTAAGTATACGCACTTTTAGAAGAACAGCGCTTGGCACTAGCTTGGAACCAGTTCCGGCATGGCTTGGAACTAGCTTAATAAAAATGCCCAATTATTCAGGTGTAAAGAACCAAAAGAAAGGATACTGTAATTCCCAGGTATTTCAGGACAAGTAGAAAAAAGAAAAAGGCCCGGATTAGTTCTTTTGAAAATACATCCGGCAAGGCTAGGAACTAGTTCATAAAATATTCACAATTATTCAGGTGTAGAGAACCAAAAATAAAGAGGAAAAGGTCGAATGATGTGATTCACAAGCAGTTTAGACCAGATAAAAAAAAAAAGGAAAGGCCAGAATAAGTCGCTTTGAAACCAAATTCGGCACGACTTGGAACTAGTTCATAAAATATTCACAATTATTCAGCTATAAATGATGTGATTCACAAGTATTTCAAACCGAGTAAAATAAAGGGATAAAAGCTTGGATAAGTTCATTTAACACCAGTTCCGAAAAGGCTTCGAACTAGTTCAGAAAATGTTCACAAATATTCATGTGTATGAACCAAAAGAAATGAAAATTTCGAAAGATGTGATTCACAAGCAGTTCAGGCCAAGTTAAATAAAAGGAAAAAGCTTGCATAAGTTCATTTGAAACCAGTTCCGAAAAGGCTTGGAACTAGTTCAAAAATATTCATGTGCAATGAACCAAAAGAAAGGAAAAGTTTAAATGTTGCGATACACACGTATTTCAGGCCAAGTAAAATAAAAGGAATAAAGTTTGGATAAGTTCATTTGAAGCCAGTTTCTTCAAAGCTTTGAACTAGTTCATAAAACGTTCACAAATATTCATGCGTAAAGAACTAAAACAAATGAAAAGGTCGAAAGATGTGATTCACAAGCGGTTCAGGTCAAATAAAAAGAACTTTCCAAATTGTCAGACTGTCAAATTGTCTTCCAAAACAGAGAACTTTCACAATTAAAGCTTATCTTCTTCTTCTTCTTCTGCTTCAAATCTAGATGTACGTTTGCGAGGAGTGCGGTCACACCACGTGCGAACCGGAGGTACACTATCTGCACCTGAAGGACAATCATCCGTTCTCGCCGGCCCTGCTGAAGTTCTACGACAAGCGTCACTTCAAGTTCACCAATTCGCAGTTTGCGAACAATTTGCTCGGCCAGCTGCCGATGCCGGTGCATAACTAAAACTGGAAACTAGCTATAGAAACAAGCCTTAGATTAAGCCTAAGCGAACTAACTAAAACAAAAAGAAACTAACTGAATTAATCTAACGTTAATGCAAATTCAACTTTAAGCTGAAGTTTTATGAAAACTGCCCCCACGAAAATGGCGAGATTATGTTTTGTACATGTATAATCATATCGAATATCATATATAGTTATATCACATACAGATATATCCATCTATCTATCTATATATATATATATAGATATATGTATGCATTAATTACTAGCTATGTAAGCGAAAAACGAAAAACGAAAAACATTTTACATTTAGTTTAGCTCAAGAATTTCATATCCAAAACACGTTTTATTCGATCTTTGCTGTGCAAAAAACTAAAATCGATAACAAAAACATTTCAAAAATATTTCATTTCGTTTGACATTGAGTAAAAAGCAAAGCCAACAAGGAAAAACTCGTTAGCTCTTAGGTTAACTTTGCTGGGCAAGACCCAAAACTAATTTTAGGCGCTTAGTCAAAGTTTTTTTTTTTTTTTTTTTTTTTGTGTGTTTTCGAAAATCATTTTCTTTTTTTTTTTTGTTCGGAACCACTTTTTGTAGTTCTTTAAGCTAAGCTTAGACTTAAAATGCTTTAAGCAAAAAAGAATAAGAAGAAAAACAAATGAATTATCGATTTAGTTATCGATTCGGTTATCGATTCGGTTATCGATTTAGTTATCGATTTGGCTATCGACTTAGTTATCGATTTAGTTATCGTTTCTTGAAACACACAAAAACTCATTCGCTGTTTTTTAGCTAAATGAACAAGCTGCAAAAACCTTTGCATTTATTTACAACAAACAAACGATTTACAAATTAGAAGCAGAGCAGGTCGACGAAGAAGAAGAAGAAGAAGAAGCAGACGAAGAAGAGGAAGAAGAGGAAGAAGAGTAACTAACACTTAAGCTACAATTAACATTGTACTGTATTTATTTAATTCGAATTTTTGAACAAACGCATAAGAATTCATTGTAAAGAGGCATTAAAAAAACAACAAAAAACAAAAAAAAAAAACAAAAAAAAAACCGAAATGAAATGTAAGCAAATTTATTTAGTTAAGCAGCCTAATTAAGTTAAATTAATTGTTTAAGAGACATGCTAAATTATGCTGTTCATAAATGAAGTCAAAGCACACAAAAACAAAACAAAACAAAACAAAACACAAAACACATTTATGTAATATATTTTAATTATTATGTATTTATAAGGCACACACACACGCACACGCACACACACACACGCACACGCACATCTACACGCTCCATTAATTGAATTTAGTTTAATTTTTTTTTTCATTAATAATAATTTAAAGAGCTGAAGCAACCACCAATTTGTACTGAGAACATAAAAACAATAATAATAATATTAATATTAATAATAGTCACAATTTTGTGGCACGCATTTAAGTTGAAATTTTCACACACACACACACACACACGCACACACACACGCATATATATATATTTATATATAGTTCTTATGGGCCTTACTTTGTTTGTGAACAGCATTTTGTGCAGCTGCAGCAACATTATCTTAATTATTATAATTATTTTTTTTTTTTTATTATTAATTTTAGTTGTAGAAATTTCAACTTTTTCGCTTAGTTCTCCCCACACACACACACACACACACACACAGACAGTAAAAGTATATAATCTTTTTTTTTTTTGCATAGTTTTTAAGCAACAACGGGTTATTTGTGCAATCGCTTGGTGTTGGTATTGAAAAAAAAAAAAACGAAAGAAAACGTAACTTTAGTTCGTATTTAGGAGCTTTGTTGCTGCTGCGCACGGGCGCTGCGCCACGCCCCACGCCCTACGCCTGTGCGCAGCACACACACACACACACACACACATATATATATATATATATATATATGTAGAGGTATATATATTAGTTCTCTTGCAACTTTAGTTTCAACTCTCGTTAAGCTTTAAGCAAACACTCAAAAACTGTAATTTAATGGCCTTTAATATATATATATACAATACACACACACACACCCGCACACTCACACCCACACACACACATCATGTACTTCCCACAAAAATTGAGAAAATTGAACATTTTTCTGAATTTTCACACGAATTTCTAAACTAAACATTCACAAGAAAACAAAAAAAAAAAAAAAAAAAAAAAAAAGAAACAAAAATAAAAAAAAAAAAAAACACATGAAAGTGTATTCAAAATTCGTAGTAGTTTATCGTAACACATTGAATTAGTTTTAAGCAGCAATTTTTTTTTTTCTTAACATAACTATTATATGTATACTACATAAAGTTTATGAGAAGCAAATTATATAATAAATATTGAATATTACAAAATCAAATCAAGAAATTTGTTTTTATGCCAAAAGCTTTCTTCTCGCGTGAAATTTCGGAATATTCCGCCTCAATATCTGTTCAGGTTGGCAAGAGCTATTAGCTGGGGATTATTTTGGAATATTTTTGAGTAATATTTGTATGTGAGCTTAACAGAAGATGTTGTCAAATCTAAATGCAGAGATCTTCGAAAGGTTAAACCATGAAATAAAAGCTATTCCACATTAAAATCAACTGAATTTTGGTATATTCGGAGTAAAATTTGATCGATTATGTCAATTAAACATTATGGGTATATTTCGGAGTACGTTTTTGCATGAATTTCGTATAAAAGAACTGTTGAAATGTTGTCGACTGAAAATTGGAAAAGTGATGACAATTCGATAGTTTGATCTGTGCCATAATGGATATTTTGGTATTTTTAGTATATTTCGGAGTACATAATTTTCACTAAGAAATGTTCCTAAGTTCTAATGCCCAATTGATCCAGAAGGCGAAATGGGAAATAAGAACTATTCCGCATAAAAATCGGATGAATTTTGGTATTTTTGGCATATTTCGGAGTAACATTTTTGCATGACTTTCTATCAAAATCAGAGTTGTCCTCTAGAATTGAGAAATCGATTGGTATTAGGAATGTATTTGTGATAACTCGAAAGTCCGACCAATGCCTGGTAATATTGGTATATTTCAGAGTACGTTGATTCCATTTGCGGGAAAATCGCTAGAGCTTTGACCAAGTTATGGGGGTAGAAAAGTTCGACCTACGTCTATATTGGATATGACAAAGATTAATATTGCCAGATTATTTGCCAAATGGATCTAGATGCTAACCCATTAGCGAAGAGTCAAAACTCGGATGAGATTTTACCGAGTTATGGGCATGGGAAATTTTGAACTAAGTCTATAGAGGATAATAGCGGGTATATCCCGGCCTTGCTCGTGGCCAGTTTATAGATACATATATATATATTATAAAGATATTTTAATGGAGGAAAAACCTGGCAATGAAATTTAGTCCGCATAAAAATCCTATAGGGATTATTTTGGTGTAATTTTGTCAGAACTATTATCCGCTTGAGAATCGCGATAGGCTTACTGAGCACGAAGTTTAAGAAAGTCGAAATCCTGAAAAAGAAAAAAAATGAAGAATTAGTTAATCTGTTAATTTCTTAATAAATGTTTAATCCTCGATGCCGAGTAAATTGAGCAAAATTTGCGAAACCAAGCTGCGAGCTAAAGGGGCTCGTCAGAATGGAAAAAACCCAGCTTCAATCGAGAAAGTAGGGATATTCTATGGCACGCCGAAGATTTAATACCCTTCTAGACGATTGTTTGGACAATTATGGATGGCATGTGGAAGAAGTCCTTTGGGAACTATTTCAAAGCATAGTTCATTTCTGAAAAGCCAACAACTTGCTCAACTACTTGAATACGACGCACAATATCTAGCCTGGCTTTTCATCTGGCTTTTCCCGCTTCAAACGAAACGTCAGCCGACTGGCTTTTCGCTCTCCAAAAGCCAGACGAACGAATGCCGAATGGGGTTATCATGGGTTGCCCTTTGATCTGTCTTCTCCTTGGCTCCCCTTGACCCCTTCCCCTTGATCTACCAGGATTAAGCTTGGGTTTCCCTTGGCTGATGAGGGTTCCCCTTGCTTTACCTGGATTCACCTCTGTTCACTTGGGTTCCCCTGGACTCAAGTCAAAATAGTTTTTTTTTTTTTTTTGAAATGTTTTCACTTTATTTATTTCGCTAGTTTTCATTTTATGTTTTATGTTCAGTGTTTTCTTTGTTTGTATTTTGGGTTTTGCAATTTTTTTGTGAGTTTTTGTGTTTTTTTCTTCGTCTTCTTCTTTTTGTTTCATCTTATTTTTTTTTTTTTTGCTTGTTTTTGTTGTATTTTTACATTAATTACTGAAATACACACACAGACACGGAATTACACTAAAAACTAAAGTTTTTTGTTTCACATGAATTAATATAGATATTTGTTTGTTTGTTTTTGGTTTTTGTTATTATCAAGAATTGTAATATATGTATTTGTTTTATTAGTTTAGCAAGTGTTTTCTTTTCTGCTTCTTCTTTCTTTTAAGGGCTGCCTTTGATTAGTTAAACTAAACACTTGAAAAAATTCAACTATGAAATAAAATGTTTATAACTGAAATTGGCTTTTTAAGAAATTTATTTATGTTTTTTAAAATTTTTTTAAATATTTTTATATCGTTTTTTTTTTTTTTTTTTTTTTTTTGAGCAAATTGGGCCAATTGTTGTTGTTTTTGTTTTTAATTACATTGCCATTTACATAAACAAACTAAGCCTATATATTTGTTTAGTTTGTTTTTTCTTTTATTTTTTTTAGTTTTTTTCATTTTATTTTTTATTTTTTCATTTATTGATATGAACCACACGAGCGCGCTAGAAAATCAAACACAGGTTTTCAAAAATATATATTAGTTAATATGTATTTTTTTTTTTTTTTTTTTTTTTTACATAGAAAATAAAAGCGAGCAAATTACAAAAATTATAATTAATAGTATATATAAATAAAATATAAAATATATATATAAAATATGCTTATAAAAAAAAATTCACTTTTCGTTTAGTAAAAACTGTATACAAAATATAAATACACGCAAAAGAAAATCATAAAAAATTAGTTAAAAAAAAAAAAGATGAACATTTTTATTGCATTAGTTCTTCAGTATTATTTTCTTTCTTTTTTAACAAAATTCATTTAATCAATGCATAAATACGTGCAACAGCAGCGCGCGTTGCTCACATGGTTTTCTGGCCTCACTGTACTCCAACTGATCAATACGTATATACATATGTATATATACATATATACATATATATGTATTCGCATATATGTATATATACATGTATATGATTTATATAATTTTGCATTTTGTTGTTTTACACACACATCAAGTTTTTCTTTTGTTATTGTAGCTTACATAAAAACTAACACTAAAAACAGACACATTTCGTTTAAATTTGTTTATTATTTTTCTTTAAATATCGTATTAATATATATATATAACTAATTTCATATGTGTATATATATATATAGAAATATATACATATATATATACACATATTTACGTGTGTGTGTGTGTGTGTGTGTGTGTACGTTTGTGTTTTTTTATTTATATATTTTACGTTAATAATGTAAACATTTATTTCATATATTTTTTGTTTTAATGTTAAAAATGCTTCTAAAAATTGTTTACCATATATATATATATATATATATATGTATATATATGTATATATATGTATATATATGTATATATATATATATATTTAATATATTCTTTAATTGTTTTTATTGTACACGCTACACACTTAATTGTTTTTGTTTTTATTTTTTGTTTAATTTTTTTTCAAAAATTTGTTCACGCACAGTTTTTTTTTTTATTTTTTTTTTTTTTTAGTTTTGTATAATACTGAAAATACGACTAGACATTCATAATATATATATAAATATGTTTTTGCTTTTGTGTTCGTTTCCTTTGTTATCTATATGTATATGTATGTGTATATATATCCGTATATTGCTTAAATATATACACATATACACATATATATATATATATCTGTTTAGATATATATTTCGTGGGCTTTAGGTTTTTGTTCAGATTGAAATTGTTCGGCTTGGTTTCGCTAAACTCTGTTTCCTATTTATTTTGCTTTTAATATTTCTCGAAAATGCGCTTAAAAAACTTTTTGTTCATTTGCGGCCAGTTTTGCTTGTTTTTTTTTTCAGTGTAGAAAAATAGGTACAACACAAATGTGAAAAATTGACAAAAGTGCAAAATCAATTCCAACAAAATTCAAGTTTTAGGGTCGTACGACTTTTGTGCTATTTGTTTTTTTTTTTTTCTTAATTTTTTCAATTTTTTTTTTTTTTTTTAACAGATTTTATGTTGTTTTTAGCTCGTTTAAAAATAATTTACACATTTGGGCGCCAATTTCTTCTTTGTTTTCTTCTTTTTTTTTTCTCATATAAATCTTATGCCATTAAAAACAATTTTATATGTTATTATTATTATTATTATTATCATGTAATAGAAGTATTTGCCTTTGTTTTATTTTGTAATTTGTTTTTGTTTTTGTTTTTGTTTTTTTTTTTTTTTTTAGTTTGAAACTACACATTTAAATAAATTTATGTATATACTATATGTTCGTGTATATATACGATTATTTTTATGTAAATGTTCTCTTCCTCTTTTTTCTTTTTTTTTCTATATATATCTTTCTCTTTTCTTTTTATTCCAAATCGAAGACGTCTCAAGTTATGATTGTTTAAATTTAGTTTTTTTTTATATTCAATTGAGTTTTTGTTTGTTTTTTTTTTTTTTTTTTGTTTTCTGTTTCTTTTTCTTTTTCATTTGCAATTTTGTTAGGTACATTTACTTAAAAAAAAATATATAGAAAAAAATTTATTTGTGATATATTTTTTTGCCTCAACTTTTAGGTTCCTATTTTTAAGTTTTTTTCTTTTTTTGCATTTTAGAATATAAAATATTGCGCTTCGTCTAATGTGTGTTTATGTGTGTGTGTGTGTGTGTGTGTGTGTGTGTGTGTGTGGGTTTGTTTTCTTAAGTGGGCGTGGCATTACTTTAGGGGCGGGCTCTGTTCTTGTTCTCAATTTGTGCCCAAATTTTCTGCATGTTTTAATTGAAAAAAAAAAACCCAAAAGAAATATTAAAAAACAATTTGCCATTTTTTTTTTCTCAGTGTAGGCGACTCTCAGTGGGTGTGTGTATGTTTTCTTGAGTGGGCGTGGCATTACTTTAGGGGCGGGCTCTGTTATTTTCTTGCAACTCTAACAAAACTCTAAAAAAAATTTTTTTAAAAATCTTGGCTTAAAAAAAAAACTTTAAAAATAAGTAATTTGCCATATTTTTGCTCGCCGTGTGCGCGAATCTCAGTGTGTGTGTGTGTGTGTGTGTTTGTGTGTGCGTGTATTTGTACATATATGTATATGTATATGCCTAAAAATTTCTTGTTACGCTTGACTTTTTTTTTTTTTTTTAATTTTTTTTTCTTTTCTTTTTAATTTATTACTGAAAAATTTGGCATCCAAGCCTTGATTTATTAATATATTTGTGTTATTTATTTTTTTTTTTTTTTTTAATTTTGAGGCTTGGTTTTACACTTAAAAAATAGTTCTTCGCTTCCTCTTTCCCTTGCGGTTCGCTTTGTTTTAAAGTTAGGTTCTTGTTTTTTTTTTTTTTTTTTTCACTTAAGAGAATTGAATTTTGGTTTTTTTAATATACAAAAAAATTTGTTCACGTTTTGTGTGCGCAGTCGTTGAGTTTTTCTTTTGTTGTTGTTGTTTTTTGTTTTTTGTTTTTGTTTTTGTTTAATTCTTCTTCTTCTTCTTGTTTGTGTTTTGGGTGTTAGAATTGCGTAGATATTGCATTGGCCTTTTTACTCCTCTTCTTCTACTTCCTCGGCTTGCCCAATTTCTGCTTTTTGTGGGCTGTTGCGGGCGGGTTCTTCTCTCTCTCTCTCTCTCTCTCTGTGTGTGTGTGTGTGTGTGTGTACAGTGGGGCGAGATATAGCTTTAGTTTTGTTTTATATATCTATATATATATATATCTGGCAGCTGCTTCTACTTCTAGTCACAGTATACAAAATAGATTTTCCATATACAAAATACATTTTTTTTCTTCTCTGAATTTTTTTTTTTTTTTTTTTTTTTTGTAAAATTGGAAAAAAGGAAATTGTGTCTGTGCCAGGCTTCTGCCAAACTCTCCCACGCTCTCTCTCTCTCTTTCCCACTCTCTCTCTCTCTGTCTCTTTGGTTTTCTCTTTCTGTTTGTGCGCGACTCAGCTTCTTGTTGGGGCAGTGCTTTTTTTCTTTCCTTCGAATTCTTGTAATTGCTTTTAGTTTTGGATGCTTTTCGTATACCTTTGCAGTCAATATTACAATAGAGATCCTTCGGCGCATTCTTCTATGCTCACAAAGGCTTCTCCCCGAACTGGACTTTGTGGCATTTCATAAGGTTCCCTCGCTTGACTTCAAATGGCACATCAATTGTAACTATACAAATCGGTTGAGTATTGGGTCTTCGAACTAGCCAAATCTTGCGAACAAATCGATTTGCTATAACATTTAGCTTTATCGCTTTGTCATATCTTTTAGCTTTATCGCATTGCCATATCATTTAGCTTTATTTCTTTACCATACTATCTAGCTTTATCGCTTTGTTATATCTTTTAGCTTTATACGTTTTTTCGTGTGATTTAGCTTCAACGCTTTGCCATGCCTTTTAACTTGTTCTCTTTAGCATAGCATTTAGCTTTATTTCTTTACCATAACAGTTAGCTTGATTTCTTTACCATATCAGTTAGCTTTATACGCTTTATCATATCATTTAGCTTTAACTCTTAAGCCCATCATTTAGCTTTTTACTCTTTATCATATCATTTAGCATTTTACTCTTTATCATATCATTTAGCTTTCTTGCTTTATTATAACATTTAACTATATTTGAAACAAAATTGTGGAAAAAACTTGTTAAGCCTTTAGGTGTTTGCCAAATTCCAGTTGGGATCTATTAAATATGACTGCAAGGGTATTCAAAGCTTCGGTAAACCGAAGCGGACACTTTCGTGCTTGGTTTAATGTTAATGTTAATCTCGCTTACAAACTAAATGTTTCCTTCTTTTTTTTTTGTTCATTATTAAACAATTATTAAATATGTGTGTTTCAACTGGCAGACGTATATATTCTCTAACAGATCGTTTCAAGAAAACAACTAAAGTCGGTGCGGAAGACTTTTTTAAGAGCGTGTGTGTGTGTGTGTGTGAGGGAGAGTGTGTGTGTGTGTTTGTGTGTGTGTGTTGAGCGTGAGCTGAATGCCACAGCACGAGCCTGGCTTTTGGATGCCACGAAAAGCCAGAAAAGCGCAAAAAAAAAACAAGCCAAAAAATGCGATTTAAGAAATTACAAGGTATATATATATATACATTGATATATATAAGTGCTTGCAGCTGTGTGTGTGTGTGTGTGTGTGTGTGTGTGTTTGTGTGTGTAAATATTGCTTAAATGCAATAATAAACATTAACGTTAGGCATAACAAACAAAAGTTGGGCAACAACAAACATGATTATGCTTAAGGATTGTTTGCGACGCAGCGCGACATCAACAAAACGTTTAAGGATGACGCAACAAAGCGAAAACGAAAAAGAAACATTTCACGTATGTATGTGTGTGTGTGTGTGTGTGTGTGTTAGCTTTGTTAACTATTAGGCTAATTTTGCAGCTACGTAATAATTATATAATAATTGCTTTATATATATTTATATATAATTTTATTTGATTTTTTATATTCTTTTTTCAGGCAGGTCCCTAAAAAAAAAAACGTTTCTTTTGCGTAAATTAAAGATTGCGTCCAATTGGAAAACGAACATTGAGATAATTATGCTTCTGTTTTGTTTTACAAATTTTTTTTTTTTTTTTTTTTTTTTTTTTTTTTTGATATTTGTTAACATTAAATGCTGTGAATAAATTTGTTAGTTTCAATTTGCGCTAAAAACTTGTCAACCTTCTGTCTTTGCTTCTGTTTTCTTTTCTTCTTCTTTTTTTTTTTAACGTTCTTTCGCGTTTCCACGCTGTTTCGTAAACGTTTCTAGCCGTGTATGTATATACATATGTCGTATAAGTATCATACTTTTGTTATATATATATACTACGCTTTTTCTTTATAAAGTATATATTTCAATTTGTTTTTGGAGTAAAATGTACATGCTTCCAAGACAAACAGAAAACAAATCGGAACTACCAAAAGCAAAAACACAGAGGGATATATAAAAAAAAAAAAAAACGTGTTATTTAGGCGAATTAGCAAAACAAATGAAAATTTCATTAAATGCAAAGAAAATCAATTTGTATATATTTCTATATATATACATATATATATATTTTGTAGGTATTATATATGTTAAGATCATGAACGTAGCTATAAATATTATATAAGCTATATATATATATATATATATATATATATGTATATATATATACACATATACATACATATATATTGTGTATGTGTGTGTGTCGTGTGTGTGTGTGTGTGTGTATATATAAAGCATGCTCTCGAGCTTATGACTATGAAAAAAATAGGCGCTTAAATATAACTCGCTCTATATACTTATAATATTATATTAGACATATATAAGTAGCATATAAATATGTGTGCATATATGTATGTATTTGTAGGTGTATGTGTGTGTGTGTGTGTGTGTGTGTGTGTTAATGCGAAATCAATTAAAATTAAAACTTAGCAGCTAATTAAGGAAACCACAATAATTTCAATTTTAAGTTTTAAAGCACAAAAACTTGCTAGAGTTCTCGAACTCTTCTTCTTGTTCAAGATCATAATACGAATTGTTATATATATATATATTTCTTTTAAGAAAAATTTCAAAGTTAGTTTTGGGGGGCGTGGCATTGTGAGCATGTTGTGAGAATTGCACATAAGATCGGGAGGGAAGAAAAAATTATCAACTAAACATAATATATATATATATAGAGAGAGAGGGAGAGAGGGAAGGTGAGGTTGGCTAGCGGAAAGTATTTAAACAAAAAATACTGACAAACAAAATATATTTATATATTTGAGAATTAATTTTTCTTTTTTGGAACGCGTTTCCTGATGATCTCTTGCCTAAGTTTAGAAATCTTAATTAACAAAATTTGGTTTCGGGGCCGAAAAACAATACTGAAACAAAAAACAAAACTAAAGGTAGAAGGAAATGAAGAATGGGCAAACATTTGGCACGCCTGGGTTGTGGGGGGAGGGAGGGTTCTCTTTAAAGTCAATTTCAGGGCGTCAATAAAGTTGATTAAAGGTAAATGAGATAAAGGCCAAAACTTGGTTGATAGTTAACAAATCGAAAATCAACTGTGAGCGAGATCAAGGCTAACAAAACTGAAAGGCGTGCAAGTTAAGGAAAGAGAGCGCAAAGAAAAACGGACACAAAGAGAGCGAGAGAGTGGATGAGAGGGGGCGGGTGGGGGTGGGGAAGGGGGAGTTAAGGCATGTAGCGACAAATAGTTGAAACAAAATACAAATATGCTAAAAACTAAGAAAATTTCAAGACAATTTCTTGCTTACGATATGGACAAAGACACACAGAGACAAAGACAGAGACAGACAGAGATACAAAGAGAGAGAGAGAAAGAAAGAGCGAGCGAGACAGGCAGACAGACACTGTATTGTGTGTGTGTGTGTGTGTGAAAGAGACAGATTGCAACATTCTCATACATCGCAGCAGAGCAGTTGCTGCTTTCATATTTTCTTTTGTTGGTTTTTTTTTTTTTTTTTTCCTTTTTTTCAATTATATAGAAACGACTACAAAATACAGTTACAAATACGTTTTACACATTGATTTAGTTTAAGATCACGTTAAGATCACGAGCGCGACAGAGATAGCAAATAACTATACATATACATATACATATACATATGCATAGATATATATATATATATATATGTTAGATACGTGTATATATATAAATATACAAGGAAAAAAGAACATAATCTCTCTCTAAACACATACATATATATCTTCAGATATATATATATATATATATATGTGTGTGTTAAGGATACATGGGGCTGGTATATATATGTATGCATGTATGCATGTGTGTTTGTGTGTTTGTGTGTGTGTGTGTGCGTTAAGAATTCGAATTTGTTGCTGCTGGTGCTTCCCCTGCTGCAGGTGCTGCTGCTGCCGTTAGCTGCCCTGCCCCTTTGGGTCAGCGTAGACTGGAGATGGCCGCGTCGTGTACGCTCGACTCAATTGTATATGAAATTGGCGGCATCGCAGAGGGCATCGCTGTCATCGTCAAATTTACCATTCATGGCATAGCTGCTGGTGCCGCTGCCGTATACCCATTCCTTTTTGATGAAGTCGCCATCGGTGGTCGAGGACGAGGTATTGTGCAGGCCGCCCAGCGAGCTGTGATCCAAACGGAAATCATCATCATCATCCGGATAGAGCTGTACGGGTATGCTGTCGGGTATTGAGTGCGGCTCAAAGAGGTTACCATATGGCGGCAGCGAATGATTCAGATCGACATGATGATCAACCAGATCGCTGTCAAAGTTCGAGATGCGAAATTTGGAGCTGGGCGGCGATTGTGGTGAATGCGGCGCGGCTGAATCTTCGAACATGACCTCCTCCTTGATGAACATGTCGTTGGAATTATCGCCGGAGCCGGATGAATAGAGATTCGGTTCCACTTTGATAATGGCAGCTGTTGCCAGGGACGGTGATGATTTCTCATCATCATCATCATCATCGAAATGATTGTGATGATGATGATGATGGTTGTGGTTGTGGTTCTGATTATGGCTATGGCCATGATTATGATTTTGATTCAGGTGCTGCTGCTGCTGCTGCTGCGGCTGCTGTTGCTGATGATGATGATGATGATGTCCATTGGTGGCAGCGCGCAACTGTGCGCTCGTCTCATCCTCATCATTATCGTCATCATCATCATCGTCATCCATGTCCGCCAGATGACGACGTCGGTGGTGGTTTCGGTGGTTATTACGCTGCTGCTGCTGCTGCTGCTGCTGCTGTCCAGTCACAACACGCAGACTGCTGCAGTTGCTCTGCTGCTGCTGTTGTTGCTGCTGCTGCTGCTGCTGTTGTTGCTGCTGCTGCTGTTGCTGCTGATGATGATGATGATTGCGCGTGCTGCGAATTATTGTGGAGCCGCCCAGCGCCGCCGATGAGGCAATCGACAACGGCACACCCGTCGCCTTGGACACCAGCACGGTGGAGGAACACGATGTGGATGAAGATGATGGCGATTGCGCCGGCGAACCAACTAGAAGAAAACCAATCAAATCAATAATTAGTTCAGCTGAATATATATATAACCATGTCATATATCTCAGGATCTTTGCTATAAACCATGTCAGATATCTCAGGATCTTTGCTATAAACCATGTCAGATACCTCAGGATCTTTGCTATAAACCATGTCAGATATCTCAGGATCTTTGCTACAAACCATGTCAGATATCTCAGGATCTTTGCTATAAACCATGTCAGATACCTCAGGATCTTTGCTATAAACCATATCAGTTTTCAGGATCTAGAAGAGCTAGATAGATTACACATAAATCCTTTAGTTTATGGTTTGATCGGAAGAGGAACAAAATGTTTAATTCATGCTAAGCATCTCACTTAGCCAGATATTTTAACGGATAGATATAGCGCCCTCCACATTAGCTTAGATAATTTATACAAATATATGTATATATGAATATATGTATACATTAGATTGTGCTCATTAAAGGCCTAATTTATTTATCATTTATATTCTCGTTTTTTAATTTGATTTTTTTATACTGCCTTATACCGTTGCTGTCCATCTTCTGTTTGGGTTATTTTTCAGCTTTTCTTTACTCGCTGTTTGTTGCTCGTCGCTTTATTTTTCCTCATTCAAACTAAAACCATGCATTAGCTAAGGTTTGTTTATTATTCTTTTGATCTTTCACATTTCCCTCGTGCTTTTCGCCACTCGCTACTTTCTACTCGCCACTCGCTACTTGTTAGTCGCCACTCGTTACTTTTTACTCGCCACTCGTCAGCGACTTTTGCTCATTCAAATCAAACTATTTATGACTAAATCTTTTTTGATTGCTGAAGTTCCCCTCTTGCTACTCGCCGTATTTAACTCGCTACCTGCTACTCGTCACTCGCTACTCTTACATACTCTTTGCTCAGTCAAGTTTTACATTTTTCTGTCAACTTCATACACGCCCCTGCTATTGGCTACTCGCTACTCGTTACTTACCACCCGTCTGCTGCACCACGCTGGCCAGCGCAGAGCTAAGCGTGCCCGTCGAGTGTATGATGGGCGTTTTGCGCAACAGTTGCTGCGCCAAATTGCTGGCCGTGGCTTGTGTTGCAACATTGCTCGTGCTGTTGCTGCCGCTGCTGCTGCTGTTGTTGCTGCTGTTATTGGTGCCGTTGCTGCTGTTGCTTGCGTGGCTGCTGCTGCCGTTGCCGCCGGCGCTGCTGTTGTTGCTGGCATTGGCATTGTTGTTGGCGTTGATGATGTGATGGCCGTTGCTGGTGCCCGCACCGCTCTGTATGACCTGTGTGTGCAGCACGCTCGAGCAGTTGCCATTGCCAGTTGGCTGATCTGACGATTGTTGTTGTTGTTGTTGTTGTTGTTGTTGCTGCTGCTGCTGCTGTTGCACGTAGTTCTTGATGACAATGGTGCGCGTGGGCGTGGACACAATATATTGCTGCTGTTGCTGTTGCGGCTGCGGCAGTTGCTGCTGCTGTTGCGAGTGCGTTGAGCTGGCTGAGGAAGAGTGCGGCTGCTGTAGCGAGGCATTCGATGAGGACTCATTCGAGGAGTCCTCGCCGGTGGTTAAACGATTATTGGTCAAATTGTGGACAGCACTCTCAGTCTCCTCATCGCTCAGGCCAGACTGATCATCCATGTCCATATGCAGTTGTTGCTGCTGCAGATGTTGCTGCTGCTGTTGCAGACTGGTGCCGGGTTGTTCCAGATCCGGTTCCAGTTTGACATTGGCTGCTGATACGGCTGCGACAGCATTGCTGTTGCTGTTGTTGCTGTTGTTGTTGACGGTGCTGGTGGTGGTGCTGGCGGCAACGGCGGCGGCGGCGGTGCCGCTGTTGCTGTTGCTGCTGATGGCGGCGCTGCCCTTGGGCTGATCCCGCAGATGCACCTGCATGTGCGTCTGCAGTGAGGATTGCGTATGCAGCTTCTTCTTGCACACCTTGCACTCAAACGGAAAATCGCCCGTGTGCGTGCGCGCGTGTATTTTCAAATTATAGCGCTGACCAAAGCCCTTGCCGCAGACATCGCATCTGTAAATAGGGGAGGGAGAGAGAGAGAAATGTTAGAATTATATCATATTTTATACAGGTTGCATCATGCGGATCACTCACTTGTGCAGCTTGACGCCCGAATGGAGCTTGGAGTGGCCGCGCAGCGAGGCAAGCGCACTGAACACCTTGCCGCATATCTCGCAGGTCAGATTCACGTTCTCGTTGTGTATCTTCTTGTGCACCTTAAAGTATTCAAAGCTCATGAACTCCTTGTGGCACACCTCGCATTTGTATTTATGCCTCTCCGATTGCTGGCCCGTATGCACGCGCATATGCTTAATAAAGTTTGGCCGAAAGCGCACAACACGCCCACATATCTGGCACTCGTAGGGCTTGCAGCGCAGGCAATGTTTCTCATAGTTTTTAAGCGACTTGAGGACCATGTTGCAGATGGCGCACTTCATATTGTTGGCATGCCCGCTGCGATGTATATCAAAGAGTTCCTTTGAATCGAACTTCTCCACGCATTCCATGCACTGGTAGCTGGTCGTCGATGTTGCCACGCTGCTTGTGGCAGGCGCTGGCTTGATGGACTGATGATGTTGTTGCTGCTGCTGCTGCTGCTGCTGCTGCTGTTGTTGCTGCTGCTGTTGTTGTTGTTGTTGCTGCTGCTGTTGTGCCAGGGCTAACGCCGCCAGTTGTTGCTGTTGCTGCTGCTGCTGCTCGTTGCTGGGCGACGGCGCTGCTGCTGCTGCGGCTGCTGCAGCCGTTGCTGCTGCTGCTGCTGACTGTGGTTGTGGCTGTGGCGGCGCCTGTGCCGCTGCCGCCGCCGTGGCCGCCTGCAATATGAGCTGTGCGGTGGGTCCGCCCGTCTGCTGCACCACATTCAGCACGGTCATCGGACTGCGGCTGATCACAGCCGCGGCGGGCATGCGCACATATGTGGCGCCCGCCAAGCTGCTCATCGTTGCATTGCTTATGTAGACGGGACGTCGCTGCAGCTGGACCAGCGCCGCCTCCGAGACGGGCACCGCCAGAGCGCGCGTTGTGGTGCTCACAATGCTGCCGGCGGGCAGCACCAGCTGCTGTGCCGTTGTCGAGTACTCCAATTGTTGTTGCAGTGACTGCGATCGAGTTGGTTCCAAAAACATAAATGAGCATAGAATTTTATAGATTAATAACCAAATTTTTCAATTATTCCAATTACTTGATTAGGTTTGCAATTGCTTTAATTACTTGAGTAATTGCGAAAAGTTTTGCCAATTACTTTTTCAATTACTTGAAATTTACTTAGGTCTACATTTGTTTGAATTACTTGAGTATTTGTGCAAAGGTTGGGCATTTCATTTAATTGAGTTACCAATTACTTTTCAAATATCTTGAGTAATTGGGAAACGTTTGAGCATTTCAATTTTTACATTTACAATAACTTGAGTAATTTAAAGCAAATGAACACTTAGTTTGCTTAAGGCTCACTACTTCTCCTAATTACTTGAGTAATTAAAAAAAAAAAAACAGTTGAGCATTTCAATTACTTCTTACTACTAAGCTTAATTACTTTTAGCTGTTCAGTATTACAAGTAATTAGATAACTATGTTAAAGCCTTAGTTTTCCTTTAATTTTTGAAAGAATTTGCTAATTACTTTTAATTATTTAATCTTACAACAACTCAAGCGCAACACGAGCTGTTTAATTACTTGAATTGAGTCAAATTTAAAGCACATAAATATACTATATTTTTTGCTAGTGAATGTGCTTGACTTACAGCAATAGCTGGAAATTTTAATTACTCGCGAGTGCCTTGTTTTAATTTAATTACTGAAGCACTTAGCAAACAGCTAAGCATTTTAATTACTCAAGTTTCTCTTAGACTTAGGTCTTAAAGTTTATTAATATTTAGATTTTACTCGAGTAAAGGCTGAGGCAAACACATTTCTTTTACTTAAATAGCCATCAAAATTACTTGATTAATTTAAACGTTTTAATTGACTAGATAACCGCAATTACCAGAGAATATTATACTTTATTTGGGATTACGAGTCTATGAAGAGTTAACCGAGAGTAAAAATTTAGCAGAAGAGTTAACTAAAAAGTCTGTCAAAATTTCTATATAGAAGGAAACCCTAAACATTTTGTGTGCTCAATTATTTAAAGATCTGAAATCCCTTGGTATAAACTGAACTATGCTAGGCTTAATGTATTGTTCTGATTCTGTCTTCTATGTACTATATACAATCGATTCAGACATTGTTGATGCATCAAACTTGATACCTTTCACAGCTGAGTCGCTTAAGACAAAAGAATTGTTGCTTAATTCCAATTACTCAAGTAATTATTCTTATATACAAAGCGCAAGCAATCAGATTCTTACGATTCCTCAAGTAATTAAACATTAGTTGAACTTAATTGTAATTACTTAATTACTTCCACATACAAGGATTTTCTTTGGCAGACTTATGCTGCTCCCAATTACTCAAGTAATTAAAAACACAGTTAACTTGATTCCAATTACTCAAGTAATTATCCTTGTAAATAGTAAATAAAAGCCATTAAATTAGTTTTTATTTAATTTAACGAGTGCCTTAGTTATATACCTCAAGTTGTTGCTGCTGCTGCTGCTGCTGTGCCGGCTGCTGCATATGCTCATCCTCGTCCTCCTCCTCCTCCTCCTCCTCATCATCGGGCATATCGTCCAGCTCCAGTTTGACTTGCGTCTGCAGATGTTGCTGCTGCTGCTGCTGCAGATGTTGTTGCTGTTGCTGCTGCTGCTGCTGCTGCTGGTGATGATGATGTTGTTGATGATGATGATGATGATGTGGTTGTTGCTGCTGCTGCTGCTGCTGATGATGATGATGATGTTGCAAATGTGTCGCCGTTTCGGGCTCCTCATCAGCTTCGGCTGCCTGCGCCTCCTCTTCGATGTCCTGCAGATTCTCATCGTTTAGCTCCGGATCTTCCTCCTCCTCCTCCTCCTCCTCTTCCGGCTCGTCCTCCAGCTCCTGTTGCTCCTCCTTGATGTCGCTGGCCGCCAGGACAGAGTTGGCGCCGCTGCCCGTTGATTGTATAATGATGCGTCGCCCATTCAGCAGATGATGTTGCTGCTGCTGCTGTTGTTGTTGCTGCTGTTGTTGGGCGCGATGTTGTTGCAGCAACAGTTGCTGATGTTCCTCAACACTCAGACTGTTGTTGTTGTTGTTGTTGTGGCTATTTATATTGTTATTATTGTTGTTGTTGATGTTGTTGTTGTTGTTATGGTTGATGTATGCGGAAGCGCTGTTTGTTGTTGTTGTCGTTATTGTTGCATTTGTTGTCGGTGGGTGGTTGTCGAGTTTCGACGACGCCGCCGCCGCCGCCGCCGCCGCTGCTGCTGCTGCTGCTGCCGCCGTCGCTGCTGCTGCTGCCGCCGCTGCCATATTGAGCTGCAGCTGTTGCTCGTCATCCTGCTCCATGGGAGCATCTTGTAGTATAAATTCGATTTGTTGCGATAATGCGCTATCATTGATGGCAATCAGTCCGTCCATATCTTTGGCGGCGGCGGCGGCGGCGGCGTTGGCGGCGACGGCGCTGCTGCTGCTGCTATTGCTGCCGGCAAATAGTGAGGGCAGCGCTGTTGCGTTGCTGCTGGCTGCATTTGTTGCGCTGCTGCTGCTGCTGATGCTGGCCATGGCAACAGGACGCAACGCAACAACAACAACAACAACACTGAAAGCACGGCTTTTTGTTGTTTTGTCTGTTTTTCGGCTTTTGTTTTAATTTTTGAATAAATATTCTTTTCTTTTTCAGGCGAGAGGAGTTTTGCTCTCGCTCTCTCTCTCTCTCTCTCTCACTCTCACTCTCTCTCTCTCACTCGCACGCGCTCTCTCCTTTTGTTGTATTTCGCTTTTCGTGCGCGTTTTAGCGTTCTTTTTTGTAGTTATTGCACGTTAAACTGCCGCTACTTTTGCTGCTGCTGCTTCTTCTTCTTATGCTGCTTTTTGTTTTTCTACTTCTACGGCTATTCTACGCCTTTGTTGTTGTTGTTGTTGTTGTTCTTGCTTTTGTTATGATTATTATTTTATTGTATGCTTCTTGTTGTTGTTTTTGTTGCACTCTTCAGTTCGAAGCAAATGTGGTTTCGCTTGCTTTTGAACGTCGCGTCGTTCGGTCATGCGTTGCTTTTTGCTGCTTTCCACGCGTTGGCGGCGGCTGCTGCGACGGCGACTGCGACGGCGACTGCGAATGCGACGCTGTGTGGCGCTTCTGCTGCTGCTGCTGCTGCGGCGCATTCGCTGGCTTTCCACATTCTTTTTTTTTTTTTTCTATTTAGCTGCCGAAACTATTTTGTTCGTATTTCTTTCTTCTTACTTTTTATTATTATTTGTTATTTTTAGTTATATTTTGTTTTACTTTCAATTATTTGTTGTTGCACGGTGCACACAATCCAACAACAACAGCAACTACAAGAAGAAGAAGTAGAAGAAGAGTTGGACACTTGAGAGCGTTTATTGTTATTGTTATTATTATTGATTTCCTTTTTGAATTGTTGTTCATCAAGTGCTTTTGCAGCTGTTTCGTCGTCGCTTCTAATTTGTGCGCGAGCATTAAAAACACACACACACATATATATATATCTTATTATACATCTACATATATATATATATATATATATATATATATATATATGTAGATGTATAATAAGATATATATATATATATATATATATATATCTATATGTATGTGCACGTTCACTTTTTGTATTTGTATTTAATTAGTAAATGCGTTTTACAAAATCATTTGCTCCCTCTTCCTGCCTGCCTTGCGCTCTCGCACTCGCACTCGCACTCTTTCTCGCTCTCACTCGCTCTGGCACACACACACACACACACACAGCGCACACACACATGCACGCACGTACGCACACAATGGCAAATACGCGCGCGCGTGAACAAAAACAAAAAATTAATTTTAGCTTTTCCACAAGTTTTTCACATTTGCTCCATTTTCATTGATTCCATGATTCTTCTTCTAGCTCACACACACACATTTTGACCTTTTTCTTCTCTTTTGCCTTTGCACGCTTTTCGCTCACTGCTGCTGCTGCTGCTGCTGCTGCTTCTTCTACTTGCGCCTTGTTCTTTAGCTTTGCTTTTTGATTTTGTGGCCTATTCCTTTTCGCCCTGTTCCCGTGTCGTTTTTCACACACCATAAAAACGTCAAACTTGAAAATTTTTTGGTTATTTTTGGTCATGGAAATTTTTGTTCGTTTTCTTTTTATTGCTCTGCGTGATTTGATTTTGCGACGCGACCGACGGCAAAGATTGGCGGCTGCGCTGCTTTCCTGCTGCCTGCTACTGCTGTCAATTTGCTTTGCTCCCCCGCGAGCCGTTTTTTTTTCTTTTCTTTTCGTTTTTTGGTTTTACCGCTGCTGCTGCTACTCATACAAAGAGAGCCGTTTTTCTGTCTTACGTTTTTGTTGCTGTTCTTGATTTTCGACCACACGCTTTCCCACTCGTATTCGTGTGCGGCACACAGGGTTGCACACAGCGGCAACAACAGTGACAGTGTTGCCAAACGGCCGCCGGCCGGTGTTGCGCAGCGCTCAATTTGCGCAAAATTTCAAGCAGCAAACGTCTTAACAACAATTCAAACGTTCGCAGCAACTAATTAATGCCAATGCAAAATACGTCTCACCAAGTTTTAGCATAAAAAATACTGCACAAAGTTGGCAGAAAAGAGTTGCCCAACAGCAGTCAAGTGTTTTGGCTATATGCTTTCAACTTGCTTTCCGTCGGCTGCTGCTCCTCTTTTGGCTTACATTTACGCGCACACACACACACGCACACAGTACACCCAGGCGAAAACAATTATAAAGGACAGGGCGCTTGGAGCTCAACTTTTGGCTGCCGCAAAATAAGCGTCACCAGAGAGTCAGAGCGAGAGAGAAATAGAATGCGCACGAGTGTCGAACAGAGAGACGGGCAAAGTGTGAGAGAGTGAGAGAGAGAGAGAGGAAGAGCGGGAAAGTCGAGAGTGTCAGCAAGTGGAGCGCAGAGCCGTTTTATTTCGACAGTTTTTGAATTACGGCGCCGCTGCTGCTTGTTATTTTAGCTTAACACCCCAACAACAACAACAACAACAGCAGCAACAACAACATCACCTTCGTTCGACCGAGTCAATTTTCAGCATGCTTTTCGTCAGGGGGTGCTGTTCGTGCCAGGGGGTGGTGGTTGGCGTTTTGTGGTGGTGAGGTGCTGCCATTGTTGTTGTTGTTGTTGTTGTTGTTCTTACTGTGCCCGTAAAGTAGGGGCGGGGGCATTGGGGGTTGAATTTTATGCCAGCAGGCGTCGCTAAATTCCATGCACGCACACACACACACACATTTGCACGCAAGGGCGCAAATTAACACAATATAAAAACAAAAGAGAAATCAAAATTGCGGCACTCTATGTTTACATATATGTATATGTATATGTATATGTATATGTATGTATGTATGTACGTATGTCGGCTGCTATAACTATAAAAGCGCCCAGTCCCCACTCCCACTCGCACACATTCGTGTTATGTTTATATTTTTTGCCCGTAGCTTTTGCGCGTTTATTTTGGCTCTGTGCAGTAGATTTTTGCTGCGTTTTCAACTGCTTCGCACTCACACACACACACACACACACACACGCGCGTACGCACACACACGCGCATACACCCGCACGCGCGACTTTAATAAATGATTATTTCGCTTTAGTTTTATTTTTGCATTATTTGTGGTTTGCTTGGATGGACGCATTAGCACTTACACTGGACATCACATTTTTATCACTTATTCTAATTCGTTTTAGGTTTTTAATTGAGTTTTGCAACAAATTGCTGCATTAGTTTAATGTGTTACGCAGTTTGCTTTTACGTTGCGCATTCTGCGTTCACGTTACTCATTTTGGGCTAACATTGCGCATTTTGCGTAGCACGCGCTCATTGCGCTTACGTTACTCAGACCGATGTTTCGTTCAGTGAGCACAGCTTGACTTAACGAAGCTTGCTAACATAACGAAAAAATGCATTTGGATAACTGTAGAGGAATTTAGTTTTGAGTTTTAGAAGAAATACGTATTAGTGAATCTTATAAATGTACTGTATTTAGCTGTTGTTAATACTTTTGTAGTTAAAAACTTGAGTTCTTTAACATTTATGTTGACATGTTTCAGCGCTTAACAGCTTTTTAGAATCAAAAACTGAGTTTTTGAAGGTATTTTTTGAATTCTGATCGAAACAGATTTGAAACAAATTTGAAATAGACTTTTTGCTCATGTTTTAGCGGAATCCCCGTGAATATATAAACAACTTGATTTTCGCCAGTTATATAGAGTTTATTTCATACGTATTATGCATATATTTCACTTTTATAAAAAAAACTTGCAATTTTCGCCTAAAACTACACAATAAACTTAACATTTAGTTATCTCTTCTGCGTTCGTATTTGAAACAGCTTCAAATGTAAATGTGCCAGCAAAACGCTTCACAGTTTATGATTTATAAATTTATTAATTATGATCATGTGATCTATTATGAAAGACTCAAAAGTAATATTTATATGTTTATATTATAATTTTTTCTGGTATTATGTTCTGAAGCGTGGCTATTGTTGTTGTTTTTTTTTTGCTGTTGTTGTTGTTGTTGTTGGTTTTTGCTTGGCAGTTGCAAGTTGCTCTTAATTTCATAAGAATCAAATATATATATAATTATATATACCTATATATATATTTTTAGAATTTCTTGGGCCGTAACTCGTTTTTCTTTCTTTCTTTTTTTTTTTTTAGATCTACATAAATACATGCTAAATATTAAATTAATTTTAATAGTAAGAAAAAAATAAAAAAATATTTTTACTTCGTTTTGTCAAAAGGAAATCAATAAAAAAATATTAAAAAAAAAAAAAAATAAAATAAAAACTGAAAAAATATTTCTTGCAAAATATTTTAACAATTTTGTCTTCTCTTTAGGCTGCCTTGCGATTTGAAATGATTCGAGTTGTGATCATTGATTAAGAGTTTTGGGCGGGGGGAATTTGTCGGGAAGCTATTGCTAAAGATTGTCATTTTCCTTTTGCGTTCGGTGTGTGGTTTTCAACTAATTGTCATGATTTGTGCTAAATAATAATAATAATAATTATGAATATAATCCAGAGCAGTTGTATCTCTCTCTCTCTCTCTCTCTCTCTCTTACTCTCCCTCTCGCAAAGTTGTCTCTTTCTTGTGCTTAGCCCTTGTTGACAATCACTTGGTGCGATCGTGCTTCGCGGGCTCCACCTGTTTGGCAAACTCGCCCATCACATCCTTGTAAATGACCGGATCGAGATTGCGGCCAAGCATATAGATGAGCCACCAGTCACCGATGTCCAGTTTGCGGGACAGCGAACGACAGATTTCCATGGGTATCATGCGATTGCGCGCATTCAGCAGACGCGGCCGGAACTTGGGCATGAAGATGATGCAGGCGCTGCAATTAAATGATTATAAATATAAGAAAGTTCGAAATATGTTATTTTCGAGTTGCTGCTCAGCTTAGTTTTCATTTATCCATCTTCAAATGAGCCTAAGGCTTTAAATTTAAATGTACAAGGCAGTTTGTGCACCTGTTAGCTATTTAACTGGAAGCTAGAATGTTGAGTGTTGCCACTTGGCAAAGCATGATCATCGATAACAGTACAACGCGGACTTTTGGCTAGCAGCATGCGCTTAACAGTGCGCTGTTAAGTTAACATTCGCAGCACTGTTGTGAACTGAACGACACAGCGTTGCCAGACGATGTCAATTTACGTTAAGCTGTTAACATGAATACGTAAAACAGCTTAGCCGGCTGTTAAATAACATGAGCACTAACAGCAGGAACTAGCAGGCACGTGCCCTAAAATATGCCTTATTTACCGGAATATCATCAGTCCAACGAGCAGTACGAGCAATATCCAGTACCAGAACCAAATGAACACATAGGTTTTCTCGTTCACAATATTGAGCGGCAGAATGCAGAGGGAGTCGTGCGTCTGCAACGAACCGCCGGCGCCGTATTTGTGGAAAATGCATTTGGTGACACGGGGAAACACATAAACCATCGGATCCATGCGCTGCTCCTGCGGCACATCCGACAGCCCCATAATATTCGTGCCGTACGATATGAACTCGCCGTCAAAGAAACGATTCATCAGATACATCTGCACCACGATATTGATAAAGCAGAGCACCTCGCAGGCCCAATAGCGTATGGCATACAGTTTATGGCGCTGTAAATGCAATCGGGTAATCAGAGTTTGAATTCAGATAATGTTCGGGCTCTTGAGATGCCAACTCACCTTCACATGCTTGATCAGATAGTCGAGCAGGGCATCGCGTTTGGCCTCCTTCTCCTCGCGCGTGCAGATCGTGATGTTCAAGCCCATGACAATCATGCGCATCAGCCCGCCCTCGAATTTGTTCCACAGAAACTTGGGCGTATAGCAGGCCATTGCCTATAAATAATAAAATAGAAATAATTAAATTAGCAAATTTATTAGTGGGAAAAATTTGTATGTACATATGTTTTCTACAATCCCAAGCGGGAAAGGGAATTCGTGGTCAAGAATATCTACATATTCTTCTATGTGAAAAGTCAGTAAAACATTTAAGAATCTTGCACTAAAAGGAATTGAAAAAAGAGGAAGAGAAATGCTCTCTGGTGAGAGTAAGCGATAGGAGATAGATAGATTTCACTGTAGATATGTACTGAGCGAGTAAAAATGGGAACTAGTTGAAGTCACGAACTTTCCAGAGCTTTCAAAAGCTGCTAAAGCACGATTTATGCCAAAAATCTCCCAAAAAGTATGTAAAGGCAGTTGTTTTCACTTTCAGGCAGATTTCACTGTACAAGCAGAAGCAGGATGACTCTAAGACTATTTCAAATGGGAATCAGTCGAAGTCAAGAGCTTTCAAGAGCTTACAAAAGCTGCAGAAGCACCTTTTATGCCAAAAAGCTCCCAAAAAGTAGGTAAAGCCAGTTGTTTTCAATTTCTAAGACTATTTCAATTGGCAATCAGTCGAAGTCAAGAGCTTTCAGGAGCTTACAAAAGCTGCGGAAGCGAAAAGCTTTGTGCGAAAAGCTTCCACAACGTGTCTAAAGTCATTTGTTGCCCGTTTTAGTCAGGTTTTACTGTACAAGCTAGCTCCATTTAGTTGGCAAATTGTTAATGACCAACATGCAAAGCTGAGTGAAGAGCTCATCAGCTGCGCGTGTCAGCTGTCAGCAGCTGCGATTAAATCAAATAAAAAAGCAAACACAAAAAAACATAAACTTGACTTGAAGTTTGACTTTTGGATTTGGAATTTGTGCGAGATTTGAGACTTTTTTTCAAGCTGTGAACGTCTCAGATGCGTTTTATTGTTACTGTTTTTTTTTTTTCGTTCAGCATTTAGCAAGTCATTTGTGTATATGAATATACTATCTGGCATTTCACAAGTGATTGTTGTTGTTGTTGTTGTCTTTAGTGTTTAGCAACTGTTGCTGTTTGTGTGCTTGTTGCGCAACAGGCGCGCAATCATGCTTGATTGAGCGTGCTCCGCAATACAATGACCCCTCCCCCTGAAAGCGGCCGATAGCTATGCAGCCCAAACCAACCCCCACCTCAGGCACACACACGCGCGCACACACACACACACACACACACACATTAACACACACACAGACACACACAGTCCGCTTTACACCCCTTTTGCAACGACAGCACGCACGCATTCAATTAAGCTTCATTGAAGTACAGCTTGCTGTGCGTGCGTGTGTGTGCGCGTGTGTGTGTGTGTCTAATGTGTGTGTGTGTGTGTGCGTAATGTGCGTTGGCATCTGCGTCGCAATTGAGAGCACGAGAACGAAAAGAATCGAAAGCAAATCGTGAGATCTCCAACATTTCCATCATTAACTTTGGTGGCAAAGAGGAGGGAGGAGGAGCTTTTCAAATGGGAAGGTAACATAAAAAGAAGAAGACGCAGAAGTGGAAGTGCTGTTAGCTTACCTGAAAGAAGAGCACAAAGCAGACCCACTGATAATAGGTGTAGTACTTTCTGGCATCCTTGTCATTGAAATCATTGGCAACGCCAGGATGTGCCACCTCGCGACCGACCTGCGAATAAATATGAAAAGCAAATTACAAAAGGGTTTAACAGAGGTTCTAGTCGGGAGCTCCCGACTAGGGAATACCCTGCACCCTCTTTGAGCTGGTAGCGGGGAGGTGGCGATAGGTATAAAATGAAAGATACTTGACATATATATACTATTCTAGAAGCAACATATCATGTTTGGTGACTCTAGCTCTTATTATTTACCAAAATTGCTCAAAAAACAGGATTTCGATATCGATTTTTATCGATTGCTTGGAAACGGGGCAAGTTATCGATTATCGGAAACAAACTCGATCTGCGTAGGAGGAGAACCTACAGCTAAATTTCAAGTCTCTAGCTCCTTGCGTTCATACAGACGTACGGACGGACGGACGGACAGACGGACGGACGGACAGACGGACAGACGGACGGACATGGCTAAATCGACTCGGCTATTGATGCTGATCAAGAATATATATACTTGATGGGGTCGGAGATGCTTCCTTCTGCCTGTTACATACATTTGCATTTTGCACAAAAACATTATACCCCTTTTACCCATTTTTAATGGGTTCAGGGTATAAATATATGTTTATATTTATTTGAGGTATATCTAATATAATTTGTTTTTTTATAAGATTACGATCAGAATATTATCAGATAATTTTTAAACTATTTTCATACTATTCTTGAATTATTTATTATTATATTATTAGCTTATTTTTGGATATAAAACAAAAGCTGTTCTAGAGAAAAAACAAAAAAAAATATATGAAACGAACCATAAAAATAATTACCAAAAAAAAAAACGAAGCCTGATTTCCACCTTTTCGTACAATGTTGAAAAGGAAATCAGTTTATTGAAAGATTAAAAATATATTACATAATGCTGATCACATATATATATTAATATATATACTAACTATTTGAGACAAGTTTTAGAAATCCTTATGATTCCCTATGATACGATATGATTCTATATATGATTCCCTCACTCAAAGAGAACAAAGGAATTAGTTTTTTCCTTAAATATTTGTCTATTTGTTACATATTATATTTACATACAAATTGCACGCTTCTTTTAATTTCCTTTTAAATATTGTATTTTTTAGCTATTCCAATCATTCATATACATTTCCCCCTAAGATAAGCTCAATTAGAGTTTAGATATGCCCAATGGCTTCTTTCAGGTTGCATTCCCTCTTTCCTTTCACTCTGCCAAATCGCATGATAAACCTAAAGTACCCGACACTAGGATGTAGGACTGCGCTGAAGGTTCCACGAAATCCGAGGCGCTGCGTCGGGCACTTCCTGTCCCTGTTGAAATATGAGATATGCGCAAAAGCCTGTCGCGTCTGCGCTCCCGCGGGCTATTCAATTTTTGTGTCGTTGTTAATCGGTTTCGTTTTTTTGGCCCCCCGCTTTTTATTTTGTGTATTTTCTTGTTTTCATTTTTATTATTTTTTTGGGTCACACGGAGCGCAATTTAAATCGGGCCGCCGACAACGCCCAGCTTATAATTGCTTTATAGCCGCAGCATAAATATGCACATATTTATGCGAGTCTCCATGTAGGGGCCTACAGCATGTATTACATATCATACAAATGAGACAACGCTGGACGTGATCGGCGTACACAAGCGTTTGGGCAAGACGGACAGCGCTCCAATCTTGGCAAGCTCGCCAAGAGTTGTTCGCCAACGAAGCAGAAGCAGAAGCAGAAGAGGCCAACCAAATGCTGAGAAGCTGTGCCTTGAGCGTGCAATAAATGAGTTTGCGCGACTTAAATGGCGAATTTACAGTTTTTTTTAGTGTTTGGAGACTTGTGGAGACTTTTGTAGACTTTGTTAAACTAGTCTTAAATGTATGTTACCATGTTCCCTGCCTTCTATCATACTAAAAAATACAAAATATAATTTTGGAGACTTGTGTAGACTTTTTAGAGTTGCCGAATAACTTAGTTTTCGGTTGTATGCTGCTAAAAAACGAGCTTGCGCGACTTTTAAAGGGATACTTACTGTATTTTTAATATCTGGAGACTTGTGTAGACTTTCTAAAAATTGAACTTAAAGCTATGTTACAATAGTCGCTGCCTTCTATCGTGCCAAATACAGCTCAAAATATACAAAAACTGCTTTTGGAGACTTATGTAGACTTTGTAGAGCTGCTTTAAAACTAAGCTTTCAGTTTTCTGTCATGCATAATGACACCAAATCACCAAATCAAACTTATGATCACTTTTTTTAATGGTTTTTTTTTTATTTTATATTAATACTAACTGCGCACTAAATGCATTTGGAGACTTTGTGGAATTGGATACTTTCAAAATATCATGGATAGCAAAAATGATTAATATGTCTGAGTAGTTATGTATTTTTCTATGCATATCAGCAAGAAATACAGACACATTTGTGTTTGTAGACTTGTGTAGACTTTGAAAAGTTGCTTCTAAGGCGAATTTTCAAATAGTTATTGCGTTGTGTAGACTTTTTAAATATACTTTGTGGAGAATTATGTCGATATTCACATGTCAGACTTGGCATGTAGACTTGTCATCGACTTTGTAGAGTTTCTAAGATACCCAAGTTACTTAGTACATAGAGGTTTAGGCCTTATAGAGTTTACAAATCTGCTTGTATGCAATGCAAAAGTTAAAAAAAAACGATGAATTTGCTTAATTTCTAGATTTGTGTAGAGTTGTGTAGACTTACCTGTCGGTTGAACGCATCCGGCATAGTGAACGTGCTGTGTATCCAGCAGAAGGTGTTGACCACATGCGGCGGAATGCCATTCACAATGCAGCTAATCGGCTGGCCCACGTACTGTGTGGCCGTGATGATCAGGCTGCAGGTGAGCAGCAGTACGGTTGTAAAGGAGTTGTGCAGACGGAAGACCGCGTTATCCGTCTGGATGTCCTGCCACTTGAGGTAGCTCTTCAGGCTACCCAAAAGCTTATACATCTTGGCACTATTGTATCAGTTTCTGGTCAAAGAGCTCAAGGTGAGTATTCAAAAAAAAAAAAAAATTGCTGCTAACTGCAGGGCAGTGTTGCAAAATGTCAGGCGAGTTTCCGTGCAATTTACGGTTCGTGTTCTGTCGACTTTCGATTATTGTTGTACTTCTTGTTGTTGTTAATCAGACAGCGCAAGCGATGCATATCAATATCGAACTGCAAAGAAATGCAAGAAATGGTCAAATATATTTGAAAGTTGAAATTAGTTTGGCAACATATGCAAAATGTAGTGTTGAGAAGGTTTTTGTGGTGGTGGTGCAAGTGTTGCAAAATGAACTTCACTGAGAATATAACGATCTGGATTGTGGACTATGAGAAGATACTGTTAATTGATAGTTAGACTTTTAGTTTTTTAGACAATAACTATTTGAATCCCCGCTCAAAGCTGTTTATAAAGTAGAACCGATAATTGTAGTTAACTGTGAAGGCCTTTCCAACACTCAACTGATTTTTAACAAAATTCTTTTTGTTGAATTTTTATGCGATTAAAAACCAAGCAATTTTTCCATCTAATATAATTCTTTAGCAAATAGATCTATGGCATTTCAATTGTAATCAAATTTAGTTTCCTTTTATGCCCTGAAACCATTGAAACTGGGTAAAGAGGGTATATTGGCTATGTGCATATGTATGTAACAGGCAGAAGGAAGCACCTCCGATTTATTCTTGATCAGCATCAAAAGCCGAGTCGATCCATATGTATGAACGCAAGGATCTCAGCACCTATAAGAGCTAGAGAATTGTTCGTAGGTTCTACTTTTGGCCGCGCAGCGAGTTGCTTGTTTCCGATAATCGATAACATTCGCCGTTTCCAAGCAATCGATAAACATCAAAATTGAAATCTTTTGAGAAAATCTCATAGGTTTTAAGAGCTAGAGTCTCCAAAATTCTAGAACAGTAAATACAGGTCGAGTATCTTTCATTTTATGTCTGCTTTAATCATATTCGAATTTTTTATCGATTCCATGGGAACTTGTGGAGTTATCGATAAAAAGAAGTAAACAACCTTGGATTAAGTAATGCGAGCATATAAAAATGATAAATATATATAAGCAATTACTCCAGATGAGCATTCAGATACTTGAGTAGATATTTTGGGAGCTGCAAAAAAGAATGCCCCTAATGTCAGCGCATGCCAGAATTCCTGCGATGCAAAGAACCCGCAGCTCGTCTCGAGTGCAACAAGGTCGTGGAAAGCACACAATGCTGGCAGCTGGAATGTTTAGATAACCTGCATGTAACTGTGTATCTAAGGTGTATCTGTGTATCTGAGTGTGCGAGTATCTATGGGATCGGTACATTTGGTTGATTGGAAAACGTGTCGAGGGTCTGATTGAAGTCAGCCGAAAAATGTAAATTTTTTGTTCTGTCGAACGTTGTTTGCCTCACGCTATCTGAAGACAAACACGCGACTCGAGGCGAAGTACCGTTTGCTTTTCTAGAAAGGTGGATGGGAGGGGGTGGCAGGGGCAGTAGGGTGTGGCAGTGTGTGTGTGCGTGTGTGTGTGTGATTGAGCAAGAACATAAATCAACTAATAGAATCTGCAGACAGCTTCAATTTCAATTAAAAGCGAATGCGCTGCACTGAGAGAAATTGATGCGACATCATTTAAATATCCAATTGGCATTTGTGCCACTTGCCACCAAACCCCATGAGGCGGCCCCCTCCCCTCCTCCACCCCCTCACTCACCGCTGCGAGTTGAATGCACTCGGGATGGCAACGATCTTTACACGCTTGACCCGAGCGCCACTTAAGCGCCCATTCACGTACCAATCAGTTGTTTAGCTTATGCGTTTTATACCCTGTACGCAAGGCAAAAGAGGCTATATTGGTTATGTACAGTTTTCCGGCTGTCTGTCTGTCGCTGCAGATCTTGATCTAACGCCATCTGAAGGCAAGTTTGTATCAATTTGTTACGCTTTATCAAAAATCTAGTCAAATATTATGTTGGCCACGCCCCTTAGACCCAAAATTAAGGTAGGCCCTGTTCCACTTACACTCGACAGCCAGCTTCTTGCTTGTGTCTTCTGTCATCGGTCGGGCAAAGTTGTTGCGCTTGACTGCGTTACAAATTTGATTTTATTTTAGGCATAATTGTTTATATCCATTTAAAGTTTAACACTTTTGAGTTAACAGACTTGAAAGGTGCTGTTATTGGCAGCTCTGTTAATTATGATCAGCACAAATGTTTATAACAGCCTCAATCATGTTGATCCGGTAAGCTTAACATAACTGCCTCAAGATGCTGTTAATGGCCACTCTGTTAAAATGCTAATAGTAAAAATGTTAATAACATTTGCATTAATTAGGATTAGCTGTCCAAATTAACATAACTGCTTCAAGATGCTGTTATTGGCTACTCTGTTAAAATGTTAATAGTAAAAATGTTAATAACAGCATCGAGTTAAAAAGCGTGGAAATATGTAAAAAAAAAAAGCTATAATTTGGCAAAAGCATTTAGCTGTTACAAGCGTGTAAATATATTTAATTTTTAACAGAAAGTTCTCTACCCACTCAACAGAATTTACAATAATTTTTCGCTACTTTAGATTCTTTCAATTTCAATTTAGATCATTTTGTATAAACTAATTCAATTAGCAAACTTAACAATGTTATACAAAACAGTTTATTGATGGTGTCAATTTGAATCAGAGCAACGTTTAAGAATGCGACACAAAGCAGAATTGGAAAACAACAAGAGCTCTCTCTCTCTCTCTTTCTCTCTCTTGGGAGATTTTTGATTTTTTTTTCACAATATTTTTTTGTGAGAAGCTCTCTTTAAAATGACATATTTAACAGACGGAATATGTTTTAATGTCAATAAATCTATCTTTGAGCAGGAATTCAATTGTAAAGAGAGAACGATTTACGTTCCAATTGAGACGGAATCTTTGAGTAAATAATGAATTTGCATTACGTAACGCCTAATAGTAAAGCTGTTATGAAGAATATATATCAGAAAACTATTAAATTACAGATGCTTTATTTTGGATTAGCAGAAATAGCCAGGCGTTGCTCGGCTCAGACGTTTGTTGTTTGCATAATCGCATCTATTTCAGACATAAGCGTACAAAGACCCACAAGCTGCCTCTATAAGCTACTATATAATCGCCTCAAATATTTATACACATATATTAAAGATCTTTCTTCTTTTCCTTCATGTATATACATATATAGTCTCTCACTTCCATTAAACTAACGAAATTATTCAATGTACAAAATTATTCTTTTGATTTCATAAAATTATAAAAAATTGCAATTAAAATTTGCACAAAATAGTTTGTCTTCATCTTAAACCAAATTTGGCTATTCAGTGTACAAAAGAAAACAAGTAAGAGGTTCTGGTCGGGAGCTCCCGACTAGGGGATACCCTGAACCCTCTTCTTCCAACACCAAATGCAGATATATATACTATTCTAGAAGCTAAATGTCTAGTTTGGTGACTCTAGCTCTTATTATTTACCAAAATTGCTCAAAAAACAGGATTTCGATATCGATTTTTATCGATTGCTTGGAAACGGGGCAAGTTATCGAATATCGAAAAAAAAAACTCGATCTGCGTAGGCACAAAGGTTTTAATGGGTTCGGGGTATAAAAACTATTCTTTTGACTTAATGAAATGAAAATAAAAGATCTTCTAATTATAACTTGAATAAAAAAGTTTGTCTTAATGGGCCTTCGAAGTTAGTTAGTTTATAAATGTATCTGAAGTTTATAAATGTATCTGAAGTTTATAAATGTATCTGAAGTTTATAAATGTATCTGAAGTTTATATATGTATCTAAGAAGTACAATTTTCACAGCTTCCTTTCTGAACTCTCAAAATGGAGCTTTGAGCAAAAATCAATTCAGGGCCAAGAAAATAAAATATTTCAAAAATGTTACCAGTTTTTCTGGCCCCGATATTGCCCATATGCACGTTTAACGGGCGCTTTAGCAGCTGCCCACTATAAAGTGGGGCGTGGCAGCGTTGCCCTAACCCACACGCCCCTTCCCCTCTCCCCTCCCTTTGAACTGTTGCTGTCAAATGGCAGACACCAGACACGAGATATGTACGCCGGGGCGCAGGTCGGTTTATTCTAGACAACTTTGCCGACATAACGCACACACCACGTGGCCACCCCCCCCTCACTTGCCCTGCCCCGCCAGCGTTTGATCCAATATTTTCCTGTTTATGCCACACGCTTCGCTGGCTACGACAAGGCAACTGCAGCCGCAGCCGCAACAATTAGCCGCAACAACAGCAACAGGCAGGCAAACAATGAACGCCCACCCCGTCCCCGTCCCCCTCCCCCACTCCCCATCACCCACCCACACACAGCCGCCCGCCCCAATGCCCCACTCGTTGGGCCGTTGTTTCTTGCACATTTTTTTCATTGCCAAGGCCATGGACAATGGGCAAAAGTTGTGTGCGAAAAATTGCAATTTCTATGCACATTTTTGAGTCGCTTTTCAAGTGGATTTAGAGCGGGGATTAGGAGGCGGAAGGGGGCAGGGGCAGGGGAAGGTGGAGGGGCTTTGGCTAACACAAATGCAGGTGTCACATTGCAAAGGTCGTCAATGCTAAGCGTACGTATTAAATGCATTTTACGTGCTTGTTTTTTTCTCGTTTTGATGCCCTGTAAATGCGTGCATGGGGCATGCACGACCTGGACAGATGCCATGTAACAGTTGGGCAATTTTAGTCTCTATATCGCATGGACGTCTATCGAGCTTCAATGAGAATTATTTGGCAGCCTGATTGGTTTCCTTGGCCAACAATCCATCTAAACGTTGCAGCTATACGACCTCAGGGAACTCGGGAACTACAAGAGCCAGAGTGCTGAAAATTGGTATGTAACTCTCATAGGCCTTAGGCATTTAGCCTCTATTTATGCCTAATAGGCAAAAGCTATGCAGACTTTATAATCCTGTATCTATGGGATCTTAATCTACATGATCTCCCCGAACTTTCCTATACCAAGAGCTAGCTTGATGAGACTTGTGGCTTTACAGTCTAGCGACCATATTAAATATGGAAAAGCAACAATAAACAAGACTCAGCGACTGCAAGAGCTAGAAGATGGAAATTTGTTATGAAGCTCTGACCGGGCCTTAGATAGACAAAAGTATATAGAGCTAGAGAATTTCGGCTTTAACTTTGTCGAAAAAGACTTGAAATGAACTTTAATATAGTGTAACACAGTGCAATGCAATATTCTGTTGCAATAAGTTGTTTTCATGTCCCAACTGAGAAACTAGAAAGAAGAAACTACTTCTTATAGATTTGACCTACTTTACAGGGCATCTGGCAGTCGTGCTCGCTGGAGTCTAACGACTTCCAACACGATTTGCATCGCATTTGGCGACTTTGTTTGTTGCTGTGCAATTAGAATGTTGAGAGCTTTTGTTTTACACGTTTAACCTTAACATGAATACAGTCAGAGCCAGACTCGGAGACGAACAGACAAACACACACTCAGCTAGTTAGTCATTTGTATACCCTGGACCCATTAAAAATGGGTAAAAGGGGTATATTGTATGTGTGCAAAATGCAAATGTATGTAACAGGCAGAAGGAAGCATCTCCGACCCCATAAAGTATATATATTCTTGATCAGCATCAACAGCCGAGTCGATCTAGCCATGTCCGTGTGTCTGTCCGTCCGTCCGTCTGTATGAACGCAAGGATCTCAGAACCTTTAAGAGCTAGAGAAATTTTAGATGCAGGTGCTCCTAGTGCCTGCGCAGATCGAGTTTGTTTCCGATAATCGATAACTTGCCCCGTTTCCAAGTAATCGATAAAAATCGATATCGAAATCCTGTTTTTTGAGCAATTTTGATAAATAATAAGAGCTAAAGTCACCAAACATATGTGATATGTTGCTTCTAGAATAGTATATATATGTCAAGTATCTTTCATTTTATAGCTATGGCCACCTCCCCGCTACCACCTCAAAGAGGGTGCAGGGTATTCCCTAGTCGGGAGCTCCCGACTAGAACCTCTTACTTGTTTTAGCTAGTTTTGCCTTTGGCCAGTGACGTCACAAGTTTTAAAAGCAAATTCATTTGCATTCAATTGCATTGGCACATCGCATTGTTTTGTTAGCTGGTTGCATTTTTTTCCTTTTTGCTTTGTTTTTTTTTTTTTTTTGTTGGTAAGCAGCTGGCCAAGCGGAAGTGTTTCCTCCCCTCATACACATCTCCCTCTCTCTCGCTCTCGCTCTCGCTCTCGCTCTCTCTTTCACTCTATATCTGCCTCTCTCGCTCTGTGTTGGGCTACCTTCTATGAGTCTGCCGCTGGCAGCTGGCATTAACTTCAATTAGAAAAGTCGAGGGTAGCTCGAGGCATAGCTCATGCAAATGTTGCATCAACATGTTTTGACATTATTTTCGTTTCTTCTTTGTTCTCTTTTATTTTGACGAGCTTTTATTATTTTTATCTTGGCCTAGCTTAGCTCTTGTTTTTGTTGCCAAGCTTTATATTAATCTTGTGAAGCTTTAGCAGATAAAAGGGAGCTTTAATTTAGCTAAATTTGTATCTTAAAAGCTTTTGCCTAAAGCTTTAGCTTTATTTAAAGCTTTAGCCTTAAACCAAAGCTTTTTAGTCTCCAAGCTGATTTAAAGTCTTCTTGAAGCTTTGTCATGCTCAAGATAAGTTTACCTTTAACTGTCTGCATAGGATTTATTTAAAGTTCAATCAACTTTTCATTTGTTGCTAAGCTTTAGCTTTTTTGCGGCTAAGCTTTTTGGCCTATTAAAGCTTTATTCTTAAGGTTACTCGAATTTTAAGTTGTTCTGAGTTGAGTTCATTTGATTAGATTTAAGCTTTCCTATTTCCTTTTTTTTCTCACATAAGCTGAGATTTTTCTAGCTAAGCTTTTAGGATGCTTCAAAGCTTTAATTGAGCTTTATATTAAATTAGTTAAGCTGGCGCGTTCTTTCGAAACCTTAAGTTCGATTTTTCTGTCTAATAAAACTGTAAATCTTTGTCTTCTACAGAAGCCAAGCCCTTAAAATCTGAAATTTCTTGAGTTTGAACTATGAGAAACTGTTCTCAAAATCTACAACACGCATTAAATAATTGAAGTACCTGAACTTGAGCTCGGCTTAATTGCTTTCCCAACTACTTTTAGAACCGCCCTCCCTCCCTCCCTCCCTTCCTCCTTCTCCCTCTCCCTCTCCCTCTCTTTCTGGCTGTCTCTCACACGTTTTATTGGGCTGTTGGTCCGTAAAAACCGCAAGTGGCGTGCAGAGAATCAGACAGTGAGAAAAGAAAAAAACTAGTAGGGAGCAGCTCAGAGACCGGGACAATTCGAGCTCGAACCGTGGACCCAGACCCGAAACAATGCATTGCCTCTGTGCGGTTTCAATTGACCATTTCCGTTGCCACCGCGCGGAGGGAGTCAAGGGAGCAGGGGCAGAGGTGAAGGAAGGGAGAGGGGAGAGGGGGTGGGGGTGTGGGGCAGCAGAAATGAGAAACATCTTTGAGACAGAGCAACAACAGATGCTCAAAATGCCGCCCAGTGTCACAGCCAAAGGGAGACAGAGAGAGAGAGAGAGAGAGAGAGAGATGGGGGGAGAGGGAGGGAGAAGGCGAGACAGCTGCTGAAGATCGGGTGTTTGGGGAGTTGGGGAAGCGCTTTGATCATGAGTTATTAAGAAGCAGCATTAAAAACTCTGAGGAGAATGAAAAACAAAACAGAAGAAAAAAAAACACAAAAAACAGAAGACGTGGAAAAGTTGGAGTCTGAAAGCAGATGGAAGTTTCCCATAATGAAGGGGTTGACTAATTGGTCGAAAGAAGCACGATAAATGTGTCTAAAGATAAATGCATGAAGGGGAATAAATTGTCAAAGAATTCGATTCGTTAAAAACTTAATCAAAACAAAAAAAAACTGAACTGAAGGGGAATTGTAAAAGAAATTAAATTTAAATAAATTATATATAGTCAATCAATTTTGTAAAAGAATTCGTTCCGTTTAAAATATAACAAAATCTTAAAAAATTAAATAAAATCTGGCTTATTATATTAAAAAAAAAAAAAACAGCTTCAATCAAGCCTTTTACCGTATTAGTTATTGACTTGATTAAAGAGTTATTAATTAATCTAATTTAACTCTTAAATAATACTAAACGATTTTTTTTAATATCAAACATACTAAAAATAAAAAATAGCTTAAATTATACAAATATAATAAAAATGCATATATATTTTTTTATCAAAAATAAGCTCTATAAAAGTGAACAACATTCAAATTGTCAATTTGATATGAACTCTGCACAGAATCCAATTGGCACTGTTAAGTGTTTTGCATAACAGCTTTGACAGCTAATTAGAACTGTTAATCTGTGCCTTGACTAGGGCTTATCAAGCTTAACCTCGGCGCGCTCTCGCACTCACTCACTCACTCACACACACGCACACGCACACGCACACACACATTCAGCCAATTACAGACTGTTAATGGGAAGAGGCAGAATTGTGACTTACGCGAATAACCGAAATCCCTTGCGTTGGTCTCTTTTACAGTTGTTTGTTGTTCTTGTTGTTTGTTTTTGTTGTTGTTGTTCGTGTCACAGCAGCAGCAGCTGAACTTTCATTGTGTGTGTTGTTGTTGCTGTTTCGTTGTGCTGCAAAATCAGCTGCCAGGTGTGCGAGTGTTGTTGTTGTTGTTGCTGCTGCGCTTAAAGAATTTGCATAAGCAGCATACACACATACGCACACATACACACACACACACACACACACACGGAGAGAGAGACAGCAGAACAGGTTCTCTTGAAAGGTTTTTGTTGCAAGGGCTGCTGCGCGCCGTTTTGTTTTTTAGGTTTAAGTTGTTTTTAAATAGTATTTTATTTGATTTTGAAAATTGTTTGCACGTTGTTTCTTGTCGTCGTCGTTGTTGTTGTTGTTGTAAATCGCGCGCGTCGCCGTGTTGCAGTCGCTGCAGCCGAACACGCGCAACTGAAACCCAAAATCAAAGCGACCAAAAAACAAGCGCGTTCTAACTGTGCTGCTCAATTGCCCAGCAATTAATATTGTGACCAACAAAATGTTGCATACGTATGTATGTATGTATATCAAAGTATGTTGCGAGCAAAAATCCAAGACCCACGGAACAAACAAAAACAAAACAAAAAATAAAAACGAAAAGTGAAATAAAACAGTAATGTAAAGAAACGGCAGCAGCGCAAACGTAAAAACAGAAGTTAAAAATGAAATTGTTTTGAGCTCGCCTATGGACTGTGCGCTGCGGAATGGCTTTCGTTGTGAGCAGGGACCAGCGCACGCTGCTGTCGCCGTCGACTGCCGCCGTTTGCTTTTGGTAGTTTCGTTTCGTTCCGTTTTCGTTGTTGCTGTTTCAAAAATCTCACACGCGCGCGCCACGTTCGCTGTTGCGCTCAAAACTGAACTGCTCAACTGTTGTTTTGGACCGCAAATCAACTCAGCTTCAAGCCGCTCTCGCTCGCTCGCTCGGGCGCGCGCCCACTCTCTCGCTCGCTCATCGTCTATCCCTCATGCACACAGTGTGCGTGCGCGTCTTGGCTGCTTCGCATGTGTGTGTGTGTGTGTGTGTGCTGATGTTGTTGCGCCCGCTCTTTGAGTGCGTTATGCGCTCACGCTCACGCACTCGCGCTCATATTCTTGTTGTTGCTACTCATCTGCTTGTGTTTTGTTTAATTTAAACGAACTAAGCTTCGCTTTAAACTGTGCGCGCACTCAATAAACAAACTGGAGCAGCTATTGTGACCGAACGCACTCACACACGCACACAACTACACACTGGAGCACTGTGCCTATAAGCACAGCTCTAATGCTCTCTTGAGCCGAGTATTTCGTTTGAGCTGCGCTCTTTTACCTCAGCTTGGTTACATTTTTTTTGTACTGCTTCTTCTGCTTCTTGTTCTTTCTTTTTGTGCTTGACTGCGGTTTTATACTGCGGGGCGCTGCGGTTTACGGGCAGAGCCATGTACACACATACATGCATACTACATACATACATATGTATGTATATATGCATATATGTATGTATGTGTATATTTTTTGTACATTTTGTTAATGTTTCGAATTTCACGATGTTCTCTTGTTGTTGCGTTTGCCTTTCCCTCGCTTTCCTCTCTTCAATTTAAAGTCACGCCAATACGGTCACATTTTGAAAGGTACGTTTTTTCTTCTTCTTCTTCTTTTCTTATTTTTTGTATATTGTTTCCACGTTTTTTTTCTTCTGTTCTTATTTTAGCTTGTTTTTGGTTTTGTTGTGCTATAAAAAATGCGGCAAGACGAAAAACTGGTAATTTAAATGGTGTTGAATTTAATTTTTCGACTTTTTTCATGTGGAAGTGTGGGGGGGGGGGGGTGTTGAACTGAAAGCTAGTTGACTTTGAAATGCTCTATAAATTATAATTAGCTCGTATACTGACTTAATATATGGTCTCTAGATGACATCAATTCAAGTTTAGGCTAGATTTTGTTTTATTTCTTTTTGGTTTCAGTTGGTTTTTTTAGGTTAGTTGAGAAAATTTTGAAGCCAGAGTTCTTTGCATATTCAAAAGTTTCAATTTATTTCCTAATCTCTTTCTTCCTTAAAATCTGATCGAAAAAAGAATTCCAAATATTTTATTCTTATTATATTTCAAATGGCATTTTAAAGAAGTTTATAAAAAGTAAAATATCGAACCTCAAATATTTACGAAAATCTACAAGGCAACCCTGAAATTGCAGTGTTGTAAAGCTACCACATACATTACAATTTATATGTTTTCCACACTTTCTCATAACTTTCTTGTTAAAATCTAAATATACCTTCACAAATTTAAAGATAATGTAATATTCAATGTATATTTAATCTATTTTCGACCCCTTGACGCATTTAGTTCGTTTTGATGTATTTTCGTGACATTTTTGTCAATACTGGAAGTGGAGCTAGTTGATCATAGCCCGGGTACGTGACAAGATATACCAATGTTTGTGCCCCAACTGACACTATCAGCGGGTGTACTTCGTGCTATCCGGGGAACGACATGATGGTTCGACTCGTCATCAGTCATTCCATATTGCTGCGCGCGGATTACAGTTATGTTAGGGTAGCCACCGCAGTTGCAGTTCGCATTTTAACCACATTTAACGTAATTTATAGGGTTCGCTGTCGTCGTCGGTACCTCAAGACATGGCCCAGGCCTCCAATTATCCCCACCCCAAAAGCCGTCGAAGCCTTTGCCCCATATGTGGTCGTATCATGCAGCGGGCGCGTGTATTTCTTGTCGCATACCCTGTACACGTAGGAAATGCTCAAAAAGGGATATGTTTTTCATATATGTAAATTTATCATATTCTCAGATATGGGAGTCTTTAAGGGTCAGGAGCATACAATTTGTTCTTTGAGCTACATTGAGATTGAGAGCTTCAACCCTTCGATGCAAATCGATATATATCGATTTCCTGCCCTGGCCTTTTGCGGGCATATCGAAGATTACAGGTTTTAGGGACAACAAATTGTGTTTGTAAGTTCTTATTCCAGCATTAAATTAATCAAATACATTTCCTTTTTCTGATCAACACCTCTGCTTGCACTTTAAAGCGATAAATATCGATTGGCAACTTTACTTTTTATGTGTTTTTTATCGTATCTCGGAGTTTGAGGGCACAAAATCTTGTATATTGGAGCTAATACACATATAAGATGTAATTCCTTTTATTTCCCGATAGTTTCTTTGTTTTCGCCCAGATCGATAAATATCGATTTTCTAGCCAATCTCTTAAGCATATTGATGAGCTGATGACTTCACATTTAGAGCTTCAAGTGCTTAATGTGATTTTGGGTAATGCGTCCACTTTCTGCCAAATCGATATTTATCGATTTTAGCCTTTTTCAAATCCTTCAACATTAAATAAGCTTAACTCTTGTTTAATCGATAAATATCTGTCGTGATGGCTTACAGGCAATCTCATAGTCGAGCACGCCCGACATTTTTTTTTTTTTTGAGGTTTGTTGTCTTGTCTTTTCAGCTTCTTCTTCTTCTTGATCGCCTTGCTGGTCTTGGCCTTTTTATGGTCGCACAATAAACTGCGCCACTTTCGTAAAGCTGAAATAATTCAAGTGCGCGCCCCGAGCCCCGATCTTGAGCCCGGCTTGCCCATATATGTGCATATGTATGTGCACATGTATGTACATACATACATACATATGTATGTACTTAACTTTATGTATTTATCTGTTACATTCCGGGCCTCGCTTTGCCGCCTTTCACTCTGCCTGTTTGTCTGTCTGTCGCACGTTTGCCCGTTAACTGATAAACATTCCGATAACTGCCTTCATGTGGGCGCTGCGTGCGCGGGTGCACGGGACAAAAACGTGACATTGATTTATGAGTGCGTACGTGTGTGTGTGTGTGTGTGTGTGCGTGTGCGTGTCTCTTGGCTTGCATTTTGATTTGGGCAGCCACCTATTTTTATTTTCCTTCAGAGTGGAGCCTGTCTTATTTGTACTCAAGCAGCGAAGTGCACTCTGGCAACTCGAAATGCATTTGCGCTCAATTTGCACTCATTTCACTCAAATGCTCGCCCTCTCACTCGGGCGCTCTCTCGGCCGTTCTCACTCAACTCGCATTCGCGCTCCTGTGTTGCAACTTCCTTTTTATGCTGCTGCTTTGCTTCCGCAGCGCGACGCGACTGCAGCTTCCCTTTTTTTGTTAAACGCTCTCTCTCTGTCTCTCTCTCTCGCACACACCCTCTGTAAGTGTGCGTGTGTGTGTGTGTGCAGGCAGCATCACGAACTGGGCGCATTTTTTAATTATTCACTCGGCTAAAAGTCACCAAATGTGTAGATCAAAGTGCACAATACGTTTGTGAGAGCTCTCATAATTAAAACAAAAACAACACACCATTCTCTCTACTGGGCACGCATTTTAATCGCAAAGATCTCACTCTCTCGTGTGCGAGTGTTTTGCGATAAAAATATATCCCACTCGTTTTCTGCTCACATACGAGCTCATTTGAGAGCATTTTGCGAGACTCTCGCTAAAGGCTCGCGTGTTGGTCCGCTGGGTACATATACATATATATACATATGTATATGTGTGTGTGTGTCTGCATGTGCTGCATGCAGACACTGTACCTAACATTCGCCTCGCAGCATCTCTTTCAGGTTGAACAACTCCTCGGAACGATCTTCAAGATCGTTTCGTTTGTCACGTACGCGGAGACTGTGTGGACAATAACGACGACGACTCTGATCAGGTTTCTATATAAGCGAGGATTACAATATATACCATACATATTCGCATAGGTATATACGTATGCATGTACATATATACTAGTGGGCATTACCCGGCATTGGTTGGCCCTATTACAATACGTACTATATAATCTCATATGAATGCCTCGCCAGATCCTAGTCAATCATGTTCTATATAAACGAAAATAGCATTATGTACTCTATATTCGCATATGTACATATGTATACATATACTAGTGGGCATTACCCGGCATTGCCTGGTCCTAGCTAATCATGCTTTATCAAAACGATGATTAGGTTAAGAACTATATAACCTGATCCTAGTTCATTAAGTTCCATATTCGCATGCATTTATATTCTATGTTATTGCATGTTATTACCCGGCCTTGCCCGGTCCAACCTATTTATAATCTAATTTGCGACAGCAATATTTTTACCCAGTTCCCAACTAACGCAATCCTTCAAAAATACATTAATTATTTGATAATATTTGAATATGAGCTTGAATTGGTTTCATGCAACTGTTTTCCACTCATTTTCCACAGTTGCAGCTGAATTTTTCCAAGGACTCACTGCTCCTTTCCCTATTTCAGTTAGTCAGTCAGTCAGTCAATCAATCAATCAGTCAATACTTGAGAACTTTTGTCTGATTATATTTTGTGTTTCTTTTCCCTTTAGAAATATTTATAGATTTATTTTGTTCAGTCGCTTTGTAATCAACAATTATTTAATGCTCTCCGCCAATCAGAGGCAGATCTTTGAAGTGCTGAAAGATCACTTGATAGTCCGCACACGGACTCGAGTACTTGGACTTGTCTCTGATGAGCTGAAAACATGCAGCATAAAAACGACGACAATATTTCCCTAATGGATACTTGAGATGAAATATGAGCTATGGAAAAGGCATGTTCGGTTGGGTTAGAGGCGATTGTCGACTGTAAAACAAGAAATAAGCGTTATCTATCTATGGTCGAAGATTGTATACACTTGTCTCTATATAGTGTGTATATTGAACTAATCATCTTGTCAAGAATTCGAGACAGATTTTTTAAAGAGCAGTTGAGTTAACTATTTGAGCAAAAGAGTTTCTTTCCTTAGCTTCTAGTATTCCCATTTTTTAATAATATAGTCAAATTCTTTAAAGAAGGAGGAGCAGAAGGCTGTCAAGTTGTTTTGAACTGGAACTGGAACCTGAACTTAAAGCGCATCCAAAAGGATGCCTCAAGCTCAACTGAACTATTTCATTTTGAATACTTAAGAAATAAGACAAGACTTGAACTAAATTCTGATTTTCGTGTGATGGAAAACCAAGCTCACAAACTGAACCTAAAACGAACGTATTCTAACACAAAACTCCGAAAGAGAAGTCACTGGTTCGGTTCAAGGTTTGAGCCAAGGCTCAAGGTTTGAACCAGTTCGTGAACTTATTTTTTTACAACATGAAAATCAGATTTCATTTCGAAACTTGTCTCCTTCTTTTGAGCTTACACTCAAAAAAATAGGTTTGTACATTTCGATTCGGTTCAAGGCGTGCTTTGTGGTTCATGAAAGTGGTTCAGAGCGCGAACCAGTTTGGTTCAAAGCCGAACTAGTTCGAATGTTCCCGCACATCTTGCGACATGTCTGCAATGCTCCCCCTCCCAATCGAAAGGCATACAGAAATGTCTTGTTTAAATTGCAGTCGTCTCTTCAAGATTGAGAAATGGCTAACCACATGCCGCATGCCGCATGCCGCATGCCGCATGCGAGTCGCGGCCCGAGCTGAAATCAAGCATAAACCATAAAAAGAAAACCTGAAGTCTCTTGTGGCCGATGGCGGTTGATTGTGGATCGTTTCAATTACGGCCCATGTGGGTATTATTTTATTTTTTTTTGCTTTAAAGGCTTGGCCCTGTTTAATGCCAGCCGCGTGGCAGGCGCAGCGGCGGGCGTGGGGCGCTGCGGGCGGGCGTGGGGCGCTGCGGGCGGGCGGTGGGTTGGTGCGGAAGGTGGGCTCCGGCTATGGGCCCCGGCCAGATCGTTGACAATGCCGATTTACTGGCTTTTGTGGGCAACAGAACCCGTTGCCACAAGAAACTGGAGTGTGCTCTAGTCGACCGGAGATACCCTGTAGCACACCAGGGGCAATCTTTAAAGATGGCTCGTCAGGCAAAGACAAATCGATTCTTATTGATTTCTTCAAATGCAGACAGTTATCGATATGTTTGAAGTAAATCTATTGATAATTTTAGAGTTAACTTAAAGTAACTTAAGCTCAAGAATATAAAGGGCTCCGACATGCCCACATCTGCCTGTCACATACAGTTGCTTGGAAACATTTTACCCATTTTGATAGACATTTTCAATTTGTAAAGGGTATAGAAAGCTGCTTTTGCTTTGTTTGTATTGTTGTGCGAGTGTGTGATGTGCTTTTTTGTCTCTTGTCGAAGTTGAATGCCCTCGTTGGGCCTCTCTCTCTCTCTCTCTCTCGCTCGCCAAAGTCTGCTGACGTCGCCAAAGAACCCAGCGATGACGTTTCCAATAGCAACTCCAATGAGAATGAGATTCCAATCAGAACTGCAAAGGGGAGCCAACGAGCGTGTGTCTGTGTGTGTGTGTGTGTGTCGGCGCGGCATACCTGTTGCCTTGCATAGCTGTTGCCAAGCAACAAGTTTCGATAAACGATAAAAAGCAACGCGCAAAGGCGCGCCAGGGGGCGCCAGCAAAAGGATGTGCCGTACAGCTGACAGCTAGGGCTAGAGTAGCAGCGTCTAGCAGGTGAGCAAGAGATGGAGAGAGAAAGAGCGCGCTCTAGCTAGCGCTCAACACACACACTCACACACACACACGCGCGAATACAGTCGCGGTCAGTGCCGCTCGAAGCAGCGGCTGAAACGAATGGAAACGAAGTTAAAACAACGTTTCAGTACGAGCTTGGCATTTGCTGACGACGCCGACTTTGGTCTCTTTGCGTCTCTTCGTTTGTCTCTTGTGTGTGTGTGTGTGTGTGTGAGTGTCTGTGTGCGTAGTGCGTCATTGCAGAACTCACCTAACCCCCCCTCAACCGCCCACAAGCTACATTGTGCAATCGAACAGCAACAAAACAACAACAGCAACAACATAAAAACAAAAGGTAACACAGCAAAAGGCAACAAAACAAAACAAGAAAAATGTCAACGTCGCTGCTGCCGCCGCTGCTGTTGGCAGCGCTGCTCTGGTGCTGCCTCTGCCTGCGCTGCAGCCGGGCCATTGAGTGTTACGTATGCGATGCCAGCGACACGCAGAATCCGTTCCAGTGCGGCGAATGGTTCGAGCGCTTCGATCAGCCGGACATCCAGCCGCAGAACTGTTCCAGCGTACATGGCGCCACGTTCTGTGTGAAGCATGTGGGCCGCTTCGAGGGCGGCATCGGGGCGAAGCGTTTCTGCAGCTCCAAGGATCTGGGCAACTATTGTGACTATGTGCGCAATAAGGGCGATCGCATGGATTATCGCAGCTGCATCTACACCTGCGACACGGATGGCTGCAATGGCGCCAATCAACTGGGCAGCGCAGCTTGGGGTGTGGCAGCGCCGCTGCTGCTGTTGCTGTTAACGATCTGGCAACGCTGCTGAAATGATAGACAGCCAGCCAGAGAGTGAGCGCGAGAGTGGGAGAGGGAGAGGGCGCACGCGCGCCTCACAAACATAGCTTTGTAAACAAAACAGACAAACAAACGCAAACAGCTTGTTGTTGGCTTTGATTACCTATTTTTCTTCTTCTCTTCTCTTTTTTTTTTTTTTTTATTATTATACAAACAAAAATGTACGTTTTTTTTTTATACATACATATATACACGTAAGTTAAGCTAAGTTGAACATGAGTAAAGTTTCTCACACAACAATAAAAGGCGGCATTTATTTTTTTTACGCTGAGCGGTACGAAATGGAATGAAACGCGCGCTGGGCTAATGGAACGTGTTAGACGCGCGTGTTTGTTGTGTCCACGCCCAGCAGCAGGCGATCGTGCGTGCTGATGCGCTGGGGTGTGTGTGTGTGTGTGTGTGTGTGGGGGGGGGTGTATGGGATTGAGCTATGCAATTTGATAGCTTTGCGGCAATATTGGTTAATCGAGAGATAGATATCTGTGGCGGCCACTGCAACTGCAACTGCAGCGCTGTGACACACATTTCAACGACTGTTTATACCCTGTAATTGCCAACTGTTTGACAACGGGCATGCTGTGCCCGAAGCTGCAAATGCTCAAAAGTGTATATACAATTAAGCATATAACTGTCGAGTTTACGACTGGAAATACCCTTTAAACTCAGTGAAAAGTGGGAACTGTCGAGCTTATCTTATAGACGACTAGAAATACCCTTTAAACTCAACGAAGAGCCAGAAACTGTCGAGCTTATCTTATAAAAGACTCGAAATGCCCATTCAACTCATCTAAACGTGGGCTTGAACCCAACTATTGTCGAGTTAATCTTATATACGACTGAACATACCCATTAAACTCGGATACATGTGAGCTTAGAGCCAGAAACTGTCCAGTTTAACTTTTTATACGACTCGACATACTCCTTAAACTCAGCGAAACGTGGTCTAAGCATATATATTTAAGTTTTTAGTTGAGATTCTAGCTTAATAATCTCGAAAATATCCAAATTATAAAGTTCGAAACTGGACCAAATATCAAAATTTCAACGCCTGGGCACACTTGACGAATTTTTTGCATAGTTAGCTCTACGTATATATAATATGCATGTGTAGAAAACATATGAGAAAATATAAGATATATCTGTATATCTATCTATATCTATCTTTTTTCTTCTAAGCCTCCTTTTTATATACAGAATCTGTGCTACAGAAATGTGAAACTTAAGGCCACAATTTGTGTTGCACTTAATTTGTAGCTTAGCTAAAAGTTATTCTGTAATCTATATTTCATTTGTAACTATTTTCAATTAAACAGGGTATCAATTGGTCGAGCAGTTACTAGAATATGACGACTAGTTTTGAAAGTTGTCGCTGTGGCTTCGGCTGCGGCTGGGGCTGGGGCCGGGGCTGGGGCTGGGGCTGTCGTCGCCAGCGATTGCCTTGAGTTGTCTTACGATTGGCGACCCTCAATCAAACGGATCGTAACCTGTGCGGTTGATCGAGTCGGCTTTGGGGCTCATCAGTGCAAAAACAACAAATAACAAATAAGAGCTTCTAGTCGGGAGCTCCCGACTAGGGAATACCCAGAACCCTCTTATTCCAACACCAAATGCAAATACATATACTATTCTAGAAGCTAAATGTCTAGTTTGGTGACTCTAGCTCTTATTATTTACCAAAATTGCTCAAAAAACATGATTTCGATATAGATTTTTATCGATTACTTGGAAACGGGGCAAGTTATCGAACATCGGAAAAAAAAACTCGATCTGCGTAGGCACTAGGAGGACCTACCTCTAAATTTCAGTCTCTAGCTCTTATAGGTTCTGAGATCCTTGCGTTCATACATACGGGCAGACGGACGGACGGACGGACGGACGGACGGACGGACGGACGGACGGACGGACGGGCATGGCTAGATCGACTCGGCTGTTGATGCTGATCAAGAATATATATACTTTATGGGGTCGGAGATGCTTCCTTCTGCCTGTTACATACATTTGCACAAATACATTATACCCCTTTTACCCATTTTCAATGGGTTCAGGGTATAAAAAAAATGTAAAAAAAAAGAAGAATTTATATTGACATTTCATTAAGCGAAAGCCATTTAATCCAGCTCAATTATTTCTTGATTTAGCTGCGAGAAACCTGCACTGCGCTTCTTTTTTATTATTTCTCTTCTTCTTTGTTGTGTTTTGAGGTTAGAATTGCCGCCCACGTTGTGCCAATTCCAGGCGCACAGTTCCAATTCCATTTACAGTTGCGCAATTGCCTAAATTGAAAGCGCCTTGAGGCGCTATCATTGTCATGCGGCGCTAATTTGAGTCGCCGCCCGGACGGACAACACCACCCAAAAAGATCCGACACACACACTCGCACACTCGCACACACACACATGGAGCAGCTGCTACTATATTTAGAGGAAATTTCAGCCTCTAATCGAGGCGTCGCTTGTTGCGTCTTATCATCCATCGGCCTCTCGCCTAATCTAATGGATGCTTCCAGTTCTTCGTTGCGGAGAGTTCTTCAATTGACTTTTCTGACATTGTCTCATCAAAGCAAACAGCAGAAAAAAACAGAATAAAAAAAGCAACAGCGAGAAAAAAAAAAACGAATACATCACGTTCTGTGCCCTCTTGTTTAAGATCTCGCTTGTTGGCAGCTGTTGGCATGTTCGTGGGTCTGGGAACTGCTACTTTTATTGCTAAAGGTTATTGCACACAGTACACAAACAAAGTTCCGATAAAGCAAACATGATATTAGCTCAAACACAACATTCCTAAGGCTTTGAGTCCACGTAGACCTATGGGAACTCGGCTTCTAGTGGAGAAAATTTTCTGAAATTTGGTACAGTTGCTGCTTGTGATAGTAGTTGCCATTATAAGTATTCAAAGTTATAAGATTGTCGCATTATATCAAATATAATTTCGAGGTTATGATATATGGACCTATGGTAACTCAGCTTCCAGTGAAGCAAAGTTGTTGCAATTTGGCAGAATTGCTGCTCTTGATAGTAGGACGCATTGTCTTGAAAATTCTGCCGATTGCCAGATTATATCATATACCAATTTAGTAATAGACCTATGTGAACTCGACTTCTAGTGCAGCTATGTGGCTGAAATTTGGTACAGTTGCTGCTTTTGATAGTAGTTGGCATTATCCTAAAAACTATTCAGATTGTCACGCTACATCATATATAAATTCAAGGCTGTGATAGACCTATGGTAACTCAGCTTCCAGTGAAGCACAGTTGCAGAAATTTGGTTCACTTGTTGCTTTAGATATTAGTTCTTATTATATTAAAAATCCTTCAGATTGTGGCATTATATCATACACAAATTAAGTAATAGACCTATGTGAACTCGACTTCTAGTGAAGCTATGAGGCTGAAATTTGGTACAGTTGCTGCCATTAATAGTAGTTGATATTATAGTGAAACACATTAGCATTATCACAATAAAGCAACTCTTTCTTTTTGTTTGAGAATCTGTGTCAAAACCCATATTTTAGCTGTGTTAGCCCCAGTTGTTATTAAACCCAAACAGAGAGCAATATAATAATATAATATTATTTTATCATGAAATGTGTAATGCAGAGAAGTGGGCATCCCCAACTCTCTAAAGTATAGACATATATTCCAGATCAGTATCAACATGCGACTTAGCATAGACAAGTTTTTTTTTATCTCTATTTCCCCATGAAATCTAGTTTGTCAGTTGAAATCTTTCTTGATGAAACTCTGCCAAGAATTGTCTCTTTAACACAGATAGCCGGATTCCAGATGTATCGATCCATCGACGGAAGATTTTTTGTTTGAAAGCAATTTGGCCTTTGTAGAGATTTTGTACCAATTTTCTCAAGACTCAGGATATTAGAGCGAAAATTGTACCCCGTACTGACAGGAAGCAAAACGATACTGTAGATGAAAATATCTATAAAAAATTGGCATTTAATTTTTTTTTAAATATCTGACAAGTCCCTGCTAGGGTATTCAAAGTGCGACACAGCAAAGGCAACTATTTGCCTTTGTTCGGTTTTAACAAGCAACTCGTACGGCCCATTGGAATCCGTTTATATCGTATAACCGATCCACTCGCCGTGCATATCGTGTTGGGGAATTACGTGAACAGTTGGTTTTGGATAAAATGGATCGTTTACGGAAAGGAAGTAGTTTCATCGTCGAATGCCAGCACGGAGTCCAATTTCCAGCTGGCAGCAGCTCGAAAACAGAGCTCGGCTCGGTTCAGTCTTTAATCTTAAGTTTACGTCATGCCCAACAATTTGTTGTGGAACCCAACCCCGGGCTGATAAGCTGATAATCGGGCGCTTACGAGGCCACGTAATTATTATGTTAAATAATCTAGGCAAATACCCTGTAATTGCTGGGGTAAGAAAGAGTTAAGGGTGGGCAGATGGGAGAACTGAGCATGAAAAGATTATTATATATAATTTAAAAGGGTGAAAAGATTTCAAATTTAATTCAATTCATACCCTGTAATTTTATGCTGCAGGGAAAGGGGAGGTATTTGCTGCTTGGATAAGTGGAATAGCTTGGTGAGGTAGTCTGGCGAATACCCTGTAATTTATGGCCAAGCTAAGGTACTGTGTTGGAAATTGGAGAAATACCTTGTTGAATACCCTGTAATTTAGTATTTAACAGGTTTAATTAGCTCGAGCTGTAGAGTACTAAGGAAAAGTAGCTGATTTAAACTCTAACTTTCCGACTAAAACAAACTTAAGTCAATTAATACCCTGTAATTTTGATGAGCGACAGAGATGGGAGGTATATATAATTGGAAAAGGGAAACTAAAGAAGAGCAACTGCTTTTAAAAAGGTAAATGTGAGCCTTGCTTGCTTAACTGTAGGGTATCTAACAGTTCATCATGTGCGCACTGAACACCTTCATGCTAGCCCCATTTGATGGAACATGTCTAAGGCTAGAGGTCAATAACATTTGTTGATACGCCCCGACGTGACGAGACAGGAGTCGCATGTTCCCAACTTAGGAGCTGCAAACAAAAATGAAAATAAAAATACAAATAAAAACCGGCGAGAGATGGAAAGATACGTTGGGCTATATTGTTGGGAGGGCAACAGCAGCTGCTCAAGGTCACTGCCAAGTGGCAGCCAAATGCAATGCGAAGCGCGGCCAAAAGCAAGGGCATAAAACTAGAAATGCAGACAAAGGCGAAGTCATAAAAACGGAAATAGACGCCAGACTCGAAAACTCGAACTATGAAGAAATCTCGAGAAACTCTGCGAACGAAATTTCCGGGCAATAAAAACGCCATTAGAACGTGCCACATGTTACGCACACACACACGCACACACACACGCACACACACACGCACACAACATGCGTTGTAAACAACCCCCGAATTCCTGCTTCGCAGCACCCCAACCCTTGTCAACGGGGTTGTCTATACCCTTGAGCTGGGCATTATGATTTTGAGCCCAAGAAGACCAATACACACATATGTACATATATATAGAATATATATGTATATATATTTTTATTCTCTAAGCTATATTTCCTCAATATGAGCTACATATATCTTAATACAATTTTAGTATCGGAACAATCTAAGCTATAGTAATTATCGGAACACTATATCATATCGTAACAATCGGTTAAAAGTCGGGTGCTTAGATAAAAATATAGTTTTTTTTTCTGCTAATATTAGCAAACTCTCTCAAAACTGATCAAATAAGCGGATCAGAACTCTATATCATAATCTTAATATTGTAAGACCCCTATTTGATATTGAAATATGAACAACATCTCGTTAATATCAGACGACTATATATCATATAGGAACAAACGATGAAAAGTTGAGTGCATAAAAATTGTTTTTTTCACTTATCTTGACGAAACTTTTTGAAGAGGAGCTCAAGCATATTCCCTATTGAATTATCTTCCCAGTCCTTCTATATATTTATATCTTATTAAATCATCCCATTCCTTATATATTTATCTTATTTATTCATATGCTTAGCTTCTATCGGAAAAAAGCCTTGTTTCAGTTCCTTAACTTTTCTCTTTATATATGACATATATGATTCAAATCTCTTTTAGACCAAGACTCCCCAAGCATCAATTGATAAAAGTTGAAAAATCCTTTACGTGAGATAGAATCTTTCCATTCTATATCATATAGTTTCAATAATTGGAACAATTGGGATTTCAAATATGTCTGGCTAGGATATTTAATGGTTCGGTGTGCCGAACACAGCTGTTATTTCTGGTTTTCTTCTTCTTCTATTTTTCTGTTTTTGTGGTTCTTTGTTGTCCGAAAACGTAAAATTTCCGAATGCATTTCGCTTCCTGGAAATCGGGAGGGTTCTATTACGCTTTCCGCCTTCTTCCGTGTTGCGGGTGCGAATTGCGTCGTTTGCTTTGTTAGCTGCTTCGGGCTGCTGCGACGTCATTTCGAGGGTTGCTACCCCCATTCTGCTTGATCCTGAGCCAAAGAGAGCGAGACACAGAGAGAGTGACAGAGAGAGAGAGAGCAGGAGAGAGGCGCGAGAGTGAGAGCGCGAGCAAGTTCCTTTGTCCTGTGCGTACTGTACTGAGTTTTTGAGTGAATTCTCACGAGTTGAACTGACCTACGCGCTGCACGCAATTCGTGGTTGGTATTTCGTCATTCCGTCATTTCGTCCTGGCACCAGGAATCGCATTTTGATACCCGGAACAAAGGAACAAAGGCAACGCGGAAATATGCTCATACTCCATGCGACTGGCGAGTAGCCAAAAACAAAGCCAGAACAAAGACTTTTTGCAATATGTTTAGAACTCAGCTGTAACTAAATTTGCGGTCTGCTTTATTACAGGGTATAATGCTCATAATACTCTAAACTAAGTGTTGGAAATTTCGAAAATATTCTCCAGCAAAACTGCAGTTACGCTTACCCTCAAATACCCTATAATAAATATAAAGCCATTCAATATGTTAAAATAAAACAAGTAAGAGTTATTAGTCGGGAGCTCCCGACTAGGGGATACCCTGAACCTTCTTCTTCCAACACCAAATGCAGACTTATATACTATTCTAGAAGCTACATGTCTAGTTTGGTGACTCTAGCTCTTATTATTTACCAAAATTGCTCAAAAAACATGATTTCGATATAGATTTTTATCGATTACTTGGAAACGGGGCAAGTTATCGAATATCGGAAACAAACTCGATCTGCGTAGGCACTAGCAGAACCTACAGCTAAGTGTCTAGCTCTTAGATCTGAGATCCTTGCGTTCGTACATACGGACAGCCGGACGGACGGACGGACGGACGGACGGACAGCCGGACGGACGGACGGACAGACAGACGGACATGGCTAGATCGACTCGGCTGTTGATGCTGATCAAGAATATATATACTTTATGGGGTCGGAGATGCTTCCTTCTGCCTGTTACATACATTTGCACAAATACATTATACCCCTTTTACCCATATTTAATGGGTTCAGGGTATAAACATAGCTTAATAATTTGGCATAGTTGAGAGCATTTTGTGTTGGCAGCATTTGCACATGCCAAAACACATTCCGCGCACATGCCTTGCTCAGGGGACTCGCAGTTTTTACATCACGTGTGGCTCAAATTGAGGCCATTGAGCTGAGGCATTGGCTGAAATTGCTAATAAATTGCAATAAATGTTGCATGAGATGCAAATTAGATGCATGTGGGCCAGGAATTGGGCATTTGGGCGACACATTTGCTAATCCGCACAAATTAAATGCAATTGAAATAAATTTTGCATGCCAAGAAATTGGCAGAGTTCTTTCTGCCTCCCCTGTTGCTGCTCCTCCAGCTGCCACAGCCGGCGTGGCATGCAACAAGTGTGCCAATTGCATAAATTTATTGGCAACGAATTGGCGAGTCAAGCCCCAGGTCGCCGCACAGCAGGTCCACGGCGTGTCCAAGTACAGAGCCCAGCGGCCGCTTCCCCATTTGCAGCCCCAGTCGCATCTGTCGCCTGGCCCGCAGCTCGTTTCGCTTGGCTGCAGCAGTTCAAAGTGTTAATTGTCGCATCAATTTCGATAATTGAGGCAAATTGTGGACCTCCCCCCTCCCACCTACCCAAGGATTGGCCATGGGGTTGTCGCATATGAGAACCACCTGAAAGTAAGCATATTTGCATTAAGTTCAGCTGAACTTTCGGCTTTGGGTCGAGCGAAACGACAGCATTTACTTATTTACTACAATTCTAGACTACATTTTAACTTGCTTTACTTATTTGGTTTCATTCACTTTTATCTGGCATTACCCGTCGTTGCCCGCTTTTAGCTTATGGCCTCCATTTTTCGAGTGGATTCACGGAAAAGTGTGAAACACGTCGCAAGTGAATTTACACAAAAGTCTTAGCAGTCGACTTTGTGGGTAAGCGTACAAATTGCATGCAACCGTTTTCCACCTGTTTTCCACAGTTGCGCGTGAAATCACATCATCTCACATTTAAGACTCTAAAGGTATAGTACAAAATTGTAACTTTCTTTTTACAGTTTCTTGCTCTGTGCAAAGTTAAAAAGGGTATATTGGTTTTGTGCATATCTATGTAACAGGCAGAAGCAAGCATCTCCAACTCCATTAGTCATATATATTCCTGATCAGCATCGATAGCCGAGTTGATCTCATAATGTCCCTCTGTTTGTCCGTCTATTCATCTGTTCTCCTATCTGTCTGTATATATATATATAGAAGTCGATTTCAGAACCTATAAGAGCTAAAGACTTGAGGCAGGGCATCCCTTAGATCAGATATTTATCAGATATTCCCTAGAGCACTTCTTCATGCCATTTTTCTGATCAGTACTAAATGGATTTCTTTAACAAAGTGCTTTCCAAAGTGCTTCAGATGTCGCCCACATCAAAGAGATCACACTTGTTAACATTTCTTTGGAGTTTTCTTTTGGCTTTTGTTGCTGGTTAGCTTGCTTGGCTATTTGTGGATATGCCCAAAAAGGCCCAGCTAAAAGCGGGGGCCAAAAGAAACCTGTCATGCCAGAAAGCTGGTTCTTTGGCGACGACCGTCGACAAATGTTAACGGTCATTCACCATGTGAGGGGCGAGGCGATTCGAACCCCAAAACAATGCGAACGGCACACACAACAATGCCGAGCTGTACACAATTATTTATTGTTCTTCTTCTTGGCCTTGTTCTGGTTCTTTTGACTGGAATTCTATTCGATTCCGCCTTGCCCGAAACTTCAAACAAACGAAGTTTCGGGAATGAACAAAAAAAATACCAAAAGCATATAAATTAAATCACTTGATATGCAAAGCAACAAAAGAATCAAGCACGAAATGAGAATATATCTATATATATATATGGTATATATATGTATCTATTATTTAGTGACATGTTTATTTATTTCAATGCCCTCAACAATCCAATAATAACCTCTGATCAGTTCTCTTTTTACATTTTGCATTGATTCCATTTCGAAAGTCTGATATTATGCAAATAGCTGGCAAAAACAGATTCGCCGAACACGCTTTCTGTAGGGTAAATCAGCAAGCTGATGAAATTCGTGATGAATTTTGTACAATTAAACATTGCGAAGAGCTGAATCTCTATAAATTCACCCAACTGTTCCATGTTAGCTGAGTTCTCAGCTTTATGAAACTTTTGCATATGTTATATATGTATGTTGGCATGAGTTGGATCGGATCACAATATTATATATATAAAACGGTACTCGACGATGTTTTATAATCATAAATGTAATACATACAGTGAAATATTTCTTACATTTGAATAAGATACAAGAACTTACACGTATCTCTCATAATTTTCGATGCTTAGGTATTGATCTCTTGATCTCTATATGTATAACTGTTTGTCCTGAGCGACTGACTGATTGAATGATTGACTGATTGACTGAGTGACTGATTGACTGACTGACTGACTGAAGATCAGCGAACAGCCTAAATCCTAGGAGCAAGGAAGTTAAGTAGTTACCTTATTCGTTGGAGATGCACGCTGAGACGGGTTTTTGGTAAATTCCACCCGCAAGAGTGGAAAAAACGCGAAAAGCGTTGTGTACAACCGGCTATCGGCTTCAAGTTCAATTTTAAAGATCTTTGTTTGAACTCGAATTTGATAGGGGTTTCACACTTTATGGAAAATCCATTCCTCCTTGGTGGAAATGGGGGTCAAAGATTTGGTGGGTGACGTTTCACGTTGAAATTAATATCCATGGATCTTAAGAAAAATTCATTTGAGACCAGGTTCGCACTTCTCGCTGAATCCAAGCTTCCTCGGTGGAAAATGCGATTCAAAGATTTTCTTGAGCGAAGTTTTAGGTTTCGTCTAATCGACTTCATATCTAAATTCCACACGTAACTGTGGTAAATCGGCGGAAAATAAAACAAAATGAGTACGGGCAATGCCGGGTAATACCCGTTAATTCTTATCGATCGTTGTTTTCGATTGTCAATTATTATCGATGAAAATGTTAGCAGGTATCGAGAATACATAAACGTGTTTTGCATATGGTATAGAATTTTTCTAAATATAACAAACTTGAAGTTTGTAAGCTTTAATAATCTATACAAAATTTGTGCTTCCAAGTTAAGATTGTAAATTAAAGAGAGCATAAGATCTTCGGACAGATTAGGCTGCCTAGTTTTGTTTTTTTCAACAGATTTCTATTAGCTCAACAACTTAAGGCGACAGCAAACACATGTCGACTGACAGCCGCAAGAAGGGGTTACTGCAGGTGGGTAGGGGGTCCGGGGTAGGGGGATCGGGGCAGGGGACGCTGCCACAGACTCAACTCCACGCAAGTGAACTAACTCGTTGGCATTGACCGCAAAAAAAAGCAAACACTCGTCAGTTGGCAAAAAAAAATATAAAAAAATGAGCAAAAGAATAATTGGCAAACACCTTAAAAGTTTTAGAAACGCAAAGATTTTAGTCGAGTGTCTGGCACTTTGGCCAATAAAATGTCAAATGGAAGTCACACAAATGTTCGTCAGTTCGAGACGTGCTCGACTCTGACCCGTTAAGCAGGTGTCATAACTGACTGGCAATTACATGTTCACAAATATGGCAACCGAATATTTTATATTCCATGTTCCATCTCAAATCTCAAGTGCCGCAAACGCCAAATGTTATATAGGGGCTGCAACAAATTGGCATCGAGACCATATAAGCACATCATTTGAGATTGTAGTTTGTTGCGAAATAACTCGGGAACTCTTGCAATGAATGTGAATCAAATTGGTATACGGCTTAGTGGGGGCATTTAGTTTTAGACAGCGTTTCATTTGCTGCTGGGCGTGGCATATTTTGCTAGGTATCTGAGGTTAGCTCGAGATCTGTTTGACTAAGTAATGGAACATTTCGTATTTGTGTTATGTAGGGCTTGCACTTTTAGAAAATAAGTTGCTTGTTTTTGGGTTCGGTAAATTACGCGTAGTATTCGATGTTAGCTGAGGAGGGCTTTCATTTGTGTAAAGTGATTGGGTTAGCATTAAGTGTTGATGTGGTATGTACGTTAATTGATGATATGTCAGGGCCTTTTGAGCCAAATATTACATACACTTCTTTGTATTAAGGGCTTAAATTATATTTTCAGTATATGATTTTCTTTGAATGAAGTTCGGTTTATAACTCAAGATATTGCTTGCAATATTTGTTGGTCTCAAAACAAATGCTAGAATAATTTCTCCATATTCGATATTAGCAAAAGCCTGTTCTTTCTAATAGATAGATTAACAAAATGTTATAAAAGTTCAGTCAAGCTATAACTAAGATATTTTACTGCAGAAAACGTTTTTGTATTGTCATTACGATATCTCAGGATCTTATCAAGCTAATGTATGAAAAATTGAGTAATGTTTCAATGAAGGCTTGTACTTTTAGAAAATAATTGGTTTATTATTGGGTTCGGTATATAACGCGTAGTATATGATGAAAACCAAGGCTAAACTTAATAAAAATACTTAAATGAGCTTTCATCAAAGCTTTTGAATAGTTTTGTTAGGAAGGTACGCTTTATATATATACATATATATATTAGCTATATTTGGGGATCTGTAGAATGGCATAAGGGAATAGCCTTGTTACGCAGCTTGCACTTTCAGAAAATAATTGCGCGTTACAAGGTTCGTTTTTTGGACGTGACTAATTCAATTTGGAGCCGCAACGCAATACCGTGACCCAATTGTGAGCATGAGATATGACCCAATGGTAGATCTTTGAACTGTGAATGAAAAACCACAGCTGTTGGCCACATTTGCCACGCCTGCGGTGCTGCGTGTCAATTGAAAGTGGGTCAAGCCACAGTCGAGAGAGTCAACCAAAAGCCAGTGTCAAATCCAAAGTCAAGATAAAGTCAAGCCAAACGCAAGACTTGACGGCTGACAATAAAATATATATGTATATACCTGAAAAAAATAAAAGGAGGCGGGCGGTTAACTGTTACAGCTGCCACGCCCACGCGGCTCGAAAATGTTGGGTGGCTGAGCTTAGCCGGTTTTAAGAGCTTTTTCCATTTCAAAACTGGCGGCGGGGCCAGTTTTTTGCTTTCGGCTAATTTGAATATTGAAATATTGAAATATTTCTTGCAACCAGTTTCCAAGCCAAGGCCAATAAGAAGAAGCACAAGAACTTGACAATAAATATATTCAAAATAAAAAAAAAAAAAAACACACACACACACACACATTTATGAAATGAAAGTCTTCTTAAATCGATAACAATTAATAACATAGATTTAATTAAGGTACATAAATAGCAGCCGTCAAATGGGCAACGTGGCGCCATCTGTGGGCGATTTCGGCGTTGCCAAAACGGGTCCCGCCCCGCGATGATGCAACAGCGGGGCATCGACCGTATCCAGTCCACCGAGAAGCGGATACTTCCCGGCACTGCCGCTGGGCAGCTCACGTTCCCGTGCTCGATAGTCATTGATATCGTTATCGTGTATCGGATCGTTGGGAAACTCGCTGGCCAAATGGTAGATGACCTTCTGGAAGAGAAACTCGGACAGGTTGGTGCGCAAAAAGAACAGGAACATCCAATTCGAGAAGTTGCATTTCTCTATGATAGACTTCAGATCCGATTCATCCATTTTGCCGGGCTTGGCCCAGTACAGAGCACATTTGGTGAAGGTAACGCTAAAACGAGGGCAATCAATTAATTGGATTTCTGGACGGATTTTTCTAGGAACTGACTAGGGTTGTGTGGGAAATAAAGAGTCCAGGGCTAAGGCTAAAGGGACTGAAGCTTAGATGGATCATATACAGATACAGTTACATTTTGGCTGAAGTAAGTGATACGATTTAGCGGAACTTTGACCTGAAGAGCCTAGAACATACAGCTTCTAAGGTCTGAGAGTCCTGGAAGCTAGACCCTAAAATTCAGAGAGCCTAAAGGCGCGAATATTACAGTTCCCTTAGACCTGTGAAGCCTAAGAAATACGTAAGGTCTGTGGCTTTATACTCTATTATTAGGGTACTTTACGTTTGTCGTGTGATGTGTAACGCATGGAAGAAGACAGCGCCGACTCCATATATTATATATTTTCTAGATCAGCATCAACAGCCGAGTCGATATAGCCCATGTCCTTATGTCCGTCTGTCTGTTTCTATGCGAACTAGTCTCTCCTCTGGAAACTTTGCATAGGTCGAGTGATCATTTCAATGAGAGCTATATGATATAGGTGTCCGATCCGACCGGCTCTGAAACATATGCTGCCTAAAAAAAAGTCCTATCTAGCTTGAAGAGCTTGGGACTGGCTTGTTCTAGTTGATACAGATCAAGAATGTGTATGCTTTAAGGATTCGAAGTCGTCTGCTTCAATGCGTAAACTAATTCAAATAACATCTATAAAAGAAGACCTCCCAAGATCTGGAATGGTAAACCTTCTGGGAATTCCTGGGAATTTGTGATAGGAGGACTTCAACTTACTTTTGGTAGAAGATGAGCGTGAAGAGGCGCCAGAGCAGGCCCAAAATGGTGACGACCAAAAGGAATGAATACCAGAACCAGAGTATGGTATATATCTTCTCGTTCATAATATTCAGTGCCATGACACAGAGCGTATCGTGCTCTTGGAGCGAGCCAGCCGAGCCATATTTGTAGAACGTGCATTTGGTGACTTTGGGAAAGACCACGTCGAGTGCATCCATTTTATCGACCCAACGTTCGCGAAGCACTTTCACGCCCAACGTGAGAAACTCGCGACCGAGAAACCGATTCGTCCAATAGATTTGTATACACAGATTGAACAAATTGAGCAGCTCGGTAAAGACCAAATGTGCACCCCAAGATTGATTCAGGCGCATCCGATCGATCATTGTGCGTCGTATGTTGATCACGCGATCCTCCACCTCCGCCATCGAGGGTATATTCAGTTTGCCAATGCGCATGCTATCGTTCTTCAGGTACTTGGTCAGCCCAACCATGCGCAGGCCATAGACCAAGGCCTTGACGCGTCCACCCTCCAGTTTCTTCCAGAGCGCGTGCGGCAGATAGAAGCACAGCGCCTGCCCGAACAGCACAAAGGGCACCCACTGGTAGTAGGCGTGCCGTTTGATCACATCCTCCTTGCGATTGTAGGGTCCAATGCCCGGCTGGAAAATGGAGCCGGAGTCTAGCGCCGTGTTGTTCAAGTGGCGCACCTGTGGTTGGTTAAATCAAGCAGTTGCATTGCATTTTAGCTATTTCGAAAGATGTGGCAACCCTTAAGATAAACAATTATATTGGCCTCTATAATTCACAATCAGTTTAAGCGGGCACTTTATCAAGCACAAAGTGCTTTTGGGAAACTCTTTCAAATATTTGGTTCACTTGCTTGTTGTTTGGTAGAAGAAACAGAAGGCCACGTATTGTGGCCAAATGCAGCTTAAAACACAGGCTAAATCTTTGTTTGAAAATAGCTAAAAATAGCTAAATAAGCTTTCTGAACAACAAACATAGCTAGAATCTGTCAGAGAGCTGTCACGCCAAATCAATTTAATAATTGCAACTATTTCAAGCTGATCTCTCTTGATAGCCAAATCTAGCTGGCAAAAAGCTGAATTGCCAACACATTAGAACAAACCTTAAAAGCTTTCAGCTTGTTGTCAACTTGTTTACTTAATGGAACTGAGATGTAAATAAATGTTGGCAAAATAGCTCACAAGATAAGGCACAAAATTATCTGCTCTTATAAATTTTGATATATGTTTGATCAGCAGCAACAGTCGAGCCGATATACCCTATAAATTTTGTGTCCGTCTCCATATAAGCTATTCTTCAGGTTTCTTCTGCATAATTCTATCTATCTATCATAAAGTTAAAGAAAGACTCAGTTTGAGAATGAGACGGAAAACTCTTCTATATGTAAGCTATATATCTGCAAGGCTTTTTAATCAGCCAAAGCTGAATCTCTCTATCCGGAATAAGTATAAAGACTGAGACTGAGTCTTACAGTCTGTCAATTAAGGAGCACAGAACGGAACATGAACAAGTCCAGCTTTGGAGTCCCGTATTCGTACGGAATAGCTTTAGTCAGATCTCAAAAAAACGTCAATGCATACTTACCACTGTGAATGTGGGCGTAAAGAAGCAGAATGTATTTATGACGGGCGCGACCACATTATCGGATATGCACTGTATGTGCTCGCCAATGTATTGGCGTGAGGTTATCAACAGGGTTGCCACCAGCAGCAGCACAAAGGTCCAGCGATAGTGCAGCTTGAACACAATGTTATCGATAACCACGCGCGATATATCGAACTTGAGGTATTGCTTAACCGAACTGAAGGTGCCCAACATGATGTTAACTTTCTACGGCCGAAAGCCAACCCTGTTCAGCGCTTGTTATCAGGGCCGCGATATAATCGATCGCCTTAATATATTTAAAACAAAAATATTTATTTATAAATATTTTATTTCTTTTGGATTTTCGTGCGAGCAGCTCCTCGTATCGTTGCTGTTGTTGACGGACTGTAAGGCTAAAGTTTTAACGTCGTTTGGCCGGCCGATCGAGCGAATGAGCGGCTAGACCTTATCAACAGCCAGCAGACCAACCCCTTGGCAGCTGGAGGAGGAGCGGGGGCGAGGGTGGGGGCGGGGCTACCCTAGCCAGCCACTTGGGAACGAAAAAACAACCACGATAAGATAAATTCAACTGAAAATAACAAAAAGAGAAAAAGAGTTAAGCACATTAATTGAGTTAAATTATGATACCCTGTTAGCGCATTGAAAAGGTCTGAACTAGGTTATGTTGGTTTTGTGGAAATGTGTGTAAGAAAAGGGCAAACGGCACGTCCGAGCCGATGCATATATATATATATGTATATATGTTTGATGCGGACGACTTAGCCATGTTGTAAAGAGAACTATAAATACATACAGATTTATTCAGCTTGTCAGCTTTTATCGATATTTCAGCACAATTTTCAATATATCGATAAGAAATCGACTTTTATACCTGGTTGCGTTTAAGCCTTAGTCAAAAACTGTAAGAGCTTTGTTTGGCATAAACAGATGCGATATATCACACTCAATGTATATAGCTCGCTCCATTTGCGTCCAAAATCGATAAAAATAATATGCCTCTAAAGTAAGAGCCATATCTTTAAATCATATGCACATAGGCATGCCATATATATGCTCTTGAAACACCAACTAGATCAGCTTATAAACTTAGAAGTTATTCTAAATTCAATTTTCAATAAATCAATCTGATCTTAGGCACTGTAATAGAGTCTAGCTCTAGCTAGCGAAATTGTTATGTACTGGATGCTCAAACATCTTATTAAGATCAATTTATTAAAACATTTGCAATAATTGCCCGAAATTCCATCGTTATCAAAATAGAGAAAATTTTCATTTCATGAAATTAAAAACAGGGTATCCTTCCGCTGGAGTAGTTAAGCTTGATTCTTGAGTCGTATAGCGCTAGGGTGCTCCGCCCATGGTAAGCACACACTCAAGAGAGTGCTACCAAGTTACTTTTGGGCGGAAAACCCTCTCAGTATGTGTGCTCGATAGTTATGAACGTAGAATACATTTTTGATTGGCAAGACAGTGCGTCCTCCTTGCCTAGCCATTGGGTTTTAATCGAGTGTCGCTTTTAACTCAAGAGCAACTTGCTTGTTGCGGCCACCTCTGCCCTTGTAACCATTGGCTATCAGTCAAAATCTGCCCGACGGTCGTGCGATATAAATATGGATCCATATCAGTGCTCGGTTGGCGCCAGAAGCTTATGCTTTTAGCTTATAGGGAAGTCGGCCAAAAGGGGTTTGACATAAAGACAAAAGGGACAAGCTTAATCTTAAATGTGGAGAGGGGAACCTGAAGCCATTGAAAAATGGTAAATAGGGAAGAGGATATATTGCTGATCCCATCTAGAAGTTCGTATATTCTTGATCAGAACGACAAGCTGGGTTATTCTAGCCAAGTCCATCTGTCTGCCCGCCTGTCTGTCTGTCTATGTGAAGAACCGAAGCTAAAGATCTGAAGTTTCAAATATGTATTCAGCTAAACAACACGCAGAATGGGCTTATCTTTTCTTATCGATATTTTCTGCCATTTTCGATATACCGATAAATATCGATGTTGAAACAGGCTCAAAAGTAAAAGAGCACTCGATTCACCAAAAAAATCCAAAAGTTTTCCTTGCTTCTTTGTCTAGTGATCGACAGGACTTAGACACTTGACAGAGCTTGGGCACATCTTTATTCCTTGGAATACCAGACAACTCTGGCTAACATTTTGGATCTAGAAAAGGGATGGGCAAGGAAACGTTCTACTGGAAAGTCTTGATTTTGCTACAAAATATTGGAAAAATATATATTTGACAAAATCATTAGCTAAGAGATCAGAGTTATGAAAGCAGATACAGACAGAAAAATGTGTAATGCCTAAAAGGAGACATCTCCGATTCCATAAAGTAGCCGAGCATAAAGCCGCCGAGCAAGTAGCTTGGCTTGGCTTAAAGTTCGAACCGAAACATTAAGTATGGCTGTATGACCCCATTATAGAGCGTTGTTATCAGCCCCAATTGACCGAGTTGTCGAGTGCACTTTGGATGACACAGATAGGTCTTGGGGAATTTCGTATTGTTTTTTACTTTTGTGCACAACTGTTTTGCTAGTCTTGATTTTGATCTTGGCTGGCGATTGAGGCCTAGTGACTCGTACTAGCGCCTGTTTGCGTCATGGCTGATTCATGTTGGGCACCTGCGGTATCTTGGCAGCTGGCGGAACTAATTAGCCAGCCGGCAATGCGAGCAACATTATCAAAAATCAAAGAACTATGCCATGAGGCATGTTCCTCCGCGCGGCATTTACAGCAAGGCTGCGTCAACGCTAGCCGAATGTGTTCAGGTAATCGTGACAAGTCAATATTTGGCCAGTGCTGCCAGATGCTTGTCACTGACAACATAAAATATATGGTATATACACCCAGTACTTATCTCATTGGGACTATCTCTGAGTGCTTCATCTCTATTTATAATATTATCTTTGTTTGTTTCGGCTGGTAAGATATCACGCATTGGGTGGAAATAAAAGTTGGGTAGGTTCAGACAGAGCCAAAGTGTATCCAGTTTTCTTTTGATCTTGGGAATATATCTAAACATATTTCCATATGTATCTGTATCTGTATCTGTATCTGTATCTGTATCTGTATCTGTATCTGTATCTGTATCTGTATCTGTATCTGTATCTGTATCTGTATCTGTATCTGTATCTGTATCTGTATCTGTATCTGTATCTGTATCTGTATCTGTATCTGTATCTGTATCTGTATCTGTATCTGTATCTGTATCTGTATCTGTATCTGTATCTGTATCTGTATCTGTATCTGTATCTGTATCTGTATCTGTATCTGTATCTGTATCTGTATCTGTATCTGTATCTGTATCTGTATCTGTATCTGTATCTGTATCTGTATCTGTATCTGTATCTGTATCTGTATCTGTATCTGTATCTGTATCTGTATCTGTATCTGTATCTGTATCTGTATCTGTATCTGTATCTGTATCTGTATCTGTATCTGTATCTGTATCTGTATCTGTATCTGTATCTGTATCTGTATCTGTATCTGTATCTGTATCTGTATCTGTATCTGTATCTGTATCTGTATCTGTATCTGTATCTGTATCTGTATCTGTATCTGTATCTGTATCTGTATCTGTATCTGTATCTGTATCTGTATCTGTATCTGTATCTGTATCTGTATCTGTATCTGTATCTGTATCTGTATCTGTATCTGTATCTGTATCTGTATCTGTATCTGTATCTGTATCTGTATCTGTATCTGTATCTGCATCTGTATCTGTATCTGTATTTGTATATGTATCTGTATCAGTAACTGTATCTGTATCTGTATCTGTATCTGTATCTGTATCTGTATCTGTATCTGTATCTTCATTTTGTTTTGCATCTGTATCTTTATCTGTATCCGTTCTATGTTCTAGTGTCTGCATCACTTTCTTTGGAAAAAGTCGTACTATCTCCAAAGCATTTCAGCATTAAGTTAAGGTATTTGCGTGCGTACTTCGAAGCACGTATATTTTTATAGGAAGAGTTAAAGTCCCAGCCTATCGGATTAGATTGCTCCAGATACGGCTCGGTTACGAATGTGGCCTCTTTGTCGAATGTGCTTAGTAATTTGTACATATTTAGTGTGCTGATTTGTTGCCGGTACAATAAATAAATAAATAAATATGAAATACCAAGTTTTTTTTTAGCCGTAACTGCTTTAGTGACTTTGCTTTCTAAATCCCTTTCCGCAATAAAAATTCATTGCGTCAAAGTTCATTGATTGATGGACTATGACGCTTGCTCAATTGCCGTTATAAGCAATTGTCTTGTCTCGTCTTGTCGCTCTATCTATCTCTGTCTTTGTCATTGTTGCATCTGGATTGCATTACAGGTGAAATTTGAATACGTTCAACCACAAAAGAAATCGAAATGCGAACCATTCATGCAAGGCGCGCACAAAATGACGAAATATATTTTATGTATATACAGGCAAATAAGCCTGAGAGCTCTAGTTGGGTGGGCACGACCAGCAGATACCCTAAATCAAGAATCAAGAATCTTCCAGTTTTGCTTTAAAAAACCATGCATATAAATCGATATTTATCGATATAAGGGAAAGGGAAGCAGATGAATAACATATATATGTCAAACTTCAAGTCTCTAGCATTTAATGCTTCCTCAGCTGATCAGGAATATATATAAACTTTATGCTGTCGCGATAGCCTTCTGCTGACTGTCACAACATCATACCCCTTGTATCCAATTGCAAAGCTGTTCACGTCGCAACTCACCTAAAGATACAATTACAAGCAGCTTAACAATTTGAGGAGAACGCGTTCGATTAATTTGCAACAGTTGCAACAAGTTCTGCTGAAAAAGTGAAAGTATTTTCGATATCAAATGAAAAATTTGCGCAATGGGTCGCAAAACCGCTAAAAATGTGCTGCTCGGCTGTGCTAGAGCACGAGTTACCCTACAAATGCTTGGATCGGGAACAACCGACTGCGCAACAAGTTGTTCACAGCTGAAGTTTTCGTGCTAGATAAATGATTTTGTCGGTCTTTAAGCACATGAGCGATACATTCTTTGTGTGATCGAATAAGACCTTTGCTGTGCTTCACATAGGACTGCCCAATACACTTTATGATTGCAGGGTATAACAATAACATAAGAAAATATAGATAATATGGTCTAATATATATCAAATATATAGATCGGCAGATGCTTGCCTCTGCAATTCACAGACATTTGCCGTGCTTTATAACTTTTCACTTCCATAACTAAGCTATAAAAATAATTCCCCTTTCATATCAGGCTGTTCCAAAAACTGCTCTTGGGCCAGTTCTATATAAACCTCAAATGATTCAGTTGTGCAGACCCTTCAAAAAAGGTGATAATAAACTTAATTACTTATAAAAGCTGACTCGAGCCTCGTGAACTTCTCCTTAAAAATGAATACTCTTTTCTTAGTATTAGCTGTACCATTTAATTAAACAGTTCGATTTTGATTAGGTTCGATACAAATATTTTCAACGAAAGAGTTTGTCATACTGAAATTCACTTTTCTAATTGCTCCGTTCTGCTTAACAGCTTTATCAAAGCAGGGATCCCAAATGAAAAGCTCTCACTTAAAGTACTATATCCCCCAAGTTACAGCGTTCGACCTAAGAAAACATAAACAAGTTAAAATTTGACTTTAAATATATTTCCGTGTTCAATCTAAGTTAAGTACAGAATACGTAAACGTAAAAAATATCGTTGGCAGGCCGAACTTTGAGATTTCTTTCTGTTCAATAAGTTGATTTGGGAGCCTCTAATGCATTTGCTGATGACATCGAGCGATATATATCGAAACATTGGACGCAAGAAACATCGAGTTAAGCCGCGTTGAAAATCGATAACTGAATGATTCGATGCTTTTCTTACAGCACGAGATGGAGATCTAGATCTAGATCTAGAGAAATATTATGACTAGGGGTTGCGTATAGAAGAATAGAATAAAACCTTTCAATGAAAAAATATGCTAAGAAATTTGCCACAAATGTGAATGTTTGGTAAAATACTTTCTACTTCAATCTTAATTCATAAATTATATGCAAATCAGATCTGTTTGTCAGTACTCAAAGAAAAACTATATTCAAAATACCCTGTATCTAGCATAAAAACTTCTTATTTAGTTAATTGTAGTTCCTATCTTTGCATCTTCTTCTGCCTCGGTGCCCCAGCTCCAGTAAATACTATCAATTTCTTTGTAAATGCCAAAACTCAAGAACTTTTTACCAATAGCTTATGGGCTTCATGTTTGTGTATCTATAAAATTGGGAAACTTTCTAAAAGATAACAGGCCAAATCACAGTCTATTCGTATTCATTATGCATGCAGAGAACTCGCATACGTGACCGTTGTGAGGTCATCAAAAATAATCAGTTCTATTAACCCATATACGATAGACATGGTTCGGGGAGTTGATTTGGGACTCGGGCAGACAGCGTTATGCACGATAAAGTCGATATCCAGCGCTTTGATGTGGCGCATCGGAAATCAAATGTGCCGCAAATTGAGCCCAATTGATTAGTTTAAAAGCTGTATATATCTAGATATGTATATATACATATATATATGCGCGCCAATATCTTTGCTAAGCAGTTAATATCGTTTATCTTAGCCAGCTGCTCGGATGATTAGCCGCTGACTCAGGTGGAGTATTGTGGAAGTTAGGTACCGAATCGGCCATAAAATCCAAAGAGGGATTCAGCCGCGAAATGGCTTTGGGGCCTGGCCAACTATGACGCTGACGAGCATTTCGGCGAATTCGTCATGACTAAGCCATCAAAATGCGTGGAGCATCGCGATCTCCCCGCCCCGCCTCGCCTCGCCTCGCCCCGCGCCCCTCACTCTGCTGGCGTTTGATTCATGCTTTAATTAACATGTGCTGAGAACGCAATCTCAGCATGGCGACATGTGAATGCAAGTGAGTGAGTTTGAGTGTGGCTTTTGGGCGACTTGAAGATACCCTGTAAGCAGCTGAAAGTACTTGAAAGCTCGCCCAGGCATAAAAGTCTTGACAAATGCAATTTGCTTAACATGCTTACAGGCATTTGTGTGGCTGTGCAGGGTTGGTTATTCTTGATTTTGTAAGAACTATATCAATATACAACCCAGCAAAGTCCAAAACCAATTTTGCAGGGTTCAGCTTCTACGGTTTTTGAGTTCCATAAAGATTCAATATGTTAACTTGTTGGCATACTCAAGTTAAGTCTGATTAAACAGCAAAAAGTTATTGTTGTCAGTCTAGGAGTATTTTCATAGCACGCGTCACATCATATTATCTTTAATATTGCGATTTAATGTGTTTGCGGTTACTTTTACCCAAGCTTTTCAATAAATTACATTTAGATATGCTATTATGAATCTGCATACCAAATTTTCCAACTCTGGCACTGACAGTTCCTGAGTTCGTTGAGGTATAACCTATAAACCGGCTGTTAAGGGCCTTGAAACACCTTTGTACTTTCACAAAGAACGTAATATTTTTTAGTTCTTGTATCAGAGAAGCCACATACCAAATTTCACAACTCCAACACTAATAGTTCCTGAGTTCATGGGGATGTATATTAAGCTTCTGCTGTGTTTACAGGGTATCTAAATATTAAAAGTGCTTGACTCCAACTCCATATTACCTTAGCTCAAATATGCAGACATTTTGTAAAATACATTTGAAAACTGTTTTTTGTTTTTCAAAATGTTCGAGAAATATGCAAAGTTCTAATAAGTTCTGATGGATTTTATCAAATGTCAAATCAAAGTATATATTTGAAGAATTTCCCGCGCTCTGACTGTAATAGTCGCCGAGTTACGTGAGATTTCTTCGCATGTTTACAGCGCACTTGGCATACGAAATAAATACAAAACTATTAACAACAGCATTAAATGCTTGACTCCAAAGTTCTTTGTCAATTTGTGTAAATATTTATGCTGCGGCTCGAGGCGTCTTATCTGATGTTTCGCAAAATTTTGTGGCCTGCTGTGAAATTCGAGACGTCGAGACCGAAAAAAAAAGAAACAGCAAGAAAACAAAAAAACAAGAGACTCCTCACAAATTGAGTCGTTTGAGGCGTTGATTTGATTTATGCCAAAATAGACGAGCTGCCCCGCCCTCGCCCACCGCCTACAACAACGCCGATATGCGATATGATCAATTATGTGCGTGTGTGTGTGTGCCTGTGTGTGTGTGTGTGTGTGTGCGTGTGTGTTTGTGTCTGGCTCTTAATAGCCAGCGGTCGTCAGCCCCGAAGGTGCTGTAAATTTTGGCAGTGTACCTAATGGGATTTATGAGCGTGCGATTTGTAGTAGGCGTCTTGAATCCAAATTATTTATGTTAAATATCACACGAAGCAATCGGATAAGTATTATTAATTGATATAGCATCTCTATAAATGATTAAACAAATACCAAATCAGACATGAAATAGATCTATTAAGTAGATCAAGTTTTATGAATGACTTTGAATAGGTTTATAGCAGCCGGATCAGCTGGTTCTTCAACTATAACTCGGCGAATACTTTGGCGAAATTTGGTAGCTGGTATTACGTAGTTAGTTTTATGTTTCATAGAAACTGAATAATTCAACTTAATCTCAGTTAATTGCATTTGGAAAAAAAAGTGGGCGAACATTCTCAGCTATAACTATTGAATTTTAAATATGGGTAGGATATAGATTATACTCTTATTTACTTTTTTTTTTTTGAGCACTTTTTTCTCACTTTTTTCCAAATGCAATTAACTGATATTAAGTTTAATTGTTTAGTTAATGTTTTGTTTTTTTCTTTATACACTATAAATATTTGCAAGAAATCAGAGCTCTTTATTATTTTTTAAAATATATATTTTTTTATGCATATATGTATTTATTTTTATTATTTTTGAGCCTGACAAATACTGAAAGTTCAGATATTTATCTTGACGCCTGCTTTTGCTTTCGGCTAACGAGATTTTTTTTGTCAAAATTGTAATTTGTATTTCATCGCGAAGAACGCAAAGTCAGCAAGTTCTGTTGTAATTCAGCATTTTGTTGTCCCAAATGGTTTCTCAGCTCTTAAAACATGGTCTGAATTGATTCCAAGCAAAATTCTTCCGAAATATATAATCCGTTGAATAAACCGTTTATGAGTACTGGGAAAGGGAGCTACAACTTATTCAGGAATTCATTATTTACCAGATGGTATTATATATATAATCATGCATAAAATCATATGTAAAAGTATTAATTGGAAGTCTTAATATATTCGGAAACTAACTTTGTTTAAGTATATCTTAAATATTCGTTTTTAAGCATATTGTGCTTTAGTTTTAACCGATTTTCCTTAAGTGAGCCGCTTGGAACTAGGAAAAAAAAAACTTCTAGATTTGTATAATCCGAAAGGAATTGATATTATTGATGAAATTTCAAAAAACAAGTATTCGGTTTAGAAATAATTTCTCAATGCAATTCCGTATACAAAATTGTAATATTTAATTGATTTTGTATACAAAAAGGGAATCAATTGCCATATGGACATAAGCCTAGGATTTTAGCTCTATGCCCTAAGTGTATTCTAGAATTCGGTTCTTTGATTTATTCGTATATTTGTATACCCTTGAAATGTGTAACGCATAGAAGGAGACATCTCCGACCCCATTAACTATATATATTCTTGATCTGTATCAACAGCCGAATCGATATAGCCATGTCCGTCTCTCCGTCTGCCCGTCTGTCTGTTTCTATGCGAGCTAGTGTCTCAGTTTTAAAGCTATCTTTATGAGACTTTGCAGAAGTCCCTTTTTCTGTTGCACGCAGCACATATGTCAAAACCAGCTGGATCGGACCACTATATCATATAGCTGCCATAGGGACGATCGGTCGAAAATTAAGTTGTTGTATGAAAAAAAGTTTTGTTTACCAAGATATCTTAACCAAGCTCGACATTTATTAGTTTTACTAAGCTCCTCATATATATGCAAAGTCCTATTAAGATCGGACCACTATATCATATAGCTGCCATAGGTACGATCGGTCGAAAACTAGGTTTTTGATCAAAATCCTTATTTGTTTATCAAGATAACTATTTTCCCTGTGCTTCTTAGATACGGGCAAAGCAAGGGTAAGGGTAAGGTGAGGGCAAGGGTATTAGTTCTTCGGCGTGCCGAAGATAGCCTTTCTTTCTCGTTTTAAATTACATTTTTAGAGATTATTCTTGAACAATTTTACCAAGAATTTACTGTTTGAATTCCTACTTTTTCGGATATGCCATTTAATATGCTTGGGTTTCTCGAAATTATGTTTCTGGATCGGTTTTTTTAAGAAACAAGTTCGATAATTGTATGTTTAAAGTGAAAATTAAAGTTATTGAAGCCCCGCTGGGATTTGATAGCTGGCAATGGTAAATGGCAATTTCTAATCAATTTATGTAAATAGCTTATGCATATGTATATGTGTGTGGTATGCATATGTATATGATATGCATATGTATATGTATATGTAGATACATATATATTATACGATTCGCAGTGGTATTTGGCACTTGGGTTATAAAACAAAACGGATCTGAATTGATATGAGGGCCACTTGAGACGCGTAAGCGTGTTAGGTCTGAGGTTGTAAAGAGTACTTCTAGCGGGAGTTACGATAGATAAGATTTGTACAATTGAGCGAGAGAAGGCATTTAATTTATAATTAAGATAGTACAAGCTAAGGTAATACGGCTCGTAAAGACCATAAATTATGGTCAAGCGACGTTCGGACTAAACAATCCGATGATTAAAGGCTGCTCGCACCTAAACAGAAGACACTGAAAACGAGTGTAACAGGTAGCCAGCCGGTTCGAGTCCATGTGCACATGCCTGCTATATACCACAGGTGTGTGCGTCTGTGTGTGTGTGTGTATTGAGTGGTAAAGTATATCTGGCGAGCTGGAAAATCCATTGATTGAGCGCTTAAATGTATCTATCGATGGCATAGATTGAAAGCATAACGAAAGGTAAAAGATACACACACATGCACTGCTGTGGCCACAGGTAGTTGGGCAGCTTGTCAGGTAAGGGAAAAGTCTGCCGGTTTTGTAATTACTGCACATTATCAGGGATACGCGCCAGGTAAATAACAATTTGAAGGCAAACATCATGCAGTGAAAGCAGTTGCCGATAATAAAAAAAAACTACCAAAATCCAAAAAAGAAAAACACATTTCTGTGTGTCTGCGTCTGCTTCTTCTTTGTAGCTTAAGCACACGCACACATACAACGAGAGAGAGGGAGAGAGAGAGAAAGAGAGGGGAGAGAGAGAGAGAGATATGTATCTGTGTCTCTCCGTAACTTGTTTCTTTGTGCATCGTGCAGTCCAGTGGAGCTGGGCTCTGCTTTATTTCACTCAATTGACGAGTTCCGAGAACTCTTCGTCTTCAGCGTGGAGCGTTACATAAATACACACACACACACACACGCATACACAGACACTCGCTTGCATACATACCTGTACATATATACACACACACACACACACACACACTGAGGCACTTATGAGGTATGCGATGCAGTTGCATTTGGTTGCTTTTCGGCCAGCCTGACTCTGGCTGCCCAGCTTGGGTGCAGTTTGCGCTGCGGCGTTGCCAGACTGTCGCCAGACTGAAATTTGCATGACTTAAAGCCTTAGCGAGCCTTTCGTTTGCTACAACGAATCGCAATGAGTTGTAAATTCTTACTTCATAGCGTTGCCAGACTGTCTACAAGCGCATTTTTTATTTCCTAAGTCAGACAGCTGCCCGAAAACCAGCCTTAAAACAAATGTGCTTAGCTTAGTATCCCTGCCAAGGTTGCCAGATCACTCAAGAGCCCTCAGTTTCTTTAATGACAGCTTTTGGGCTTCGGTAAATTGAATCTTGTCCCATTTAAGCTGCATATTTAGCAGCCTGAGGTTGCCAGTGCGTTTAAAGTTTTAATATTTGCCCAATATCCTGGCAGCTTTTAAGCTCACAACTAACGAAGGTATTTAAGCTTTGACATGTCTTATTTAGTATTGTCTTTAAGCTGCACAAGGTTGCCAGAAGGCTTTAAAATTCTTATATTCTGAATGACAAGCAATGGCTATGTGGGCTGCCTCTTTAAAGCGCGCTTTAAGGCTTGTGCAAATTTAGGCATATTATCTAGGCTAGAACAACAGCAACTCAGGGTTGCCAGACTGCCTAAAAGAAACTTTAAAGCCCTTTATGCGTGTCCGGCTGAAGCTCAGCTCGGCAACAATTAAATAACTAAGTCAGCAAATTAATGCGTTGCCAGACTGCTTGCTGTTTATTTGCTTTCGGTTCGGGAAATTGATTTGGAAAAAATGAACTGGATGCATAACAGGCCTTCATGCTTATGGTTTCTTAGCGACAGATTTTGATTGGAAAGAGGAATTGCTGAGAACAGCTGAACGAAATTCTATAGCTAAATGGAATATCGCTAGCTTTAGTTTTAATTGTCAAATTAATCAGGTTTGCCGCATGCCCATAAACGAAATTCGCATCAGTTGCGGCAACTGCGAATGCAACAGCATACATATGTCAGCTGCAGTTGCCGCTGACAGTTTTCGGTGGCAAATGTAAATACCCTATTAACTGATCTTTCAGCAGGTATATACATGCATACATATGTGTATGTACATTTTATATGTACATACATATATGCTTGAAATGCGTTTGCCAGATGTGTAGCTGGCAGCCCAAAACTGCAAATGCATTTTAACAGCAATTGGCATGCTTACACCTACACGGACTTGCATAGGTATTGGCCAAGACCAAGCTGGGCTAAGAAAATGGCGACATTTGGCAGTGGCATCAACTGAGTCATGGCATGCCCCCGCTTCTACCCACTACAAGCAGGCAAATGCCACTTGACCCCGCTGCTGCCTTAACTAACCCCCAACATGCCTTGGCTGTGTGCTTGTGTGTGTGTGTCTGTGTCTCAGCTTCCAGTTAGCGCTTGAGTCTCGGCTGCGCGGACTCCACTAAATCATGTTTATGTTGCGCTCTCTCAGCAGCAGCAGCAGCATAGAAAAACAGGTCCGACTGCAGAGACAAAGGCAGAGCGCGTGTGTGTATGTGTGTGTGCGTGAGTGCTGCTGCTGTCTGATTGCGTGTGTGCGTGTGTGTGTGTGTGTGTGCACTCAAGGCGCGCGCTCAACAAGATCCACCCCAAGCAACAACATTTACCTGTGCTCACATGAATGACGCGCGCGCTCTCTATCACTCTCCCTCGCGCGCTCGCTCGCTCGTGCGCTCACTCACTCACACAGTTGTTGGCAAACGACTCAAGCGCAAGAGACCTGCTTGCCTGCTCTCGCACGCTCTCTGTACGCTGTACACATTTGGGCTGTGTGCGCTCTCTCTCGGCGCCCGAAGTTTTGGGCTCAGTTTGAATTTTCTATTCGAAGAGTGCGCTTACTGCCCGCTGCTGCGACGGCGTTTAAAATACAGAACCAAATACAAATACAACAACAACGAACTGCCGCCAGTGTTATTTATTTATTTATTTTATTTGCATTTTTTTTTTTCGACCAACATAACAAGAACAACACACGCACACACGTTGCACGACGCTCAAGCCCGTTCTTCTGCTGCTTCTTCAATTTGTTTTGTTGTTGTTGTTGTTGTTTGTTTGTGTGCGTGCGTGTGTGTGTGTGTGTGTGTGTGTGCTGCAGAGAGCGTCGACTCAAATACACTCGAGGGAATTCGTTCAGATCAGTTCAGCACGGAGCAGCGGCGAGTTGAGCCTCCACGAAACAGTTACGGCTCATTACGGCCCGCCAGATGTGCATATGCCCGCCCTGGTGCATTCTCGAGCCAGAAACTCAAGCGTTATGTTGGACAAGTGACGTGTGAAGCGCAGCAATAAAAAACAAACTATACACAACAGTCAATCAATCGATCAATCAATCAGTCGATCAATCGATCGATCGATCGCACAGTTCATCAATCCATAGACAAGCTAACGAAAAGAGTAAAAATCAAACGAAACCAAACACAACCCGTTTCTGTGCCCCACACACTTCAATCAGCAGTCAGTCAATCAATCAATCAGTCGCAAAATGTTTGATGTATTCGGCTCCGTCAAGGGGCTGCTGAAAATCGATCAGGTCTGCATCGACAACAATGTCTTCCGCATGCACTACAAGGCGACGGTGATCATCCTGATCGCCTTCTCGCTGCTGGTCACCTCGCGCCAATATATTGGCGATCCGATCGACTGCATCGTCGACGAGATACCGCTGGGCGTGATGGACACCTATTGCTGGATCTACTCAACGTTTACGGTGCCGGAACGATTGACGGGCGTCACCGGACGCGACGTGGTGCAGCCGGGCGTGGGATCACATGTGGACGGCGAGGATAAGGTCAAGTACCACAAGTACTATCAGTGGGTGTGCTTCGTCCTGTTCTTCCAGGCGATACTGTTCTACGTGCCGCGCTACCTGTGGAAGTCGTGGGAGGGCGGACGCCTCAAGATGCTCGTCATGGATCTCAACAGTCCCATCGTGAACGACGACTGCAAGAACGATCGCAAGAAGATTCTGGTCGACTATTTCATTGGCAATCTGAACCGTCACAATTTCTATGCGTTCCGGTTCTTTGTGTGCGAGGCTCTCAACTTTGTGAATGTGATCGGTCAAATCTATTTCGTGGACTTCTTCCTCGATGGCGAGTTCAGCACGTACGGCAGCGATGTGCTCAAGTTTACCGAAATGGAGCCGGACGATCGCATCGATCCCATGGCGAAGGTCTTTCCCAAGGTCACCAAATGCACCTTCCACAAATACGGTCCGTCGGGCAGCGTGCAGAAGTTCGACGGCCTGTGCGTGCTGCCGCTGAACATTGTGAACGAGAAGATCTATGTGTTCCTCTGGTTCTGGTTCATCATTCTGAGCATCTTGTCCGGCATATCGCTGGTCTATCGCATTGCCGTCGTTGTCGGACCCAAGCTGCGTCATCTGCTGCTGCGCGCCCGCTCCCGTCTCGCCGAGAGCGAGGAGGTCGAGAAGGTGGCCAACAGGTGCAACATCGGCGATTGGTTCCTGCTCTATCAGCTGGGCAAGAATATCGATCCCTTGATCTACAAGGAGGTGATAGGGGATCTCTATCGCGAAATGGGCGGCGATGGTCAAAGTCCGCAGAAGCAGCCGTTCGAGGCCTAAACGACAGTCGGAATCGGAGTCGGAGTTGGAGTCGAAGTTGGAGTTGGAGTCGGAGCTGGAGTCGGAGTCGGAGTCGGCACCTGGGCCACCCTGTGCTAGGCCAGGCAGCGTGCCAGCGGCCGTAAGTTGAGCTTAAAACACCAATTCCCCTTTCCCTAACACAGACACTCACACACACACACAGACAGACAGCATTTGTACTAGCAGTAGTTACACACACACACACATACATACATACAAACCACGCACATACGATCTTAGCTTATGAACTGTAAATCTCTTACAGAGAGCGCACGCATAAGAGTTAGGCGTTAGAGTGAGAGCGCGCGCTTAACAGCGTCTGGCATGCAAAAGACATTTAGCCTTAGTTCTTAGTAAACATTAGCTGTTAATTATGATACCCCTTCGTTTTCTTCTTTTTTTTTTTTTTTTTTTTGATCTGTATAATTTGTATGCTCGATATATATACATATACATTAATTTTTAGTTGTAATTATTATTGTCAATAATTTTTAAAACAGGCTATATATAAAAAAGAACACAACTGCAGTTGCGCCACGAACAACAACAATATCAATAATAAACGACAAATACACAAATAAAAATTCAAAATCTAAGCAAAGATAAGCCACGCGCTTTTAACGACAGCTTAAACTTTAAGAGCGCTCGCTCTTTATCTTGAACAGTGCGGAGAGAGAGAGAGAGAGAGCGCGCGCACACGCACACGCGCACGCACTGCTGGTCTTACGCGCTCATTTAAGCGTAACGCAAGCAGCTCAAGTCGGCGTTCGCCTCGCTTGTGCGCACTTGCGCAAGCGAGATGCCCGCACAGACTGCGACACGCATGCGCAACTGGAGAGCCATTGTATGCCCGTCTCGCTCGCGCACCAAACTACATTCCAGACTTGAAGTCTTTTATTTTTTTTTTTAGTTTTCTCTTTTGATTTTAGTTGATTGCTGAAAGCTGCTGAATCTGCATGCGAACTGGTTTGACCAGCCAGTGGCATAGATGAGGGGCACAGCAGCGGGGGCAGCCGGCAGACGCAAGTTCAGGGCAATTGCGAGGGCGCATTTGCCAACAAGACAAATGATCTGCCCCGAAGAAGTTCGTCCGATAATTAAGAGAAACATCTTAAGAGATAGTCGCGTGATGCGACACAGAGCGACATAGTTTAGGATAGTTTCTTGAAGGGGCGACTAGTTGTATACCCTGTTAGGAAATTAAATTATAGATATCTAAAGTAAAGGTTATGCAGATTTTTGATAAAAATTTCTACATAAATATTCAAGCATTTTGTGACAACTTTATTTATGACCTACTCATACATAGAAACTGTTAAAGCCAGTGTAGAGAAAGTTCGTATATGGCGTACACAAATGCAGACAAATATTTATTTTTTGTTTGACCTCAAAGAACTCGGCAACTATAAGAGCTAGAGCTATGAAATTTGGTATGCAAGTTCTTGTATATAAAGTTGATATAATTGTATGTGAAAGAGAGATCTAGACATAGCCAGACATTCTCATTAAGTACAATATCTAGAAGACCTAGAGTATAAAATCTAATCTATTTCTTTTATATGACCTCAAAGAACTCGGCAACTATAAGAGCCAGAGCTATGCAACTTGGTATATGGCCTCTTGCATACAAAAGCAAAATAAATTGGAGTCAAAGAAAGATCCAGACACATCCATATAAATATGTGCACATCAATCTTAACTACTTTGCTCTTTTTCTACTGCGGCCTGCTTGTGTCGCGGCGTAAACTAATATATCTCGGAATGAAAGAAAGAAAAAAAAAACTACTCAAGCTTTCAATTTGGTATATTTCTAATCAGACTTTGGAAGCAGTTGCTCAAGTGTCTGCATGTTTACCATGTCGTATGTCTTATTCTTGCGCCGCCCGCAAACGCTTCGCCCCTGGCCCCCGGCCCCGCCCCTTGCCCCGTGTCTGCGGTCTGGCTTGTTCGTTTTGCCTTGCGTATGCGTTGTGCGTACATACAATGCCAATTAGAAGTTAGGCAACATATATTTGGCTTCTTCCGTCCGCCAGTGCGACACGCCTTATCTTATCAATGTCGACGTTGCCCCCCACCCCTTCCACCCAGCCAAACGACAGGCACCCTAAATAGCAATCCGGCCTCGTTGATAAGACGGACAAAAAAAAAACCGACAACAAAAAAAAATAATACCAGAGATGCTGATGTCTTGATGGTGATAAGTGATAAAGTGTAATTAGCGCACATTTTCCACGTCGCACGATCACAGTTCAGCGATCGCACACACACACACACACACACACACGCACACGCACACACACACACACAGGCTTGTTATTTACAATTAATGCAAGCGAAACACATAAATGGACACTTGAAATGCATTCGAGCAGAGTTAGCGACTAACAGCTACCCTGTAGATCAATTAAATCGTATTCCTGCAAGACGACGCTGCTGACATGTCGGTTAGCACGTCATGCAAGCCCTCGACAAGCCTTTAAATGCATCAGTCTTTTGTACGAATTTGTTTACTGCTAAGTTATAGATGCTTAAACAAACTTTGTGCTTAACTTCTGTTCATTATAAGACTCAAAATTTCATCCAACTATCTTTTATAATTCCCGAGTTCGTATAGGTTGTTAGGATTAGTTTCTTGCAATTTGTATGTCTGGCTGTGTAATAAACTTTAGATTTCTACTGAAATTTTACACAAATTGCAAACTTAAAGCCAAATTTCACACAACTAACTTCTATAGTTCCCGAGTTCGGATAGGTTGCGCAGCTGTACGAATGGTCTGTTATCTTAAGAAAAGACTTGTCTATTCGAAATGTCACTCTCCGAAGGTTTCTAAATGTTTCTGCTGCCTGTTGGAAGAAATCTTATGAGCACCAATAGGGTATACTATGGGGGAAAGAAAGGAAAAAAACAGATAATTTTAAACACATCCAACCCCAACCCCAGTCCCAGGCCCAGTCGACAGCCTCACGATGATGATCACACACATTGACATAAACTCTGACCGCCAATTTGAGGTATCAATGAATGGACCTTCCGCCGCACGGCTGGGCCAAACAAACTGTCCTATAGATCGTAATAGCAGCAGCAGCGAGCGAGGAATGTGAGAATCGTTTGAATGTATTCATTGTACTCGTTGTAGTCGGCATGCGAGTATTCACTTTGTTCTATGAATGAGAAATGGAGGCGGCCTTCAGAAAATTTATTTGACACGCGAAAAACGAAAATGAAAACGTTAATGAAAACAACAAAAACAGTTGTTGTTGTTGTTGTTGTTGTTGTTGTTGTTATTGTTGTTGTTGCACGCACAGATGAGTCGCGCGAATATTCACAAATGAGACAGAGTCTCATTTCTATGGAGCATTTTTTTGTTGAGTTTCTTAATTGTATTAATTACTTTCAATTAGCTTAAAGGCAGCCCAGCAATAGCTGCAAAAGATCCGAGGCATAGCCACAGATAATTGCCATTAATAATCGGCAAGAAGAAGCACACATTACGTATACGTATGCCATGGAAAAAACAAGGAAGAAGCAGAAGAACATAGCAACAATTTATGACTTTTGAGACCCAGACCCAAATATATATATATATATATATATATAAAATATAAATTAGAACTAACATTAGTTCAACTCATTTCAAAATTAATGATGTCTGCTTTTTGAGTACTTATTATATTATTGCAGTTGATTTTGTTTATTTTTTTTTTCTTTTGGCACACAAAAAAAAAACTTTCGTAAATTTTATATAATTATTGAAAATATATAAACCTTCCGCAAATTGAAAGTTATTGAAAAAACTTACTCGAGAAATGAACTTTTTATTAAAGAAATCCATTTTGAGACTTCCATTTAGAACATATATTGTGATTTTTTGTTTCTGCATTAGATTTTCTATTTATTATTGTTTTTAATTTTATTTATTTACGAGTACGAGCTATATCAACTCAGCTGTTGATGCTGATCGAGAATATATATACTTTGTATATGGTTGGAGATGTCTTCTTCTTCTGCTGACAAAAATATAATACCCTCTATAAGGGTACAATTACACTCGCCTTAGATAACCAACTGTATACAAATGTTAAGCAACAAATGACAGCAACTCAGGTTCGAACTGGCGACTTGCCGCTTGCCAGCTCGACGCGCTCACACCTAAGCTTAACAGCTGCGCGTTGCTCAGCCATTCGTCTGTGAGTCAGGACAAATTCTTTTATGTAGCCAACATTCATTTATTTTTCAAGTGTTTATACCCTGATCCCATTAAGAATGGGTAAAAGGGGTAGATTGTTTTTGTGCAAAATGTAAATGTATGTAACAGGCAGAAGGAAGCATCTCCGACCACATAAAGTATATATATTCTTGAACAGCATCAACAGCCGAGTCGATCTAGCCATGACCGTCTGTCTGTCCGTCCGTCCGTTCGTCCGTTCGTCTGTCCGTCCGTCCGTCCGTCCGTCCGTATGTATGAACGCAAGGATCTCAGAACCTATAAGAGCTAGAGACTTTGCTGTAGGTTCTCCTAGTGCCTGCGCAGATCGAGTTTGTTTCCGATAATCGATAACTTACTCCGTTTCCAAGCAATCGATAAAAATCGATATCGACATCCTGTTTTTTGAGCAATTTTGGTAAATAATAAGAGCTAGAGTCACCAAACATGATATGTTGCTTCTAGAATATAACGTATATATACATATATGCCAAGTATCTTTCATTTTATAGCTATCGCCACCTCCCCGCTACCAGCTCAAAGAGGGTGCAGGGTATTCCCTAGTCGGGAGCTCCCGACTAGAACCTTCTACTTGTTTTCAAATTGAGGGACGCACAATTGTTTATCTTTTTTCCAAGATCTTTTCGCTTCAGCAGAAGTCATGAGCTGTGCTCAGCTGTTGTCGCAGTTATTGCGATGAAAATGTGTTTTACTCATTGGATTTTTTTTCTTTTGTGTCTGACTCTGTTTTCGTTGCAGTTGCACGCCGCCAAATGAAGGATGATACATTAATTGAAGAGGGCGTGGCCAATATTTAAGACATATCAACGAATTCCATGCCAAGCGCTTGTGTTTCACATGTTTTGACCGATTGCAAAACACCTGAAAACCCGAACTGGAAGAAGAAGAAGAAGCTGAATAATAATAAGAGGAAAATAGATATACATAGATATATGAAAGAAAACAACAACACGACACACCCACAAACGATGCCCGCCCACCTGCCACCTGCCACCTGCCACAAACACCCCCAACCCCCAATCCCCCCCTCGAGCCACGGAACAGGCAGCTGTTTGGAAGCCAACGACAATCATGAATGGGCTGCTATAAGAATTAAAACGGTAAAACTATAGAAAGCGTAACAGGAACTCTAGAGATAATAACCATAAAAAGACACCGCAGAAAAGACAAAAACTTGAACAATTGTTCAAAGACAACAACAACAACAAAGTGCAAGCATTTTTTTATGCAACAATTTATATACATACATACTTTTTTTTTTTTTTTCGTATTCTACAACTAATTGGAAAATATTTTTTATAACAAACACACACACACACACATATTATACTACTAGATATATGGGTATTATGATTATATATATATATATATCTATATGTATCTATATGTATTTATGATGCGAATGCCACATGCGATGAATATTTATGCTAAGAGTTGTGATCATTGATTAAGCAGTTTATAAAATAATAAACAAAAACAAAAAGCAAAACATAAATAATTTACGCCTAATAAACAAATGCGACAAGCTCCACTTGCAAAGGCAAAACAACAAGCACAACAACAACAACAACAACAACAACAACAACAACAACAATAAACAAATGCCACAATAATAATTATGATAATGCAAATAATTATTAATGATATACATACATACATATATATATATATATCAATACATATGAGCACATATTTTATGATAATTATTTTATGAACATTTTTCGCCAATATTTTCGCCCATATTAAAATATGTTTAAGAAAAAAACATAATATATTACAACAATAATAATTATTTGAATTATTATCATTTATCTATACATATATTTTTTTTAATTTACAATTATTTTTTTTTTTTTTAGCAATTTTTTCGCCAGCAATTTTTTGTCATATAATATATAAATATATAAAAATCTTTTGTAGCATTTATTTTGTTAGTTTTTAGCACATTTTAGTTTAGCGCAATTTTTTTTTTTTTTTTTTTTTGTTTTATTCAAAACAAATCAGCTTGAAATAAACATAACAAATAATATTTATACACATTTTTTGTGTAAAAAAAAAAAAAATAACACAAAAAAAATGAAAGACTCAAAAGCAATATTTAATAAAAGGCAAAATAAGAAGACAAAGAATTTGAATAACAACAAGAAATTGAAATTGTCTTGCAGCAATTGTTTGTTGCATTTATTCTTTTGAGCATATAAAAACTATACAAATTATATATGTATGTAAGTGCGCGCAGCTTGATATATATATATATATATACATATATACATATATATTTTTTTAAAAATATCGATTTATCGAATTATCGAGTGTGTAAATGCGCCACAGGCCGTAAGCTAAGTTTTATATTAATAAAATAAAATAAAATGTAATAAAAGAAAAAATGCAATTACTATTTTTTAATTGAGCAAAACTGCAAACAACAAAGGCAGCTAAGCAAATAAGAAAAACATAATTCTTGACGATCTTATCTCCGCACACGCTGCTGCCGCTTCCCCTGCCAATACACCTCGCCGTGCCCCCCCCGCCGCCGCCGCCGCACTGCCGGCCCCCTCTTTGCGACAGTCGCACATGCGCAAACAGAACAGGTGAACCAAAGCAACCTCTGGGGCTGACCTCTGGGGCAAACAGTTGTACGTCGAGTGCGGGCCATAAATCTAAGCAACAGGCAGCTGGCAGCTGAGATTGCGACATGACGAAGCTTAGATACCCTGCAATTTGAGCGAAGCATTGATTGCGACATGAATAAGACATGTAAATACCTTCTACTGTAAGCGAAAGGTCGCCGGCTCAAATCCAGCAGTTTGAATGTTATTAGCAATAATAATAATTTTAAAAGCAAAAAGATGGAAATGGCAAATGAATGGCTGTTAACAATAGCCGCGCAATGCCGGGCAATTTCATAGATCATCTTACTCAATTGTACATCTCCAGCTAACTCCTTGCCTTTAGCTTCGCTGCGTGAATTCCCCATTTGAGTGCAGGCTTCGTTCATGGAAAAATGAAAGGAATTGAGAAAATGCCCTGGACTTAGCCCCCTTTTCACAGGGAACAAAGATGCGTCTTTCATGGGAAGCCAATGATACGCTCTGAAGGGCCTTAGATAAAATAAACATCTGGCAAAGTGTAATAAATTCTCAAAGCAAACAGCGTTTTCCATGAAACAACGCACAGGTCGAGCGTTTGTGGCACTCAAACACATCTTTGTCTACGTAGTCTGTAGGAGCAAGTACAGTGCACGCTCGCTGCAGCGCACGAATTGGTTAGAAGCACTTCATCTAGTACTCTACGTTAAATTATTAGGCATAAAAATATACATATAAGAAATCCAGTAGCTCACATAAAACCTTCTCTGCCTATTTTCCCTAAGTTTTTCACATTTTTTTAGAATTTTTCAAGCTCGGAAAAGCATGTACTTTAACACATACTCGCTTCTTAGTTGGCTTGTGGTACAAATTATATCTCTTCCAAATTTGTTTTCTATATGAGACGTCATATAGACGTTGGTTTACCATAGTGAGTGTGTTCTGTATCAATTCTTTAAGGCCCTCACAGTTGGAGACCTTCAGTATTTTTTGATATTTTTTATATTAATTTCGATGCTGGGCTTAAGGAACTTTTAAAGAACTCACTTTATCGAGTGAGCACTGTACTTTAATATTTCATAATTAATTTTACAATTTACGTGTTTTATACGTAACTAATGTACGCTTAAATTAATGTTATTCACTTTAGCGAGTGTGTACTGTACTTTGTATTTGATCTCTTGCGAGCACGAGATAAAGAAAGGGAGATCTTTAGTTAACTTTATTAACTTAAATCCCAACTACTTCTACTCATCGTAAATATGCCTTTTAGCGTGCGTGTACTGTATTGTGAGTTAGAACCAGTGACTTTTTTCTTCGAATTTGACACTTTTTCAGCCCTTTATCACTATGACATCTAGGCTGGTTTGCCCAGAGCAAAGTTTACTTTAGCCAGTGTGCACTGTGCTCTGGTTAGGCTGATAATTCTCTAGAGTTGTGGTTTGTCACTTGTTCGGCTTGCAGCTCGAATAGATGCCAATGAACTGAGTCGCATCCAGGCACGTTTCAGGCGATATTTCGTTGGAATGAGTCAAACGATTTGTTTTCTATTTCTGCAGCTCGATCGTGATGATCCGTGCGACAGATCCCGAGTGGAAAATCTGTGAGATTATCAAGCAAATGGAAATCGAAATCGGAGCCCGAATTCGGATGGCCTACAGCATCGTATCGGATGACAACTGCGCCACAGGCCACAGTCGCCGGGCCACTCGTGCCATTATTCGAATATTATTTTATTTGTTTACTCCGAAGTTCTCAGTTCTCAGTTGTCCGGCTGGTATTGCCGGCAAGTATGCCAATGCAACAGCACAGCTCGATTCCCAACCAAATACTTGTGTAAACATAATGCAGTTCAGCTCGGATTATATCAAAATTTTGCAGATGTATCGCTCGTTGAATTCTTTCATTATTTTCTTAATACTGGGCAGCAGTCTTCGTGGAACTCAGCTGAGGTCGACTCCTCCTCTGGGTCTCGGCTTGTCATCTTTTCTTTTCATAACGAACTTTCGAATGGGAACATGTTCCGATCTATACTGAATACCTTATAAGATATGTCTGCTTTATTTATAAATATATCTTCTATAAGTTCCGTTCTTTTTTTTCTTAAGTTAAGCCCTTCTAGGTTCTTTAGATCCTATTGAAATCTGAACATGTCTTTCTTTTAACCTACTTGATTCTTATATGCCCATGGAAACAATTGCCCTTCTATCTATCCAATCCATTTTTCGTGTACTTTAGTAGCATTTCATAACGTCATAAGCTTACGTGACATCAAATTTAACTGTACTAGAAAAAACTGCAATGCGAGCACAGCGATAACTTCCTGTTAGAATTTTGTGAATAATATGATCCAAGCGAACCGAATACCTGAAATGTAATGCAATCATACATATTTACTGTTTACTTAAGGCTAACAAATTCGGCAAGCATATTTAAATGAATACATTTGATAGTAGCAAAGATATTATTTTGCTGGAGGTTTTCAATTTCATTTGTAAGCTTACAGAATGCTTGTTTCTTTGCTTTGCTATCGTAACGCTGTTAACATAAGCATTAATGTTAATGTTAATGTTAATGTTATAGTCATGTTAATTGTTAATGTTTACATTACGAATGTGAATTTTGATGTGAACAATAATTAACAATGAACCAGTTCCCATCGTTTAGGCTTCAGTTGTTAACTTTTAGATTCATGAGTTTGGGAATTTGAATAATTCAATACTCAAATCGGAAAATAATTAAAAACTGGTGAGTAATACTCTTTTGTTCCTGGTCCCATTCACTACGAACACATTTATCTTACGTTAATAATTCAATAATTCAAGTTCCACCGAAGTGAATTTAAATAGGGCATATTTTGCGCGGGCAGCGCCGGGTAATGCTCAAGCATGTGAAGCGTTTTCAAATGTACTTGCATTATTTACCAAGTTACACATCAAGTGACGAAATGTAAATACCCTCCACGTGTAGGGTATACGATTTGCCAAGCATGACGAAAAGAATAGAAAGTGTGACAATTGGCAAATCAACCTGATACCGCGTGCATTGTATCTGAGATAACGTCTAATGGAAACCAGCAGCTAAGCATGCCATGCCGGAGCGCCCCTCCCGTGCCCAGATGGGATCGCATCTGCTTGGTGTGTGTCGTCTTTGGCGATTGTTCAAGCAAATTAGCATATCAAATTGAATTAAACGCTGCAATTGTCCAGGCGTGCCCTCAATAAATAAATAAATAAATAAATATTACTGCACAAGAAAAGCGAAATTCAACTGGGTTACGGAACTCGGAACGCACACACAACGGACGCAAGTTGGGGTCAACATCAAGTCAGACATTGCAATTGGAATGTGAGAATCGCCCGCGAGTTTAGCAATTTACGAGTATTACGAGTGTGCGTAATACAGGTATTGCAGAACAAATATCTATAAATATTGCCTAAGAAGAAGTTAAATGCTCAAGATCTAAACGTAACCATCATCAAAAATGTGGCCTGGATTTGTTCTATTTAAGCTAAGCGAGGCTGGCTGAACGTTTAAGGATACGGCACAAAGAGGAGTCGGCAAAAGTCCCCATAACAAAAAAATAAATATAATATTCGTCGCCTAATGAAAAATAAAATCTAAAAAGTGTCTTCTCAAGCTCTACGTTTGATTACATAATTAGATGCCACAAAAAGCAAACTATTCGCAGCAAAGATGAAACGTTTAAGAATGCGAAACAAAAGGGAAATTGAGAAAAACGAAAAGCTACTTTCTAGGCTAAGATGAGAAAACGAAAACGAAAACAAAAACCTGGCAATCTCGATTGCATTGCTGTGAGTATACGCTTTCAGGCTGCGAAAGGAGGAGGAGGAGCAGTAACGGTGAAACGTTTACGAATGCGAAACAAAGGAGAAATTGAGAAAACATCAAGTGCTCGTGCACCAGGACTTGACATCGATTTTGTTGATTGAAAAGAGGTCTCAAGTCAGCTTTAAGACAACCAAAAATCATTTGAATTTATGCGCGCGAATGCTTTTGAGTACTTTGAATGACCTTGAATGGCATTGCGTCATTGCGAAAGGTTAATTCGAATCAAACAAATGCCGCGCAAAATGTCAAATAGATTGTAATTTTAATTCAATCCCAACAAATTGGCAAAAAAACCCGCTAAACGTGTTGCATAAATGCGAAACAGCATGGATCATTGGATGCCTCTGGTGGCCGTCAATTGCATAATATGATAGCTCTCTATGGGTGTCTCTCTCTGCGTGTGTGTGTGTGTGCGTGTGTGTGTGTGGGGTCTATGCTTAAAATTAGACACAATTTATTTATTTAAAGTCAACAAACAAACGTTTTTTTTTCGCTCGCTTTCCAATTGTTCCTTTTTTTTTTTGTGGGCTCGACTTTTGTCTTTGTCATTCGCTTGTTCGCTGTCAGATTTATTGTTATTGTGTTTTTTTCTTTCTTCCTTTTTTGTTTATTGTATTTTTTTATGTTTTTGTGATACGGCTGTGAAATGTAAACAAAACTTGTCGCTGTGGCTTTGATTCGATCCCAGCTTCCCGCAGACTGCCCAGCTGTCCAGTTCGTGTCCATTCCAATTTGTTGTTGCTGTCATTTTAAAATTTCAAAAACGTTTAACAACGGGTTCCCAAGTCCATGGATATTGCATTTATCTGTCACTTGAAAGCACTTTGTGTCCAAAGCCCAAATAAAATAACACATATTTTCTCGATCTGCACAATGTATGTAAATGTATAATATGTACAAAATGTGTTATATGATTAAAATGTTTAATGTGTATAAAATTGTAAATATGTATAATATGCGTAATATTGATAATATGTGGAATATGTTTAATATGTATAATATGTCTTATATGTATAATATGTATAATATGTGTAATATGTATAATATGTATAATATGTATAATATGTGTAATGTGTATAATATGTATAATACGTATAATATGTATAATATGTATAATATGTGTAATATGTATAATATGTACAATATGTATAATATGTATAATATGTATAAGGACTAAATATACATGACACGAAAAATACCAAGATAAGCTAACTATCGCACGAGCATTGCCTACCTATGTATCATTTCTATGTTATGTTGAACAGACCCTTGAAAGTTAACATTGGAATCTGTAAGATTCATGTTACATCAAAGAAGGCTCTGCAATCCTCGAAAAGTGCTTAAATACGAGTGGGAAACTGTTTTAGGCTCAGTCTGTGTCCGTGCCTCGTCGAGGACAGACTCCTATTTTTTCACTGTTTTTGTTGAACAATTTTTTTCTTTAATTTTTATCTATGTTTTTTTTTTTTTTGTGTTTTAAACTTTTTTGTTATTTTTGTTTAAACAATTCTTTTGTACATTTTTTAATTAATTAAATTTCAAATATTTGTCAGGATTTTGCCCCGAATGATACTCAAGGAAATCATTTTTATTACGCTCTCTTCTAATATTTTTTCAAATCTAGTTTCGGCATTCAAACCGAATTAAAACTGAAAAGTATTCAATTAAATTGTAATTCAACCGCCTAAAAGCGAAATGATCTTTATATTATCTGCGCTTTTCTTTTTTTATATCAACGAAGTTTCTTTTCTTTTTTTTTTGGTTCCTTTTATTGAAGATTGGAATAATTTTAGTCGAAACTAGATCAAAATTTGTCCTGTATGAAATTTGTTCATCTTTCAAGGAGTTGCCTGAAAGACCTGTTGACCATAGAAGACCTTGTGCTCCGTTGAACCTATCTGAACCTTAACCTGATAATCAGCATGGAGCAATAATCTGACTTGTTGTGGAAGAGTAGGTGGCAAATGTAACATACGCTACAGGTCCCAGTGTGAAATGATAAAGGTTTCATGGGGGAAGTGGATGGGTTTTAACCAATTGACAAAAACCTGTAAAGAACTAACCATAGACTTTTTGAAAATGTTTTTGATTGAGGCAAGGCGTTGCTTTATCTTCATTAGATTCTGAATTGGATTGGCTTACGTTTTGATAGGCATATTATTTTGGTTCAATCGTTAATTGTTTTCAATGTGTTAATTCCTTCGTCTTCGTCTGACCTGGTGTCAAATTGTTTGTCCAGAGGTTTTCTCTTCAAATCGATTACAATAACTTCTTGCATTAATTGTTGGGGCTAATTGTAGCAATCGGTGGCCTGCTCAAAACAAACTTCAACCAAAATATGAAATAGCTTCGATACTTTTCGATACTCGGCTCGTTCTGTTAGATTTCTCGCTCATTGGCATTAAACATAAGAACTATTTACTCATCTTTTAAATCTTTATTTATTCGTGTTTTTCTATGTGAAAGTAGTTGATTACGAAATTAGCCTAAATCACAGTTGATATGTTGATTCAATTTATTTAATTAGATTTAAACTTCACATTGGTTTAACTTGTATATTTGCTAAGTCGCATTCTAAGAAGCGCAGCACAACTTTCAGATGTTCCTTGGATAAGCTCTTGTCTTGAGGTATTTGCGATATCCATCAATAACGAAAACTTTTGTTTGATTTTGGTGATTTTTTACTCAACCTCGGATTTGATGAGTGTCATCAAGTTTCTCACATATAGGCAAAATTCTGTTGTGTTTTTTGAGATATCTTGTGGAAATTCAAAACTTTAATTTTCTTCACATACCGTAAGCCATATGTCTGCAAGGGTATTTAATATTCGACGTGCCGTTGAACCGTTCTTTCTAGCTTTTTTTTGTTTGTTTCGCTGTATTTTACTCAGCTTTCGCTAAATACTTATGTTTAGCCCCAATCGTAACATATATTTCTATTTTCTTTAAATTTTTCAAACTTTAAACTCTCCGCAGGAAAAATGAAAAAAAAACAAGTGTCTAATGAATAATAGTACTACAATACTAATAATAACAATGATTAATGATTAATGATAACAAAAATAATATTTTCAATAATAATAATATTAATGAAAATTATTATAATATTAAAGTGTATAAATTGTATCAATATCAATGAAAATACAAACAATATTAATAATATCTATGGTGAAATTATTAATATTAATATCAACATAATGAATGAGTAATATTAATGAAAATATTAAAGGAAATAACAATGATGATAATATTTGAGGCAACAAGTATTTATTATTTTATATTTTCTTATGTAAATTGTATGAACATTTGCTCAGCTTCATAAATTAGTGTTAATTTTTTTTTTTTTTTTTGGTTTCTGATAATAAATCATTTAAATAATGGTAATTAAATTTAAGCTCGCTTGTCACGCTGCTCAGCATGTCTCTCCCTCCCTTCTCCCCTTCCTCCCTGCCTCTCCCTCCCTGTCTCTCCCTCCCTCCCTGTCTCTCCCTCCCTTCTCCCCTTCCTCCCATAATCTCTCCCGCTCACTCTTTAAATTGCTCGCTCTTTTTCTGTTTACTTGGTCAGGCGACAAATATTTGTTTGCGTTATCATGAATTTTATCAAATTAAAAAAAAAAAAAAAATAGATCAATCCATTCTAAACACATTCATTAGCATAGCGCAGTTATCGATGAGCTAAAGCCCAACCTAAGGCCCCTTTTTTGCCAAGGCCCCTTCCCCTGCTTCACTCCTTTGCATACACTCAAGTTTCGTCGGATATTTTTGGGTGCACAGTTCGTAGAGCACATATATTCTAGATACATAATATATACAATTGATTAACCAAGAGCAGCTTGTCCATTCTACTTAAAATACATCCCAGCTCCAGGAGCAGCAGAGCTTGCTAACGACTCGAGCATTGCAAACGCCTAATCTTCTTGCCAAAGCTAAAACCCGTTGCGAATTATAAGCAAGAAAGGAAAATTTGATGTGTGACGCCCAGGCAACAATTGCGCTTCAAGATATCTTTTAGGCAATTGGAATTATTATCCATGCCAGGTTCCCGAGCCTTCTGCAAGGGTATTTCAACTTTGGCACCAAAAAAATCAAGTGTTCTGACTTGTTTTCGATATTCGGCAAATGTTTATCGCCAGCCGTTGACATTGTATGCAAATCCCCATGTTCTCAGCGAGCGTGTGTGGTTTGGTTTTTTGGTGCTTTTTTGTTTATAGATTGCGACATTTTGTTAGCTTTCACACATTCGCATAATGAGCACAAGCAGCAAAAGTGAGTCAGTATCGAGTGGGGCGGGCGGGGGAATTGGCAACCCCCCCCACAAATCGCACGCCCTTCGCCCCCCGTTAAATCCATTTAAAGTGCCCTGTGCGACGACCTCTTTAAAGCATGGGCCTCGAACAGACAGAGCTCACAATATTTGCGTTATTCTTTGTGCTCCAAAAACTAAATTTGAAGCTAGATGGAAAACCGCCTGATATGAGCGATCTGTCTATGCATATATCTAGGCCCATTTGGCTATTTAGCAATGTCGTCTCCGAATCTTCTTGCGGAAGTTTCAATCGTTTTTAATGAGCTCGTCCAACAGCCCCTTAAACGGGCAGAGTACAAGACGCGATTGTCCGACTGCTAGTTGCCCTTTTATGTGTCAATTAACCATATTCGAAGTCAAGCTGAAAATATTGGGCTATATAGACCAAAGGCAACAGTGAAATCAACCGAAAGGATTGGTTCGATAAACGACAGACTTAGACGAATTATGTTGTTTGTAACGGGCGGAAGAAGAGCTCATATTATATATACCATATATTCCTGGTCAGCATCAGTATCACAGTCGATCTCTGCGCATCCGTGTGTATTCACGCCTAAATCTTAGACAGAATTTTGAGGGTTAGAGACTTGAAGTCCTTTCGTCTATTGCAAAATATCGTTTCCACGAAATCGATAAAAATCGATTGTCCGATTTGGGTTTTGGCCATAGATCGGAGCTAAAAATAAATGTACTAAACTCTCGTCCAGCATACTCATGTATTCATACTCAATATTAAACTTTCTTATAACCTCTTCCCGTTACCTTAAAATTGACAAAGATAACTCTTTATCAGGGGCATAGATTTGCGCTTTGGTGTGTACACACTTGCGTATTCCATATTAAAGTGCATCAAATTGCACAACGATCGGACTTCAAGCACCGAAGCTATTTTATAAAGTTTGCGTTTTTTATTTTCTTTTAAATGTGAAACAAACTTGAACTGCATTTGTCCAGTCTCCCCGACAAACGTCGCTTATTTGACTTTATAGCTGAGATGCCCACACATATCTGTGCCGTGTTTATAGGGTATCAAAAGCCCGGCACACGAGGCGTCGGCAGCGTCTGTTGCTGCAATTTAGCGTTGCCCACACTCGTGTGTGCCCCACGTTTCAGTCGGCGCGTGTGTGTGTCTGTCTGTCTGCCTGCCTGTGTGTGTGAATGTGTGTGTGTGTGTGTGTGTGTGTGTGTGAGTGTGTGTGTGTGTGTTTGGGGCACAATCAGCGTTTCTAATTAGCTGGCCAGACGCTTATTAGACTTTGGATTTTGGGCAACGGACTCAAGTTTCAGCTGCAGTTTCAATTTTGGCTTCGGTTTTGCCTTTCAAGCAGAACTGACGCTCGCAATTTGTTGCCTCGTGTTTGACTTTCGCAACTCGACAACGGCAACAATTTGCCGCTCAAACATTTGCACAGTGCAGCGAACAAGTTGCATAAATTATAATTGAAAACAAATGCAATTGCACGACTCGCTGTGCATACAGTGAGAGAAAAAGCCGATATAGTAACAGAAAAAGAAACAAGCAAACCAAACAAACCTTGTTGCTAATGACAAATTCGTGTTGTCGCTTGCTTTGTTGATTTTGAATACCCTCTAGCACAGCGCAGTCAATCAACAATGTGATCAGCTTTGACCCAAGTCCAGTTATCATAGCCAGAAGCTATTGATATATGTATATAAAGACAATCTCTTGCAATCGACCGATTGTTCCTATAATCAAATAAGCCATGTGATAAGGCTTTGCAGATAGGACTGCAGCTCGTAAGCTCTGAACTTGATCAAGATTATCTACACGATAAGAAAGAAATGGTTTTTATTTTGACTATGCACATATTCTTTTTATAGCTTCTTTAGCTATACGATATAGTAGTCCGATATGGCAGGTTTGAAAGGGCACCCGAAAAGGCTGGTTCAGCGAAAAACACGCCTGTTTTGTTTCCTAGTTTATTCGCAAGAGAACAAGATTAACATAAAGCTTCTTTATTAAGCAGTTATATTCATATATATCGATTCATAGATATGTTTTCTGACAAGCTCGCATTGATATAGACAAAATTTAAATAGATATCTTGGGGAACATAAAAGTTTTTCACGCAAGAAGTAAAATATAAACAAAAAATGAAAATTTATAATATAATATTAAATAATACAAAATGGAAACTTCGCCAAAACCAGCATTAAATAATATAAAATATATCATATCTTGAGGCATTCTTTTTAATTTTTTAATATTTCCTAATTCTCTTTGCGATTCCTTCTAATTAATGAATTTTGATGCATTCCATAATTTACATGAGAACTGGAAAACTTTCCTGTTCCAAGAAATTCGATCCTTAAAATGTCATATTATTTTTGTAATATTTATTAGAATTTTTTTTTTAAGCTACCAAAAAGTCGTCGCATCGTCTCACAATTTACAGACATGTGGAAAAATACACGTACAATAATGTAATTAAATTATTTTAGGACTTGTATTTAATTCTTAACTATTTATTATTAAATTAATATTTATTTATTATTTGTTTATTATGCATAATTTATGTATTAATATTTACGTATTATTTATTTCTATTCCTTATATATTTCTATATTCCTTATTCAATATTGATATATTATTTATTTATTATTATTTTAAATGTTGAATTTGAAGGGCATTCAAGCCATGCCCAAGTCCTCAGATACTCGAAGCATATTTATCTATCAGCAAATTGCAGGTGTCTGCAGTTGGGCGGCGGTCGCTGTCCGAGGGGCTGGGGATGGGGTGTCAATAGGCAACGGGGCGTGGCATGTCCAATGCATGCACTTGCATTTAGTGGGAAGCCCTTAGCACACGGCCGAGTGTTTAGTTGTCAGTTTGTTCAGCACAATTGCAAAACTAGAGCATTCAATGGGCGGAGTCTTGGGCTTGGAGCTGCAGCTGGAGCTGGAGCTGGGGCTGGGTTGGGGCTGGGTTGGGGCTGGGTTGGGTCGGAGTCTGGGGTGTGCGTGTGTGTGTAAGTCTGTGTGTGTGGTTTGACAGGCGTTTATAAGCTAACTAGCCAAAAAATGTACTTATGCAATCTGATCTGCCTGAGAGCGAAACACTGCCTACAAAAAGTTCTGTGCTCACATGTTCTGATTTCTAGTTTTCTCTTAAGAACAATTTTCTTATATTTTTCAAATATTTTCCTAATGGTAGAATCCTCTTTAATAACTATAAAAATGTAGTTTAGTCTTTGTTTCAAGTTCACAAACTCTGATTCTTAGATGGGAGCCCTTATAAAAGGAAGACAATATTCTTTAAGCTTGGAAAGCATAAGAAAGCGAACTATAAATTTATACTATTGGTGCGTTTGGCATAGATTTATATGTCGCAGCTCTTTTAAGCCAGAATAAATGCACTTTTATAGTTAGTCATGGGCTTTGGTAGGCACACACTTGAGTGTGCACTTAATTTAAGCAAGAATGCTGGCCCCATAGTTAGTGGAAAGAGGAAGCATAGAAGCATAGTTTTGTGCGTGTTCATATATTTGTATTGGCAGCTCGTCGCTCAGGTGCAGGGCATCTACTAGTCGCACACTTTCGACTTGAATTCTCTTGTTCGAATCGGATTTTTAGTTTAAAAGTTCTAATGCATAGAAAATGCCGTGTCCAATTGCCAAGCAAATACTCTGCTTAAATTGTTAACTGCTTCAAATTTTCTTCTTAAAAATGTCGCAAGTTTAAGAAGAGATTTTTTTTTGTTAGGTTGAAAGTTGATTCAAACTTGAAGCTGCAAATGTCTTACGCGAGTTTTGAAGCTCAAACCAGTTTATCCATTAAGTTCTGCAATTGTCATGTGTAAATAAGCCGAATCTCCCCCCCTCTCCCTCTTCCTCTCCCACTCCCTTTTTCTCACTCACATATCTCTCGCTCTTCCTCTCTCACATTTCTCTCCTTTCAGACTATCTCCCTATCTCTTCTCCCTCTTTTCGCTCTATCTCTCACTCTCCTCCCTCTCCCACTCCCTCTCTCCCTCCCTCTTCTCCCTCCCTCTTCTCCCTCTTTTCGCTCTATCTCTCACTCTCCTCACTCTCCTCCCTCTCCCACTCCCTCTCTCCCTCCCTCTTTCTTTTGAGTAATGACTATTCAACACTTTTTTTTCTGTCTTCTCTCTGCTGTATTTTTTTTTCACACACAATTATCTCAACACTTTGGAATAATTGCTGCGGGCTGTTAGGAGCGGAATCTTTATAAATATTAATAACATAATAATATTAATGGCATCAAGCGATATCAATTACCAGAGCAAAACTGAATTGTTGGCAAATGGCATTACAATTTTGTTTTGTGGCATTTTTTTTGAGAGAAAAACAAAAATGAAAATGGGAAATTTCATGTGAACTAAACGAAAGACTTATGCAACAAACTTGGCCCAAATGGGCGGGCGGTTAACGAGCTGCTGCGGAGCGTATGGGGCGCATGTGGCGCATGGGGCAGGCTGGCCAGGGCCCAGCCGCAGCATGTGGCATGCCACATGCAGCTTGTTGCGCCTGCTTGGACCAAAGCCAAAACGTTTCCCACGCTCGCAATTTTGGCCAAGTTAAGCGAAGTGTTCGCGCTGTGTTGTGTAGCGTGTGTGTGTATGTGTGCCTGTGTGTGTTTGTGTGTGTGTGTGCTGGGTGTGTATAACATGTCTAGCTTTGGGTTCGCTCAGAGGCGTATCCTACGCGCTGGTGGCGCTTGTTGGCTACCGTTGCACGCCAGCGCGGCCCAAGCTAGACCCGAAGCCAAGAGCCAGACCAGAACCGGTTGCCGCGGCCAGCAAATATGCAAGGGTATATATAGGGTATATACAAGTGTATCAGTATATATAAATATGTGCACAACGAAATCTATATGCATAGCTATATATACATTATGTGTATGCGCTGCGACTTGCCTGGTTGGCAAAAGGCTAAAAAAAAGATACGAGACAAGAGTACTCTAAGCGCGAGTGCCCGACCAGAAGATACCCTAATATCAGAGTTTAAAAAAAGTTGTTGAGTGCAACATACCTCACTTGACATGCTTCAGCTCTTAAGAAAGGACATGCGGACAGACAGACGATAATATACGATATACTACAAACGATATGCGATAAATACAATTTGCCGTTTACGATATACTATATCGGATATACGATTAACTATATATGCTATAGTACATATCGTATATCGTATATCGTTAATCCTATATGACCCCGAAATATACAAACAATAAGCGATATACTATATCCGATATACGATGTACTGTATATGATTTACGATATAGTATATACGAAATAAGACTTTGGATATCCGATATTTACTATATGACCTCGTAATATGTATACCATATCCGATATACTATACACCATATACTATATACGATATAAGATTTAGGATATCCGATATACGATATACGATATACATATACTATATGACTTGGCAATATGTATAACATATACTACATCCGACATACGATATACTGTATGGCTTCGTAACTGTCTTCTTCAATTTGTTGCATACATAGGCACATCTCCAATATGCCCGCTTTTTCTCAACCATTTTCAATTGGCTACAGGGTATCAAAAATCAAGTTTTGCATTTTCATTTAAATTTATTGGCTTTGGCTTTGGTTTTGGCTACGGCTACGGCTTCGGCATTAAGGTTTGTTGCCAGGCACAGTCCGAGCAGCCGCAGTCGCTGTCGCAGCGGACCTGCAACTTGTTTGCCCGTCGAGTGGCGAACAAGATTCTCAGCAGCCAGTTTTAAATATGGCGACGCACAACATACACACACACAAACACACACACAAACACACAGAACACACAGACCACAAAGACAACACTTGAAATTTGCATTAAAACATTTTTTTCAGTTGCAATCGCTTTGACATTTATCACAGCAAATACAGACAAGCAATTATGCCCGACTGACCGATACCCTGTGCAGAGCCAAATTGTCAATACGTGATGTAAGAATCCTTGCAAAATGTTGAGATCGGAGCACAAATTCTAGGGTAAAGCCCACGTTTATGACTATATCCAAGTAAATGCCCACGAACAGAGTATACGAGGTGCTGATAATGTGTCGTCAATTTGTTGTAATAAAAAGATCGTTGAAACAAAATCCTCTGCCCCCCAAAAAAAAGATACATAAGCATATTTCTATACCCTGAACCCATTCAAAATGGGTAAAAAGGGTATAATGTTTTTGTGCATATGTATGTAACAGGCAGACGGAAGCATCTCCGACCACATAAAGTATATACATATATTCTTGATCAGCATCAATAGCCGACTCGATCTAGCCATGTCCGTCTGTCCGTCCGTCCGTATGTAGGGCTTGTCCCGTTTCCAAGTAATCGATAAAAATCTATATCGAAATCCTGTTTTTTGAGCAATTTTGGTAAATTATAAGAGCTAGAGTCAAACTTGACATGTAGCTTCTAGAATAGTATATACATATATAGTTGCACTTGGTGTTGGAATAAGAGGGTTCAGGGTATCCCTCAGTCGGGAGGTCCCGACTAGAACCTCTTACTTGCTAAATTTTTGAATTTTATTTTTATTGAAAATAAAATTATTGAATTTTTTAATTGAAAATAATATTTATACTATGTTTTCCTTGCCCTTTATTTAAATACATGTTTTATTTAATATTTTATTTATATTTTTTATTGTTGATATTTTTTATAGTATTAGACACATTTATTACATTCATTCACATTTCCATTTTTTGTTTTATTTTGTTCTCTTGGATATTTCTTGTATTTCAAGCATTTAATTTTTTCATATAATTTATAAAGCATATATTCAATTATTTTATGTTGATTTTGGCGACCCTTCAATTTTTTCATTTAAATTATTTACTAAATTATTTTTTGCTATAATTTATAGCATAGCTGTAGTATATAGCAGTTCGATCCGCCCGTTTGCGACATATATACATGCATTATAAGACTGAGAGATTAGTTTGCACAGAGACTGACAGACGCATATGACCACATCGACTTGACTAAAAATGTTGATACTGAACAAGAATATATAGGCTTTATAGGGTTAAGAGACGTCCTTTTCTCTGCGTTACACATTCCATCGTATTGATATACTTTGCACGGCTAACTATGAACCTTTCAGCTCTTTTATGGACAGTGTATAAAAATAATATAAAAAAGCCGTCTTATACATTTTGGACACATAGTTGTATATATACAGTTAGGATGGACACAAGTTTGTAGCTTTTAGACACACGAGTTTTTATGGTTTATAAAATAAAATAGTATATAGTTATAATAATGGAAATAGCAGTACAAACATAACCAAATGTTGAACATTACACTAAAGTTCTTTAGGTTTTTGTTGTTTTTTTATTCTTAATTAAAGCTGAGTAGAGGGCCGTGCGTGGCGTCTTGTGGGGGGCATGCAGCTACATGCGCACCTGGAATTTGCCCGCTTTGGTTAGATATTTGACGCCCTTGAAGGGCTTATATTTCTCGCCGTACATGTCCAGACGATTCACCTTCAGACCGGAGACGGCCAGCTGTGAGATTTGGAATTGCACATTGATTGATGGATTGGCGTCGAGTATTGGGCTGCCGGGCATGATGGAGACCTAAAGTAGAATCTCACATTAAACGCAATTCGATTGACTCTGGCTTCATCTTACCGAGCCGCGAATGTTGGGCAGCTTGGAGACATCGATGCGTCCGACATCCCAGGAGAGCGTTTTGCTCACCGAATCGAACGTGTATTTGCCCTGATTGGGCGTCAGCACGCAGTTGAGCACGCACTTGGGCATTGTTAGCTCCAGCTTGACCTTGTCGACGGTGCGGCCGAGCGTGTTCCGTGGCCCAATGGTCAAATCCAGGCGACCCTGTTCGCCGGTCTTAATTGAAAAATTGTGCCGTATATAGATGGGTATGGCCACCACCGACTGCGAGCTAATGTGATAAGACATGAGCCGAAAATTGCCATCGGGCGGTATAAAGGAGAGCAGACGTTCTGCCTCCCAGCGCTTGAAGCGCACGCACGGATGAAACGAGACGTCGTCGAACAGACGCGGATTCATAAAGGACAGCGACAAGTCGGGCATGCCGGACAGCTTGATGCAGCAGTCGATCTGGTGTGGACAGATTATGCATGATTAGAGCAGGTAAGTAGCAATATTTATATTTTTAGTTTGTCTACGTACGTGTCCCTGTATTTCAGCAAACACCGTGGAGCCGGATTTGTCAATGATGGCGTCGACCTCCTCGATGACGTCGAAGTAGGCTTCGTTGTTGGTGTAGCGGACGCCGCTGCGACGCCAGGGTATGGCCGACAGCTGGCCCACGGGCAGAATGGTGCTAACGCTGCAAGCAGAAGGACATGAATTAGGTAATCCTCGAAAGAAATACTTAGAGGATCGAGACACACTTGCTCTTGCCGGTGACGGTGTTGGCGATGGTGCGCAATATGTTTGGCGGCTTGATCAGCTCCTTCAGTATGTTGCTCTCGGTGGACAGGGGGAAGCCGTTGTCGAGCATCTCATCGAGCAGCTCATAGACGACCACATAGTTATCCTTTATCACTGACTCCGAGCAGTCGCTAAAATAGTCCTGAAACGTGTCCACAACGCGATGCAGAAACTCGATGACAAACAGCGGCGGCACCTCCTGCTTGCAGGCGGCCACCAGTGAGACGCTGTCCCGCTGTACGGTGATCAGATAATAATGGGGCGTGGCAATAACAGGCGGCACATCCTGCAAGAACAACAAGACTTAGTGTGCTGCATGGAAACGTGGCAGGCAACTTACGTAGGGTGCGGCACGCTGTGCGTCGAGAAAGTATTCGCAAACGGAGCGCGAGACAACCGAACGCCAGTGCTTCTCCAGAAAGACTTCGCTGTGATGGAATAAAACAACACAATTATTATATTTACTGCGATAGCTTGGCATATGGCCTGGCACTTTCTAAACATTTTTTATGTCATGCTTACCCGCTGCTGTTGACTATGAACAGGCTGTGTATCATATTTTGTGTTTTGTTTACTATGTATGCATATGTTTAAAACAAATGCTATTGCAAATATGAAATTGTTTACGTGTTGAATGGAAATGGAAATACTAAACAAACGTAGAATGTAACGTAAGGCTAACAGCGCATGTTAAACTTAACAGGGACGTAATGTGCATAGCAGAGTGCGCGATATATGTACGTCATCTAGTGTATTGAGCAAAATGGATACAGCACAGCATATAAGGCATAAACGTGATGAGATGCATGGAAAAGGATCATAAAGACCATCAGCTGTACAAAACGTGTAAAGAAGGAGTAATAACATTTTAAATTAAAATACAAGATGCGACAGTTTAGCAGAATGTGCTTGTCTTCTGCTATGAACAGCAGGCAGTGCTTAAACGCAAGATTCAGAACGCAACGCAAGAAGAGCTAACAGCATGTAACGGCTGCCAGTGATGTTGCCACTGCGTTGAACAGCTGTTTGGACAGCAGCTACAATTCACGGATTTGTGTTTTTGAATAAAATAATAATAAATTTGATAATTGAAATATACATACAGACTCCTTAAGTGAAACACAATAAGCCACGCAAAGAATTTCCTTAACCAGTAAGTACTAACAGCATGTAAACATACTGCGTACTAACAGCATGTAAATACACTGCCCATTGGCCGATGTTGCCACTTCGTCAAACAGCTGTTTTAACGAAACATTTTGACAGTTGAAAGCACACAGCTCGCATTTTAAAATTATTTATTTTGTATAAATTTATAAATTAAATTTACGGTTTAAGAGCTAAGCTGCATACAGCAGCGCTAAGGAAATTAGTTGGTTTTAACGCACTGCACAAGCGTTCAGCGAGGCAGTTTGCCTGGGCAGCCGTTAGGCGGCCTGCTTATATAATCGCCGGATGAGTCTGTACAGCAGCTCCGTGCGACGTCTGCTCGACAGTTGGCCCGGCAAGCGGCGCTTTGGCATCTACAGGTTCCTGCCGCTCTTCTTTGTGCTGGGCGCGGCGCTGGAGTTCTCCATGATCAAGTGGACCGTGGGCGAGACGAACTTCTGTGGGTGCCAGCGCAGCAATGAAAATCTCGAAAAGATCTAATACCTGTTTCTGTACAATCCACAGATCGCACATTCAAGCGGCGCCAGGCCAAGAACTACGTCGAGGATCAGCAACACCACCTGGCGCAGCCGCAACCCACAGCCACAGCCTAGGCATGCCCGCGGGCGTTTCATGGGGCCAGTACATGAAGTTTCTGGGCAGCGCCATGCTGGCCATGATGGCCGGCTCCCAGGCGGTGCATCTGTACTACAAGCCGCTCGAGGACTTGCCCGTCTACATAGAACGCGAGCGACATCAGCAGGCGCCGCCGGCAGGTGACACAAAAGCCAACAGTTAGATTTAAGTGTCATATATTTGCAAATATAACTAAAAACTATGTAAATACTCCCGCCCGGTCGCGCCTCACTTGTTCTTCTCGTGCACCCGGCCATGGTTCTTGAGGCACGTCTGCTGGCGGAACGCCTGGCCACACACTTGGCACACATACGGCTTCTCGCCGGTGTGTATATACTCGTGATGGCGCTGGGTTTTGCGCGAGGCGAACGACTCCTCGCAATACTTGCAGCCGAAGGGCTTCAGCTTAAGATGCACCGCCCGGATGTGCGCCTCCAGCTCGAATTTGCGGGCAAAGAGACGGCCGCAATGCTCGCACGGCAGCTTCTCGGCGCTGTGCATGAGCATGTGCTGGACGAGCATGAAACGCTTGGCCAAACGACGGCCGCACACCTGGCACTCGTGCATCGTGACGCCCGCGCCTGCAGCCGCTGCGTCCGCATTGCCGGCGGCCCCCTGATGCTGCTGCATCGTGTGATATTTGAGAGTGTAGCGGGAGTGAAAGTGCTTCTGGCATATATCACAAAAGTGCTGCTCGCTGGCGCGCGCATTGGCCGCCGCCTCGTCCGCGGTGGGATGTTTAGTGCGCCGGTGATACTTGAGATTCGCTGTCTGGTTGAATGTGGCGCCGCACTGCTCGCACACGTACTTGCGGGCGGGCGCGGCGGCTGTGCTGTGCTTCAGCCGCTTGTGCTTCTGCATGGCAATGCAGCTGATGTAGACGCGCTCGCAGCCGGGCTGGTCACAGCGATAGGAGCGCTCCTGGGGGCTGTGTATCTCCTTGATGTGCGTGTAGAGGCCGCCCATGAAGCTGTAGGCCTTGTCGCAGCGATCGCACTGGAAGGGTCGCTTGCTGCCCTCGTGCACCTTGCGCACGTGCGCCTGGAGCGTGAGGCTGTGCGCAAAGCTGTGCCCGCACTGCACGCACTTGAAGCTGTTCTTCAGGCCCTTGCTGCGACGCCGTGTGCCTGGCTCCAGAGCGGGCTGCACCTCCTCCATAGCCGGCTCATCAATTGGATCCGGCGGCGGCGGCGTCGGCGTTGGGTTATCCTGGCACTCCGCTTCGAGCAGCTGCTCCGGCTGCAGCTGCTGCTCATCGGGCGCCGGCTCCTCGTACACAATCTCAAATACGCTTGCCGTTGGCTCGGCCACTTCCTGTCGCGTCCGCTGCAGCAGCATGGACAGCAGCTCGTTGCGGCAAGCGTTCGCCTGCTGCTGGAACAGCTCGTAGCCCAACAGCTGCTGGTGGCAGGCCGTGCACAGCTGCTGAGGCAGCCATTCGGTGGACAATTCGGTTGGCTGCCATTCCAAATGCTGCACCAGCAGACGCTGCAGCTCCGCGTCGATGGCATGCGCTGCCGGCACCTGTCCGTCAGCGTCCAGTTTCTGCAGGCATGTCAGGCAATTGTTGTTGGCCAGCGTGTGCATTGGGAGCAGCCGAGCGAGCGGTTGGGCTTGTGCGCACCTCCGGAGCAGAAGGCTAAATGGAGCAGACGGCAGGCGCTGGATGATGGTAAACAAAAAGTGTATGTTGAACTGCGGCGCAGCAGTGGCACAACAGTTGTGTATTGTCGCTGTTACTGTTAAGCAGACGGCGTTGCCACCCGCTGGCTGCTGCCCACTGGCTGCCTATTGCATCAGCTTTGTTTATACGATATGGCTTTTTGTGTTTACAGCTTATTTAATTGCTGTTTACAACAGGCACATTCGCGCATACCGTGCGCTTTGACGCGATTTTGCGTTAACATAGAAGTAAATTTAAACAGTTTTAGAAACCGTTAGATTACTTGTTCATAACATATTGCCGCTAAGCTTCGGGTTTTTTAATATGAAAAATATGGTAAATTAGGATATTAATTTAGCTATGCAAACAGCATACCGAACATGCACACTATTAGTACGCTGCTGTGATGGTTATCTCAGCTTTATATCAAGACAAATTTGAATATAAATTGCCCAAGCTCCCACTGTTAAGGGTTTTGCTTCACAATTTCCCACATTGCACTTTACAGTGCCGCATAAACGCATTTAACAGCGCCAGTGTTACCATATACATGTCTTAAATTTCGCCATTTTGTGTGTATTTTTTCCATTCGTCGCCGTTGGTCTGCGTGTTTTGGTTTCTTATAGCTTTTGGGGCTCGTGCGCCAAGCCACTTACGCGTCCTATTGCTAGCAGCACAGCCAGTTGCATGCAGGCGTTCAACAGCAGCGCACGCATCGAACCCATCGCAGCGCAGAGCACACAGCTATTGGCAAAGTGAACAGTTTTTGGCGCGCATTTCAATCTGTTGGCCATATGCACAAGTAGACACAAGTTATTGTTGCCCCAGCTAATTGTAAAGCGCATTTGCGAAATTCATACGACAAGTGACAGCTTTTTTTTATTAATCGAGTGAACTATAGTTTTTTTTTTTACCTTTTTGTTTACGTGTTTTTGTTTGTGTTTGTGTTTGTATTTAGAGTGTGTGTTGGGTGTTTACTTCAAACTTTGCACAACACAACATGTAAATCCTTATCAATGGCGTCGAGCAGCAGGCCCAAATACCGTTACAAATCCCCTGGCGCTGCCGGCACGCAACTCCATTGGCTGCACTGCCTCCTGCGGCTCTGCTTGTTTACCCAAGGTAAGTCCAACACGGCGTATGCCTTATTTATTATATGACAGCAACAGCTGCTGCCGTTGTACGGGCTCAACTACTTAAAGAAATTAAAATATATTCCGGAAGATTCCCCCACTCAGCGTTGCAACAACCACGCGTTTATGTGTAAATTGTGCAGCAGCAGCGGCAAGAAAAAAACTAAAGGGAATTCTATTAATATGAAAATTTCCCAGAAAATATATTCGCACATTAAGAACGCAACATAAGCATAAACATACACATATACATATGCAGCAGAGCCCATGGACCATGCCCACTACCCACACACACACAAAAACACATATCGCTCTCCCCTCCTTCCTCACCGAACTACCCACTGCACGAAAGAACTGCACGCTGCCCCAAACAAAGGCGAAAGCAGCAGCAAAAGGAGGCAGACGCAAGGCGGAAGGCGAAAGGCGAAAGACACAGAAGCAGCGCTGGGCGAGCTGCAGCCGGACCAAAATAACTTATAAACAAACTAGAAAACCCGACTGCGCGATACTCTGCTCTGTTGTCAAGGCTGCAAACCGAGCTTAAGCCGCGATTTTCGAACAGCATGCATCGAATCAGTTGTCCGCAAAGAAGCCGAGCCCAAGGCCTTCACTAACCTGACTATTTTCATTACAAAAAAATTGGATTAAATCAAGGCTGCAATGTCTATATATTTTCTACTATAATCCGAACCTTACACCAGATCAGTTGCCCAACAGTTGAACCGGTTTGGTTATAAGAACTTTTGAGCAAATCTAGCCCCAAGGCGTACATTATTTAGGTCCCAACCATTTCATATTGAGGTAGGTCCAGCACAAACAATTTAGTTCCCAATCGTTGCATACATACATATATCTTAACGTATTTGATAGAAGCCATTTTTGGGCGAAAATCGGAAAGCGCATATCTTGTAGTTAAAATGATTTCAGTTTTATTTATGATACGAGCTGAAATTACCCCACATTTCCCGGCCCCAAATTAGGTTAACTCAAATATTAGGATACCAAAATGTTAAAAAAAATGTGAAAACATGTTCCGTCTCTTATGTTTCAGTGGCGTTTTTTTCAAGAATTATTGAATCTTATATTAACTGACAAATAATGTAGAGCTTTAAAAATGAGCATCAATAGGGAATTTCAACTCTCGCAACCCTTGACTCACAATTCTTGACCTTGAAGGTTGCATTTTCCAAGAAAGTCTGAAACACGTCTCAATTCAATTTTCATAAACATCTTTGAAGACGAGTTAAGATCTTATCTCAGCATTCTATCATAAACTTAATACTTAAAAAAAATTTATAAAAAAATACCAAACACGTTTTCCACGAATATTTCACCCTTGTGCGTGACATTTTCAAAAAGTCCGCCTTAGCGTTCACTTAGATAGACATTAGATAACTTTAGTACAAGTTTTGGCTTCGTAGCTCCTAGGGTTTGCGCTGGGCATTGATCATCAATCAGTCAATCAGCTTGATGTATGATTTCTCTAGAGCGCGTAAAACCAATTTACTCCACTCTTCCGCTGTAAACAGCGTATAAAAGCACAAAGCAGGAACAACAATAACAACAAAACGCACAACAAAAGAGATGCAAACCGGAGGGGGGTGTTAGGGGATGGAGAGAGGAAGTACCTATATAAAGATAATCTGTGAAAAGTGTGAAGAAACTTTGCGCCGCCGCTGCTGCAGCTGCTCAGTTATTGTAGGGCACTTCAACGCCTCTCCCCCCCTCCCCTCTCCCCATCGCCAAGTCCAGGCAAAGTGTTTTTCCAGGGATTTGGCAAAGAGTTGGACTAAGGCATAAGCTGACTCTTGATTGACCAATGGCTTTGGCATCTTGTGGCTCACTTCGGTTGACGGTGATGATGATGACGTTGATGATGATTGGGACGCAAAGTGGCTTTCGATTCGTTCAATTACATCAAACTTTTGCAAGTGCGCGAAAATATTTGCAACTTTGTACAGAATTACTTGGCAGTTACCTTTAGAATAGCTGGAGGCATGGCGAAAGGCGGCTCTGAGCCTAAACGAAAACTGTTTGCAACTTTTCCATAAGTACAAAATTGATTTGCTGCCCTAATGCCTATCAAGCTTAAGCAATCTTATTAATTTTTATTGCTTTATCTAAATGGGTTTGGGATTCTAATTTCTAATCAACTGAATTATAAGCACAATACTCTACAGTCCTAAAGGCATGCTAAGTGACCTTGGAGGAGATGTGCGAAGCAAAGAGGAAACAAAAACGTTTAAAATAATCGAACAAAGAGAGCAGGGAACGAAGCTAGGCAAAGAATCCATGTTCTTCAATTCACTTCGCTGCTTTTCTTAAAGGACATCTGTATTTCAATTGCATAGCAAGGCATTAAAACGTTTAAGAATGCAGCACAAAGAAGAACATGCAATTGAAGAGAGAGAGAGAGAGAGAGAGCGAGAGCGAGAGAGAGCGAGAGAGGGATAGAGCGAGAGAGATAGCGAGAGAGAGAGAGAGACAGAGGGAGAGAGAGAGAGAGAGATGTGTTGGCAACATAGTTCCGACTATTGATGGAAATATGTTGCCAACTCTTTCTCTCCCTCTGTCGCTCTTACTATCTATCTCTTTCGCTTCCTTCAACTGCAGTTAAAATAAAAAAAAAGCACAAGAAATTAGCACAAATAATTTATCAAAATAAACACATAATAAATTGGCAACAATCTGTCAGTCTTAATCGACATTTGTGTCCGAGCAAATAAACAAAACTGTTCCGATTTAGAAAATTCAAATAAATGTTTATTGCAATAAGTAGGCAGCACGTCCGACGGCTGCAATAATTTGATAAAATGATTATTTATCTTCGATACAGCAGTTGGCATTACATTCGATTTTATGGCAGAATACCCTATAAAAATGTTAAAGAGGGTAGCCAGCGAAGGGAATTTAAGAGCTCGTAATCTTCGTCTGTAACTTTGCCTGTATAGCGTCTATATATATATATATTGATATAAAATGAAAGATAATTAATTTGTATAAACTATTCCAGAAGCTATATGTCAAATTTTGTGACTCGTAGCTCGTAAAACCTAAGAGATTTGCTCAATAAACTGGATTTCGATATCGATTTTTATCGATTGCTTAGAAATGGGGCAAGTTATCGATTATCGGAAACGAAACTTGTGCGTGTGGACCTACAGCTAAAATTTCAAATCTCTAGCTCCTATGGGTTCTGAGATCCTTGCGATCCTTGGACAGACGGACGGCCATGGCTGGATCGACTCGGCTATTGATGCTGACTTCTTTACTTTATAGGCTCGAAGACGATTCCTTTTGCTTGTTACATACATTTGCATAAAATCAATATACCCTTTTTATACACGTTTAGGTTTAGGTTATAAAAATGGCTATATATATATATTAAGAGTATCATCAGACTGCTGAAAGATGAGCACAAAAAGGGACATCTATCAGTTGAATCATGAAAAGCTACTCGCGATTACTTGCAGGGCATCTGCTAGTCTGCTATATCCACGTTGCATCCAAACAATTTGGCCTGGAATTCGAATGGGGATTCGCGTTTATTTATTTATCATGTCGACGTCTACTTGAAGACTTCATTTGTTTATGTCGTTCGCACAGTTAACCAGAGAGAACTCTATTAATAAGTGTATCTACGACTTAATGATGTGGTTCTTTTTTTTTTATTTTGGCTAGCACTACAAATAGCTGAAAACCGAATTCCAGTTGTAGATATGGGTCGGTTTAGAATTAAAAAAAAATGTATTTTTGCTTAATTTTTTTTTTCGCCCGAATGAATGCAATAAATGTTATGTTTTGGGCAGGCTTTGACGAATTCTATATTTGTGATTTATGTAAGTGATTGTGCGACATTTTTCCTTGAAAAGGCAACCAGCCAGGCCAGGCCTGCCACCCACATGCCCCATGCCACATGCCACATGCCACATGCCACGTGAGGCAAGAGGGTAAAATTTTTACGAAACTGTTTCTCAAGCATTTGGTGCTCAGTTGAAGGTCTTCTGGTCTGGCAGCTAGAATGCTTATGTAAATGGAGCTACCGGATCGAGTTGTTGCTTCTGTAACTGGCCGTTTCCCAAACTGGCGCCCCCGCAGAGCCCACACACACACACACCCGCACACACCCGCACACACCCGCACACACCCGCACACAGCCGCACATACACGTGTACGCACACACATCCTCCAAATCAAGCCCAGAGCAGACAGCCCCGTGAGAGTTGTGCACGTTGGCTTTGACGTCCGTCTCTGACGCAGAAGTCGCCGTAATCGTCTTAGCTGCAGTTAGCCAGCTAGCTACCTGTCGACGGGGCTGCTCCTGCAAATGACAGTTAAATGGAGCGATACCTAATCAGCTGCAACAACAACAACAACTAGAACTCGTGTGGGTAGGATCTCAGTTACAGCTTCAGTTACACAGTGAAAGTTGTTGCTTTCATTTCGAAACGATTTATTTGTTTTTATTATTATAATGTTTTTTATTAATATTATTATGTGTATGGGATATCGCATCCATACGCCAGCTTGGGAGTTGAACCAGCATCTTCTATAAAGAATGAGAAAATTATCTGATTGCGAACTAATTTTGTATGCGTCTTAAATATATCTTATCTTTTCTAAGATCTTATACGTCAGATCTTATACCTTTCATATATATATTATACCTTATACCTTTCATATATATATTATACCTTATACCTAATACCTTACACCTTACACCTTACACCTTACACCTTACACCTTACACCTTACACCTTATACCTTATACCTTATACCTTATACCTTATACCTTATACCTTATACCTTATACCTTATACCTTATACCTTATACCT